>CAUYUJ010009036.1:310000-485000 GCA_963575745.1 Prorocentrum cordatum | reverse complement strand
ATTTGTATGCCGTGTTTTTGAAGATTTCTAGTTTGAACCGCTTTGAAAACACATGGTTTTGGAAGGACTCCGAAACGCGTGTGGCGTCGCACGCGTGTGGCCCGCATGGTACACTTTGATGCGGATTTGTACACTTGGGCGCCTGCTAGACCAACCCAGACGCGACGCATGGTGAAATGTGAGCACGGGTTCTGGATGGGATTGCTTGGTTGAAGCATTGTGTTTTTGCTCTCCGCAAGCGTGGGTGGTACGAGAATCTGCCCATTTTGATGATCATCCTACGTAATTTGTATTTTCATGTTTTGTGTTGGAACGCTTTCACACTTTATGTGTTTAGTGCGAATGCGACATGTTGCCAGGGACTCTTGCAAAATGTTATTCGAGGGAAGCGAGTGCGCGCATGGTGTTATGTGCCAGATGGTCGATGCGGGCCTGATTGGACACGTCGTGACATCAGATGGAAAATAAGCAATGCGGCAGAATGATCTGTGAGTTGCAGTTGCAGAGTAGTTGAGCAGCAGACGACCGCAGCTTTCATTTATGAAAAGCTGGCTTGTGCTCTACGACGGCTTAAGCGCGGAAAGGCCCCGGACACCAGTGGCATCGCAGCGGATATTTTTTATGTGCGGAGGCAATTCCCTCAGACAAGGTTTTTCAGTACAAAGACATCGTGCGGAGGGTGATGTCGGAGATGAGGGGGTGAGATCGAAGTGGAACGGAGAGCCTCCCTACCGGGAAATCGGTTTCGGTTTCGTGTTCGTGCGTGCCGTGCGTGCGGGCGAGGCGAAGCTGCGTGGGCGGGCGAGAAGAAAGTCTCCTCCGGCTGAGGCGCGGCCGGACCAAATGATTCCTTTCCGGAAGCCGGTGGCCCGCGGTGTCCCGCCGGTGTCCCGCCTCCGGCTGAGGCGCGGCCGGACCAAATGTTTCCTTTCCGGTGCCGCGAGGTGTCCCGCCGGTGTCCCGCCGGTGTCCCGCCGGTGTCACGATGATGATGATGATGATGATGATGATGATGATGATGATGATGATGATGATGATGATGTTGATGATGATGATGATGGTGATGGTGGTGATGGTGGTGATGATGATGGTGTCCCGATGATGATGATGTTGACGATGTTGATGATAATGATGATGGTGATGGTGATAATGATGACGGTGCCCCGATGATGATGTTGTTGATGCTGATGTTGCTGCTGATGATGATAGTGTCTCGATGTTGATGATGTTGATGATCCTGATGAGGTTGATGATGAGATGATAATGATATGATGCTGATGAAGATGATGATGATGATGGTGTCCCGATGATGATGATGCTGATGCTGATGATGATGATGATGATCAGCTTGATGATGATGCTATTGATGGTGGTGGTGATGATGATCGTGCCCCGATGATGATGATGTTGATGATGATGATTGCGATGATGGTGTCCCGATGATGCGAATGATGATGATGTTGACTCGGATGATGATGAGGTAATGATGATTTTGATGCTGGTGGCCCGATGTTGGTGATGATGATGCTGATGTTCATGATGCTGATGGTGTCCCGATGATGATGATGATGATGATGATGACGATGATGGTGGTGATGATGATGGTGTCCCGATGATGAGGATGTTGATGATGATGTGGTTGATGATGATAATGATGGTGTCCCGACGATGATGATGATGATGATGATGATGATGATGATGTTGATGGTGTTGCTCATGATGATGATGATGAGATGATGATGACGGTGGTGTTCCGATGATGATGGTGTCCCGATGACGATGATGTTGTTGATGATGATGTTGATGATGATGATGATGGTGACGATGATGGTGCCCCGATGATGATGGTGTTGATGACGTTGATGACGATGCTGTTGATGATGATGTTGATTGTGAGATCGATTGTGATATCGATAGTTAGATTGATAATGAGACCGAATGTGAGATCGAGTGTGAGATCGATAGTGAGATCGATTGTGAGATCGATAGTCAGATCGATTGTGAGATCGATCGAATGAAACAGATCGAGTGAAATCGATTGATCGATCGAGTGAGATCGATCGAGCGAGACCGATAGTGAGATCGATAGTGAGACCGATCGAGTGAGACGTGGGCGGGCGAGAGGAAATCCTCCTGTGGCTGGGCCGAGGCCGGGCCAAATGCTTCTCCTCCGGCAGTCGGTGTCCCGCCGGTGTCCCGCTGGTATCTCGAAATCCTCTTGTGGCTGGGCCGCGGCTGGACCAAATGTTAACTCCGGCGGCCGGTGGCGCGCGGTGTCCCGCCAGTGTTCCGCTGGTGTCCCGACATCCTCCTGTGGCTGGGCCGCGGCCAGACCAAATGTTAACTCCGGCGGCCGGTGGCGCGCGGTGTCCCGCCAGTGTCCCGCTGGTGTCCCGAAATCCTCCTGTGGCTGGGCCGCGGCCTGACCAAATGATGCCCACGTGCACAGTTTCACTACTCACGATCACGTGCACAATCACACTACTCACTAGACTCCGCCCCACAGGCATCGTCAGAACAACAATCACCATTTTTGCCCACTGCTGCCCCCCACACCTCCTTATTACCCGCAGGGTGATCGTATAGGTACGCATGTATATGTATATATGTATATATGTATGTATATGTTTATTTACGTACATGGATTGCACCACATGAATTGCACAACATAGGTTGCACCACATGGAGTGCACAATACGGGCTGCACCACGAAGATTGCACATCAGATATTGCATCACGTAGATTGCGCAGCATTGGTTGTTGTTCATGTTTTGCACAACGTAGAGTGCGCAATCTCGGTTGTACTACGTAGATTGCATCTAATAGTTCGCACCTCATAGAGTGCACAGCATCGATTGCATCAGGTCGATTGCACAACAAATATTGTTATCAACGCACTGTTTTGGGTCCTCACTGGCTAATATGTTATGCCGGCATTATATATCGGGAGACCCTGGCTGGATGTCCCAACCTAATTTCTGTGTCCCCTTCCGGACGGCCCAGAGGACCGAGAAACGGTCCAACGGGCTGACAGGACGGCCCAAGAGGATCCCAAGACGACCCAAGATATCCTAAGACGGTTTCAGAGAGGCCCAGGAGGGCCCCAAATTGGTCCAAGAGTGTTCCGGGAAAGCCCAAGAGGGCCCGAAGACGGTCGAAGCCTAGCTCTCCAAGATGCCCTTAGTGGAACCGTATGGCCATTTGGGCTCAAGCCCGGCCAGCTCCTGTGCCGCGGGTGCCGGCGGGCCGTCTTCCTGCTTCTCCGCGGCACAAGGGTTATGAAGGAAATCCTGGAGGCCTCTCGCGGCTCGTAGTAGTAGTAGTAGTTTTATATAGACCGATCGTCGGCTCCATAAGCCATGGGTCGACGTTTGCGCGGCGATGCTCCGGCGCCAGTCCGACGCGAATCCGACGCAACCCGGCGCGAACCCGACGGCAATCCGACGTGAAGCCGACGTGGACCCGCCTTGCGGCGGGTCTTGCGCTGCCGCGCGAGGCCTCCAGGATCGCCTTCGTGACCGAGGGCCCCTCCCCGAGCCGCCCGCCCTCCGCCCCTCGGCCGCCACCGATGGCGGCGGCGCCCGCGGGGCCACCCGGCAGCTCGGCGGGGTCGTCGCGGCGGAGGCCGAGCGCGGCCCTCGCGGTGCCGGCCTTCGGCTTCAGCGGCAGGCCGTGGGCCTCCGCCGCGGGCGCCGGGCAGGCCCCGGGGGGCAGCGCCTCGGCCCGCACGCCGCGGGGCGTGGGCATCGCTCCGTGCGTGGGGCCCGCCGAGCCCCACGGGGCCATCGCCAAGGCAGGTGGGCCTGCGTTCCACCACCACCACCACCAGAAGTAGGAGGGGGAGGGGGTCCTCCTCCTCCTCCGGAGGCCTCCTCCTCCACCTCCTCCTCCTCCTCCGCCTCCTCCGCCTCCTCCTCCTCCTCCTCCTCCTCCTCCTCTCCTCCTCCTCCTCCTCCTCCTCCTCCTCCTCCTCTCCTTCCTCCTCATCCTCCTCATCCTCCTCATCCTCCACGTCCTTCCCCCCTCCGACTTATGGTGGTGTCCTCGTGGAAAAGAGGCCCATCAAAGACGCCCGTGCTTTCACGGGACATGATGTCCTTCGGCACCTCGTCGCTCTCGCAGCAGGCGGGCCTGTCAGCGAGGCGGCCCGTTCGACACCCCGAGCTGACCCAGGTGAGGGCCGACGTCGTGGAGCTGCAGCAGTGGGACACGGAGCGCGGCCGGGAAGGGCGGCAGAAGGCCCCGCGCAGCTTCCCGGCCGCCGGAGCGTCCTCGGCCCACCTGAAGTGGCTGAGCCAGGGGCCCGTGGACCGGCTGGGCATCAGCGAGAGGCCAGAGTGGATGAGACAGGAGATGGACATGCCCGGGGGCCACAGGTACGCGTCGCGTACCGCCCCCGACCGGTTCGCCCGGACGGGTAGCGGCGTGACAGATTGCCCCGCCCCGCCCCGCCGTTGAATCGAGTGGCAGGGCGCACGCCTTCAGGAGGGTGGCGACGAGGAGAGAGCCTAAGTGGAGGAGGAGGGCAGGCGGGGCGACAGGGATGCGCGCTCTTCGCGCCGGTCTCTGCGCCGTGGCACAGAAGCGCCGCGTGCGCCTTGTGTGGCCAACACGGCTAGAGAAGGTGCTGTAATTGCGCATTGTTCACACGCGTTTCTCCCCTCCCTTGCTGCTCCTCTGCTTCCTCCCTCGCCTCCTCCTCCTCGCGTGCGTGCGAGACGCGCCGCGGGTGGGGGGAAACTACAAAAAGAGGTACCCCAAGAGGCTCCCAAGAGACCTCCAAGTCGGCCGCGAGAAACATGATTCACTAGTTATCTTACCGTTGTTCAAGATCTTAGGCTGGGCTTCCCGTGGAGCGGAGGAGGGGGGGACGAGGAAGGGGAGGTCAGCGGAGGGAGGAACACGAGAACAGGAAAGATGAAACATATAGCACCTGTTCGTGAAACAGGGGGGCGGCACGAGTGAACCGAGAGCTTTCTCAGGGACCCCTGGAATCTCCGAAGGGGGTAGGTGGGGTGGTGGAGGGTGGTGGTGGAAGGGGTGGAGGTGGAGGGGGCGAGGGCGTGCCAGCCAAATGGCTACAACCCACGAAAGAACCAAGCAATAATCTAACAGTGCAAGCATTGTATGTATTAACCTTGTAAATAATTTCTGATAGTTCTTTCCTATCTTGATAGCAACCCTATGCGGACCCTCCTGTCCTGACCATTAGAAACAACACAAAGGCGACGGTGTTTCTTTCAGCGTGCGCGCTTTGTCGTAGGCATTACAAAAGGCGTGGCGGAAGTAGGTCGCAGAGCACTTCGCCCGCGCGAGAGAGAGAGAGAGAGAGAGAAACAGCCCCGCCCCGACGCCATTAATAGTTTGGTTTGAAGCGTGAGTTCTTACTTGGGCTCGGCGCATCTGTTTCACTCGCCAATTCGCCAGCGGCGGGGCAGAGCGGGAGCTTGCGAAATGCTGTTTCCGCCCAAGCGCTGCCCAGATTTCGCTTTGAAAGTAGCCTTACAGCGCGGGATCGGCGTATCTGTCCCGTTGGCCCAATTGTAGGAGGCGGAGGTGCGCGCGAATGGGCGAGTTGTCGCTCTCCCCCAGGCGCCGCGCAGATTCCGCCTGGTCGTTGCGCTCCCGCTTGGGTTCGTCGCCGGCTTTGTGTTCGCGGGTCCCATCGATAATTTTGGCCGAGCGCGAGGGCGCTGGCCTCTCGGAGGCATGATTTGGAGGCTCTGGGGCCACGTGGAGCACTCTGGGGTCCGTCGTGGGGCCTCTTGGAATCTATTGGGGGCCATATTGGGCAAGCGTGCGCCATCTCGGAGGCAATGTTTGATTTGAGCCCTCTTGTCCAACCGCCTCGCAAGGATGCCCACCCGAGAGACCAAGCTCATTCGATGACCGTCGACTGACCATGTAGTTCGCTCACTGCAATCTAGTTAACCAGGTCCATCACCCGTGGCTCAAACATGGCCCATGGGGGCCTTCTCGGCACGCGTCTGGGGCGCTCTGGTGCTCTCCAGGGGCCGTCCTTGAGCCTGGGCTCTGTGGGGGATCCTGAGGTCTCAAAGACCGATCGGGAGCGAAAGGTCGAGACGGCAATCATAAACTTTTGCGTCGGCGGCGAGGCAGGGGTCGTCCTGCGCTAGCGGAATGGCCTAGATGGGGATACCGTTGAAGCGAATTGTGCCACCACGCAGGAGGGAGGGGAAAAGCGGAGGACGCGGCCGGAAGAGGGGGCGGAGGGAGCGAACCACTCAGGGGGACGGGTCACGTCCTGAGCGAGTGGCGCGGCCAGTCCCGCCGGCGGACCCGCGGCTGCTGCCAGGCAATCATAAACAACCCACCATCAATTTCAGAGTTTTGGCGGATCTACTGGAGGCTAGCCTGTATTTCCTTGTGTCAGATTGGACACAGTCTTGGACGATCTGGAACCATACTGACGCCATCTTGCGCGCCTCAGATAATCTAGCACGTATGAAAGGGGGTGGCGTCTGGACCAAGAGGAAGGAACAAAACGGGGAGTTGCACCCCTCATCCCCCCCGAAGGGGAAGATGGGCGCAGGAACGGCCAACTAGCTAAACCGCCCACGCCCTGACGGCTCGTGGGATTCTGTTACGGGAGACAGAGACTTTGGGATCGCTTGAATTGGTTAGCTTGACTCCTGCAACTGTTTGCTCCTACTCCTATTATCTCAGCACTGTGTCTCTCATGCTGCTACGCTGCCTCCGTCCGCCTCCGCCTCGTGATACGCCTGATCATCGACCCTCACCCCTCCTCCATTCTATTAGTACGCACCATGAATACTTCTCTCTTCTTTCCCCCACTTAATCGAGAAGATGCCCCGCCTTATCCGCCCAGTGCCTTCTTTACACCGGATTCGACACCAGTGGTTTTCTTGTGGCTTGCACCATCCGATTGCTTCCGGTGTTCCAACATGATGTTTCCGTTGCAGTGTGGGTTTCATTTCGGATCGGCACTTTGCCCCCGTCGTTCAGCTTGGCGCTCTCGCACTTTCGCGGAGACCTGTTCTGGGTCCGAGTCGTTCCTCATTGTTGTCTGTCGCCTCCTCCGCCTTCCGCTCCGTCCACTCCAATTCCCGCTGCTGCGGTTCGTCCTCGTCCTCCTCCGTTTTTCTTATTATCCTCTCTCTCTCTCTCTCTCTTCCTGCTCGGCTACAATGTCCCGATTGCGCATACCACGGTGGGATCTTCTTGCAAGTTCCTGGCCCGCTAGTACACGCCTCCGCGGATAGAGAAACGCAGCCCAACGGAACGGGATGTGTGTCGGAGGGGTAAGATGGCAGATCTGGCGCGAGCGCACCCAGCTTGCCCGGCTTCCCTCTCCCTGCCTGTCCCCTCCCTCGCCCCCAACCAGTCAGGACGCCCGACGGCTCCCCCCATAGGAGGGGCGAGGTAGATGATCAGACAGGGCGTCCCCCTCGTACGCCTGTCTCCCCTTCCTCGCCCCCGCCCCCCCACCCCCCACCGCTCCATTGTCCATTGGTCGCTCGTCCTTCTCTGCGCTCGTCAGCACCATGCTCGGGAGGCAGTCTGTTGTTTGCCGATCTTAGGGCCGGGTGGTTCCAGCGCGACCCCTAATAGGAGTAGCCCTTCTATGAATGCAGTCATGTCCAATGCAGCGCAGTGAGGTGCAGTGGAACGCGGCAGCATGCGCTGGAAAGCGCTAGCTCGAAATTTCACATCAGCGTTGTTATAGCACGACGTGCCATCTCATAGCAGGGCGTGGCATGGCACTGTATGTCGCTGCGGGTTCGAATATAGCACAACATGGTACACCATGGCGCAGCATAGCATTTGCAGCGTTGCGTGTCCGGACGTGGCATGGCATAGCATTGCACAGCAGCGCGCCGGACAGCCAACACAGTCACATCACACCACATCAAGGGTGGCATTGTATATCACAGCTGGGCAGACCGTAGCACGGCATAGCATAGTAGAGCACGAGCCACACTCATCTGAGGAGCACGCGCCTGGGTCAGAAGGAATTGGCCTGACAGACAGCGCTTCTGCCCGCAAAGCAAGTGAGAACGCATTAGACACGCCTACCATGAAACTACACATCTGCTCGCTGCAGCAAGCACACTAGAGAGAGGAACGCGAGAGAAGTGACCAGTCCAGCTTCCAGCCAGGCCACGATGCGTTTGGGTGTAGGTAGGGGTGACGCGTACGATTCGCACCTGATGTACTTGTCGGAGGCCTTGTTTCCAGCCTCATCCTCATCCGTGGCATCCTCCACTGCCTCCTACTTCTCCTTCGCCCCACTTCATCATCATCATCAGCAGCAACATCTCGGCCATCGTCACCGTTGTCGTACACATCACCACCATCGTCATCCTTACCCGTGTTGCTCCTCCTTGTTGTCTTTCTTCTCATTGTCCTTGCCCTACTGCTGGTCATTATCTTACGCCCGCTTCCCCCTCCTCTTCAACTGTTCCGTCTCCTGGTCTTCCCTCTCAGCCTGCCTCATTTTCTCGACCCCTCCTTTCCAATTTAAAAGGGGTAGGAGAAGAAGGAACAGGAGGAGGAGGAGGAGAAGGCTGGAGCAGCGGAAACGGGAACAGAACGGGGATGAGAGAGGAAAAGGAGCTCGTGCCCCTGGAGCAGGAGGAGGGGGATAGAGGAGGAGGATGAGGAGGAGGAGGCGGAGGACGACGAGCATTAGGAGGAGGAGGGAGGACGGATGAGGAGAGAGGAGGAGGGAGGGGAGGAGGAGGAGCGCCCAGGAACAGGATGGAGGAGGATGGATAAGAAGGAGGAGGTATGAGCAGGCGGAGGAGGAGGCGGAGGCGGAGGCGGAGGAGGAGGAGGAGGAGGAGGTAGCAGGGAGCTTCTCATCCCCCTCCCCCTCGTCCATGCAAGGGGATGGCGCTCGTGCCCCTGGAGGCGTTCGGCGAGCAGGCCCAGGAGCGCCAGGGCAGTTAGCGGGGCAGGGGTCGCCGTCCCCCTGCTGCTACTCCGCCTCCTTCCGCTCACCTTCCTCACCCTGATCTCCCCTCTCGTCCCCACTGTCTCTCCTTGTGTTCTTGCATGCCCTCCTCCCTCTCCTCGTCCCCTGCCCCCCTCTCAAAGCCTCCCCCTGCTGCCTGCTGCTTGTCCTCCTTCTTCTCCCCACGGCGCGTTCTGCTTCTCCTGCAGGTCTGTCCACCTCTCCTCCCTGATTCAGCTCATTCTCATCACGATCCGCCTCCCTCGTCTTCCAGACCTTCGAGGGGGGGAGGGAGGGGGCTCGTCGCAACGGCTGGATGCGGCTCGGAGAACGCGGGCCGGGATGGATCCCGTGAGGGGTAATGGGAAGAAAGGTTTAGATGGATTTGGTCGCTTGTCCTTGTCCAGCTCTTTCTGCCCCATCTTCCAACTCACGCCCGTCCTCCCTCTGTCGGCCTCCGTCCTTCTCCGGCCACCCACGAGCAGGGAACAAGCATCTTAGCAGATATGCGGGAGCCGTTCTCGCATGTTCATTCGCGATGCTCGATGCGTTCGCTCTTGCAATGGCGCGTCGCCTCTGAGAGTTATTGCCCTACGCCTTCAACACTTGTGATGTTCAACCGTTCCCGAGTACAGTTGTCAGGAAACCACGTGGCGGTGCATGTGGCACGCTGGATAGGGGGGTGGAGAGACCAAGGATGATGAGGAGGAGAAGGAGGAAGAAACGGAGTACGGTGACGGCGATGATGGGGTCGAGGAGGCAGAATGAAGTGAAGGATGCCAAGGAAGAGGAGGATGACGACGGCGACGACGACGAGGGAGGGAGAGGAGGAGGAGGAAGGATAGCGCGGCCGGGGGCATCTGGCTGTTGCTCGTCAACGATAACAACAACAACGCCGACCAGATCGGCACACAGTTCGTCCTGCTGCGGCTAATAGCGTCCGCCGTCGACGGGGACCCTCCGCACAAAGCAGGACGGGGCAATGGTCCGAAAGGTGCGGAGGGGGGTGAAGGAGGAGGAGGAGGAGGAGGAGGTGTTCTGATGCTGTTCGCCCGTGCTTCTGTGGGCGGCGGGGAAGCGCTGATGGCTTCGATGGTCTGCGGGTCTCTCTGGAGAGGAGGGGGGGATTGATGGGACCTGGCGGGGGGGGAGATGAGAGGAGGGGAGGGAAGAAGGAACCGTGAACGTCCCAAGTGCTTAGGGCAGGACGCAGTGCCACGCGGAGGATAAGTGACATGTGGCCCCCCAGGGACAGAGCGAAGGAACCACCGCCCTTCGTGGTCGCGCCCCGGAAGGAGTCTCAAGCCCACTTGTAGTATCTGAGTTGGCCTTGCTAACCCTGGTGCAGATTCGATTCGCACACCGCGCTCTCAATCCATACATATATCTATATATATATATATATACATACATATATATATATACTTAACCAATAAATAATGGCTTCGCCCCCTGCCGCTGGCCCCCTCTCTCGGATAATGGGCAATGCAAGAGCGAAATCATGAGGCCTTTGCGCCGCCGTGAAGCAGCGTCGGGACTTCACGCGAAGACGATAAGTAATCGGCCAGACAAATTGAGATTCTGACGATATTGTTGAATTCTGTGTTGCATTTCGAGCTTGCTCGCGTATGCTGTGCAAACAGATTTTTTAACGAAGTATTGAAATGTTGCAAATCTCATGTGTTTTTTGACCCTGACCCCGTCGATCTGCGTGAGGGGCGCCACCGAATTTCAAAACATGTGGCACATCCCAATTGTTTTTCGATCCTGACCCCGCCGATCTGCGTGGGGGGTGCCACCGAATTTCAAGACATGTGGCAAATCCCATGTGTTTTTTGACCCTGACCCCGGCGATCTGCGTAAGGGGTGCCGCCAAATTTCAGAAATATGGCAAATCCCATTGGTTTTTGGACCCTGACCCCGCTGATCTGCGTGGGGGTGCCACCGAATTTTAGAAATGTGGACAATTCCATTGGTTCTTTGACCCTGACCCCGCCGATCTGCGTGGGGGGTGCGACCGAATTTCAAGACATGTGGCAAATCCCATGTGTTTTTCGACCCTGACCCCAGCGATCTGCGTAAGGGGTGCCGCCAAATTTCAGAAATATGGCAAATCCCATGTGGTTTTTGGACTCTGACCCCGGCGATCTGCGTGAGGGGTGTAACCGAATGTTAGAAATGTGGCGAATCCCATTGGTTTTTCGACCCTGACCCCGCCGATCTGCGTGAGGGGTGCCGCCGAATTTCAGAATTCTGGCAAATCCTTTAGGTTTTTTGACCCTGACCCCGCCGATCTGCGTCAGGGGGCCGCCGAATTTCAGAAATGTGGCAAATCCCATGTGTTTTTCGACCCTGACCCCGCCGATCTGCGTGAGAGGCGCCGCCGAATGTAGAAATGTTGCAAATCCCATTGGTTTTAGTCCCTGACCCTTCTTATCTGCGTGAGAAGTGCCGCGAAATTTTAAACATGAGGCAACTCCCGTTGGTTTTTGGACCCTGACCCCGCCTATCTGCGTGAGGGGTGCCACCGAATTTCGAAAGTGTGGCAAATCCCATGTGTGTTTTGGACCCTGACCCCACCAGTCTGCGTGAGGGGTGTCAATTTCGACCCCCCCAGAAATTTTGAGACCTCTCCCGGGAGGTGCTAACCAGGGAGGTTTTCGGTTCCCCCCCCTCGCGAGGTCTACAATAAGGAACAGTAAGCCACAAGAAGCAGAACTGCAACAGTGGAAACAGGAAGTTGGAGCTGGCGCAGGGAACCGCAAACCCTCGTCCTACAGCCTGGTGGCACCACAAAGGGCCGGCGGACATATGTACATATATATATATACACATACATACATACATACATACATACATGCATGCATGCATGCATGCATACATACATACATACATACATAGACTATATTTGCACACTCTGTACACACACATCTATACATATATAGGTGTGTAGGTGTGTACCTATTTTTATAGCTGTATATATATTTATATATATATATATATATATCATATGTCATACATATATGTATCTGGTGGTTTCTCCCCGAATGTGTTCTGGATGCTTCCGAAATTGGGTGGGTCTCATCCGCTGCTTCCAATAAGAACCTCGCATGGCACATGCTGGCCAAACAAACTAACACTCCACGCGTGCAGTAGCGGTTGCGCACACGCAACTTGAAGGGATGATGAGACAAGTCCATACCTAGTCAAACGTGTTGAGAGAGGCCCTGGGACGATTCACGAGAAGTTCCTCTACGTGGTCTGCAATAGTGCTGCGTCAAGTCTTGACGCACCAAGCGCTTCGAAAGTTGCTGGTGCCCGCTGGCAGGATCAATCACCATACCCACTGAAGCACTAAAAGGAGATGCGCTTGTTGCCCTTGCCCTTTGAGCCACGTCTCTCATCGTCTTCCTCCTTCCCATCGCCGCTGTTCATGTCTCCTGAGCTGTTTTGGCTCAATATGGGGCGTCCTGGGCACAGTTTCGGCGCCAGCCCCTACCCGCACGCGCCCAGGTTACCCGCGGGGGCTCGAAGGTAATCCGCGCCTTGCGACGATTCGCGGCCTGGGCTGCAGAGCGCCACGCGACAGCTCCAATATAGCAGCTGTTCGCGCGGCGCGGAGCGCAAAGTCCGGTTGCCTGGATGCCCGGTTCAGATGCCTGCGACGCCGCCTGCACGGCGGCGCCCGAGGGGGGGATGCGCCTCCTTGAGTTGCTGCCCCCCGAGTACACGCGGCCCGTGTCGCTGATCGGCTTCCACGCGGTCGTGGTGCCGAAGGCCCTCTCGAGAGAGGGAAGGTGTCCACCACCGTCAGGCCTTCCCTTGGGACGCCAACTGCACCTGAGGTCACCTGCTGCCGACCCTGGCCGTGCCCATCCCGAGCTGGGCCCGGCACCGGCGCACCCGTGCATCCGCCCCTCCCGGCTCGGCCAGGAGTGCGTACCCACGGGCCCCGGGCCCAGGGCTGGCCCGGCCAGGCCCGCGTGCAGGGGGCGTCCCCCGATGACACAGGCCTGGTGCGCACCTAGACCCTGGGTGTGTGTCGGCTCCCCGCCAGGGCTCGACTAGACGTAAGAGTGACCTTTCGCCGGAGTGACCTTTGGTGCGGGCACAGATGGGCCCTCAGGCGGCTGAAAACGAAGCGGTAGCAGTGGCTTGCGCACCCAGGTTTGGTCTCCCCGCGGCCCCCAGAAAGCCGCGCACCAAATGTCACTCTTACCCAGGGTCACTCTTGCGTGTAGCCGACAGGGCGGCGAGGTCGTGCCCGCCAAGGTGTGGGTTCACCGCAAGGCCTGTGGAGGCCTGCGCCAAGGCTTCGAGGCGTCGTGATGTTTGTTCCATGGCGTGGGCCCTGGGGCTCTCGACCCCACGCCCAGGGCAGGCCTTTCGGCCCAGGTCGCTGCTGTCTTCGCCCCAGGAGGAGGAGGAGGAGGAGGAGGAGGAGGAGGAGGAGGAGGAGGAGGTCAGGAGGAGGTCAGGAGGAGGAGGTCAGGAGGAGGTCAGGAGGAGGAGGAGGGTCATGCTTTGCCAACGACGCTCAGATGCCTTCGGACATCCTCCCTCTCCCGAGCGTCGGCAGCCAGCTGCTCAAGCTGCTGGCCAGCAGGACTCGGCGGCGCACGGAAAGGGTGGCGCGGGGGAAGCGGCTACTTTAAGAAGGTGGGGGGCCATCTCATGGCGCCAACATGAAGACAAAGAAATCAGCGAGACATTCACGTCTTTTTCCACTCGCCGATTCGGGTTTTTTTATTGACAGAAATACATACGCTGCAGCACGTCTGCAAGGTCGGTGCAGTGACTCACTGCACCGATTTTGAAGATGTGCTGCAGCGGACTGTTGGCGTGGATCTTCTGTCCATCCAGACCCCACAAACAGAAAACGAAAAACGAAGTGAATCTCACGTGGATTTGTTGTAGTTGTCATTCCTGGCCCAAAATATCCGCACGAGACTCGCTTCGAAATCCGGAGCGAAATTCTCCAGGACAGTCCGGGCCCATCCCAATGTTTTCCGAGCGAAGTCCGCTCTGCGATGCTGGCGCCATGCATCTCGGGGAGCCCTCTCCTGGCTCCATGGCCTCTCCTGGGGCGCGTTCTGTCCAGGATTTCGAGGCGAATTCAGCCGTGGTGGCGAGGGCTGCCGGAGCAGCGGTATCAGCATCCCTTCCTGTTGATTTCCCTCCTCCCCTCCTGCCTGGCAGCCCAGGATGCCCTCCTCCTTTCCTGTGACTCTCCCTCCTCCTCTTCCTCCACGAAGCCTGCATGGACAGGAATCCACGCCAAAAGCCTGCTGCAGCACGTCTGCAACGTCGGTGCAGTGAGACATCTCGGAGAGAGCCATCCCCCCAGCCTCCACGAGGCCTCCCCCGCAGCCCAGGCTGCCCTCCGAAAAGCGGCGCCCGCCCTCTCCGAAGTGGCTGCTGGCCTCGCGCCGCCCAAAGCCCCCCCCCCCTGGACTAGCCGCGGCTGGGGGTCCTCTTCCTCCTGCTGCCTGCTCCTCCTGCTGCTCCTCCTCCATCCGCCTCCTCCTCCTCCGCCGCTCCTCCGCCTCCTCCTCCTCCGCCTCCTCCTCGTCCTCCTCCTCCTCCGCCTCCTCCTCCTCCGCCTCCTCCTCCTCCTCCTCCTCCTCCTCCTCCTCCCCTGACCAGCCGCGGCTGGGGGAGCCGTGATCCCTTACGCCCCCAGGGATCGTTTCGATTCCGCCGATTCGATTCGACTCGATTTCGATGGCTCCCGATTTCGATTCGATCCGACTCAGGATTCCGATCTGGGCTCCGACTTCTTATTGGAGGCACGTTAGCCTGCCGAGTTTTCGCCGATCCGACTTTTCCGACTCGGCTGTCGAGTTCCGCCGATCCGATTCATCTCGATCGCCGATCCGACTTACAGTGAGCGGCTTGAATAAGGAACACTTAATTCTCAAAAGGGGCTCGGTTGTTTCTGAGGCTTGCATGCGTTATCTACAGTTCCTAATGCGCTACTTATTTATCGCTCCTTCTGCGTTACTCCTTGGAAAAAGGGCTTCGTTCCTTATTCTTCGTTCCTTAGGTCAGGCCGACGACTGTATCGGTTCGATTCTGGGCACTCCTGCCTGGGGGTCGGCCTCGACACCCCTCTCGCGGGTGGTCGTCTGCACGAGGAGCTCCCCCGGCAGGGCCAGGGAGCACGGCTCCCCGTGGGCTGCGGCTGTCTCGGCCACCCCCCCCCACCCTCGGTGATCCTCGGGACGCGTGTGGACTCCGTGTGGACCTCGTGTCTGTGTGTGTGTGTGTGTTTGTGTGTGTGTGTGTGTGTGTGTGGGTGGGTGGGGGTCTTCCCCGTGCAGCTCCGCCGAAGGCGCGCAGACGGTGTCGGACCTCGTTGCGCCGCCCGCGTCGCATTCCGTATGGAGGGGCTTCTCTGGACGAAGCACACGCTCGCACACCGTTTTCGTCGGCGGCGAGGCGGAGGCAATCCGCACCAGCGCGGGGCCAATCGGGGCAACCGATAGGCAAACTGTCCAGCTAGGCGTGCAATAGAGAGAGAGAGAGAGGGAGCGAGGCGAAGCCAATCGGCGCTAGCCCACGTGCTGAGGGCCCTCGGCGCTTCCGCGCGCCGGCCAGAGGCTGAAGCTGGACCTGGAGCTGCAGCACCTGAAGCGCGTGCGCGCCGCCGCCCTCCCCGCGCCGCCCGGCTCGCTCGAGGCGCCGGCTCTTGCAGCGGGCAGCCTAGGCAGAGATGGGAAGGGGGGGGGGGAGGGGGAGGGGCCAAGCCAGGCGCGCTCGCGTCATATCTGACGTCCTACCCCCTCCCTCCCAGCCCTTACCATGGCGTAGATCTCCTCTCTATTCACACAGTCGGATGTCGAGCAGGGCAACGACCCCGAGAGGGTGCGCGATGCATCGTAGAGCACGGCATAGCAGGGCGTAGAAGAGCACGGCAGAGCGCAGTATGTCATAGCATGGCGTGGCGTTGCGCAGTGAAGAATTGCATCGCAAATCATTGCAACGCAGAGAATGGCATCGCATAGCGGCGCAGAACAGAACCTGTCATAGCATGGCGTTGAAGACCAAAGCGTAGCATGGCATAGCATGGCGTGGCACTGTGTAGTCAAGCACTGCATATCCTAGCATTGCAGCTGAAGGCATGGCATCGCACAGCGGAGTGCCGTGGCATGGCACTGGGAGTAATGACGCCAGTGCTGCAGCGGGAGCACGATTCGGAACGCGCGGCAGCGCGGAAATGAAGCTAGCGCGGCAGCGGGAGTACGATTCGGAGCAAGCGGAAGTGCGGATATGAGGCCAGCGCTTCAGCGGGAGCAGCATTTTCAGACAAAAAACCAAGTGACAACCCGATTCCCGGGAATGCTGTGCGTAAAAATACCGTACGCGGAGGGGGGGGCGAATAATCTTACTGACGTCATCAGGGGAGAGAGGAGAGCAGTATCCATATGTTGTAATTGTGGAGAGGGGGTGGGGAGGGAGGGGGCTTGGACGAGGGGGGGGGAGTTGGGAGGGAGAGAAAGGTGGGGAGGGTGGTTGATGGAAGAGGAGGCGTAAGGAGGAGGAGGAGGAGCAGGAGCAGGAGGAGGAGGAAGAGGAAGAGGAGGATGGAGGATGGAGGAGGAGGAGGCGTGAGGAGAAGGAGGAGGAGGAGGAGGAAGAGGAGGAGGAGGAGGAGGAGCAGACGGGAGCGAGGACAGAGAGTAGCAAGATGGATGAGCGGAAGGAGTATAAGAGCCGCAGTGAGGAAGACGAGGAGGGGTGGGCTGCAGGTGGAGCAGATGCAAGAGGAGGAGGAGGAGAAATGGCAGGAGGGAGGGGGGCTGGAAGGGGGAAGGAGGGAGAAGTGAGGGGGACGAAGAAGAGAACAGGGAGGCGGACGGCGGGAGGAGGGATGGGGAGCGAACATCACTTTTGCAGCAGGCCTTTGGCACGGCGGTGGCATTGTCTTCTTGTTCCATGCCTGTTCGGGTACTCCTTCTGTTTGGGCTGACGGGCATGATCTTGGGCTGCCTGAGGGCCGCCTCGGGCCTGTCGTGGGTCGTCGTAGGGCCGTCTTTCGGGGAGCCGTTTGAGCCGTCTTTGGGCCGTCTCTTTGGGCTTTCCTGGATTGCCAGGGCGCTGTCGGGAGCGGCTCGAAGGCCAGTCAGAGGCGACCCAACAAGAATATTGAATTCTCTGGGGTGCCAGGCCAATGCGCACGGTCGGCGCTTTAGCATCAAAGTAGCATTAGGGGAGTCTTGGGACATTCGGTCCTGCGGCGACGCGGCGTCGAGGTGAAGTGTTTCATCTGTGCGCCCGACGCGAAAATGCGAAAATGCACAGACATCATACGTATGTGATGTCCTACTCGCAGGGGTGTATTGGTGGTGTCCTTTTCGTGGGGTGTCTTCCTTAGCACCTCGCCTGGAGTAAGCATCGAATTGCATGAGGCAAACCCCACCACGGTGACAGCTCAGCAGCGCAACAGAAAGGACAGCGAGTGTAAGACCAATTCAACTCAACGCCCTGTCTGAACTGGCGCGGGTCTCCAACAACCCTCCTCGCCCGCATCTTGGATCTCCGGTTTCTTCTCATCCCTTCTCCGTTCCTCCCTCCTCCTCCTCCTCCTCCTCCTTCTCCTCCGCCTCCCCCTCCCATTCCCCCCCCTATGGATGCGTCTTGGGGGTTTCTTTGGGGCCTCCCTCTCGGGGCTCCACTGGTGGCGTCTCGGGGTCTTACATAGTGGATCCCGTTGAGGGCCCGTCGGGTTTTTCGGGGCCGTCCTTGTCGCGATGGTCCCACACCGGTGGAACCGCATTGGGGCGTCTGGGAAGGCTTTGTGGACATTTCGATTCCTGCTTGGGCCGTCTTGGAGGGTATTCGAGCACCCTTGGGGCTGTCCTCTGTCGCCCTTGGAGCTGCCCTGGGCGTCTTTCGGTTCTCTGAAGGTTTGTCGACGCGATCTGAGGCCGAGCGGCATCATAAGAAAGGCACATCTGTTCTTGTCGTGGTTCAATATGTACGGCTTGCCTGCTCGAGCTGAAGGCCTCTTTGGGAGTCTCTAGGGACATCTGGGGGAGATCTGGGGGAGGTCTTCGAGCCTGTGGGGTAGATCTTCGAGCCTGTGCAGGCTCGTTGAGCTGTCACCAGGTGCTCGTTGAGCATCGTGCAGCTGTGCTTGGTAGAGATCTTTGGCCGCCTTGGAGCAGTCTAGATGCCGAAGAGCAAAAGCCGAGTGATGCGCGTGATGAGGGGGGGCGGCCATGGAAAGCTAGAGAAACCCGACCAGACAATGGGTATGCAGTCTACCAGGGGGGGCCGTGCGGAATGCACGGTGGCGGAGGCTGATCTACATTCCTGCAGAATTGCAAGGGCCTGCGATGGAGTCGCAGTTGCGGACATCTGCAACTGCGGTACGCCCCGGCTTCGGCGGTTTGGCCAGCGAGCCAGCGGCATGGTTGAAGGCGCTCGCATCCCAGGCCGCTGTTCTCGCGGCCTGCGACCCGTTTGTGATGGGTCCACTTTCCACCACCGCTACCATAAGTAGGAGGGGGGAGGAGAAGGAGGAGGAGGAGGAGGAGGAGCAGGAGCAGGAGGAGGAGGAGGAGAAGGAGGATGAGGAGGAGGAGGAGCACCAGCAGCAGCAGGAGGAGGAGGAGGAGGAGGAGGACCTCCTCATCCTCCCTTCTCCCCCGTCCTGCATATGGTAGCGGTGCTGGAAGACGTGCCCACCAGCTTGCTGCAAGTAAGAGAAGCGTGGGAGGTGCTGCTCTGCCCCAGCGACGCCGAGCTGCCCGGCGAGGTCGCGGAGTACCTGCAGGCCAACGCCTGCGGTCCAGTGACGGCCGTTGGCGTGCCGAGGTTCGGCGCCCTGACGCGCGCCCAGCTCACGGAGTTCTCCGTGCACTGGCCCCGGCCCTAACGGTCTCTGATCCTCACTGGCCAGGTGTGTGTGTGCCAGTGCGCAGAAGTCCGAGCGCCGTCATGGCCCTCAGGTATGGTGCGCGGCGATCGCCGCGATCGCCGCACGTGTTGTGTGAACTCGCGGGGGGTTCGTGCACGGGCCCTCGAGCTCGACGCTTGTTGGTAGCAGCGTGCGCACGACTTGCTATCAAGTCGCAGAGTTCTCTACACAGTGGAAGTTGCTGATCGCAGCGGTCTGCCGACTCCCGCGTAGCGGAGATCTCCATGCACTCGCTCCAACTCTGACATCTTCTCATCGCAGACGTCCTCGTCTGCCGATCGCGGCGATCTCGGCGTACGAGCAGCAACCACAGTTCACACATTCGGGTTATGCCACCAGCTCGGCTCGACCAATCGAACACCCTGGCCTACTTGCGCGATTGGCTCACGCTCGGCGTTGGTGTTGCTTCATAAGGGCCTTCGATTGGATGCCGAGATCGGGGGGTGTGATTCGAATTGTGATCTGCTGGACCCCGACGTGACGAAACGCTTGCGACTGAGCCCCCAGCCTCAATTCGCGCGCTGCAGTGCACGGGGCGACCTGCTACTGTGAGGCCTGGCCGAAACCGAGAGAAGCAGCCGGCGGCGATCTACCAGCGATACTGCTGGCCTGGGTGGTCCTCCTCCCTCCTCCCTCCTCCCTCCTCCTCCTCCTCCCTCCTCCCTCCTCCTCCTCCTCCTCCTCCTCCTCCTCCTCCTCCTCCTCCTCCTCCTCCTCCTCCTCCTCCTCCTGGCCGCGACGAGGCCCCTGACCTACCGGAAGCCTGCGCTGGAGCCGCTGGAGCTGGGCCGCGAGGCCGTGGAGGGTTATGACCGTCTGCTGCAGCGAGCCGTGGAGCTCGGCGCAGGTGCGTGCGGCTGTGTCATCGTCGACCCCTCTGGGAAGGAGATCGCAGCCGCCCGGGAGGAGGTCCGAGCGGGAGACCACACGTAAGCCATATGATGTTGCACTGTGTATTACTGTCGGCATTCATGGTGTGAGATTCGGCTAGCAGTTTCGCCTTCCCGTGTGCTTGTTTCCATGAAGTGTTAGCTGTTGTGGTCAGCTTTGGCATCCACGCAAGGTTGTATGGTCTCTGCATGTTAGCTCGATCTTCAGATTAGGCTTCAGGGCATCCTGGTCTCGTGATAGTGTGCTGCCGTGGTCTTGTCTGAGATTCTGGTTGTTACTGGTTTAGGTGGCACTTGAGCAAGGTTGAGTAATTGCTTGTGGAGGCCTCAGCGCATGCATTGTGGAGGCCTCGCCGCTGCGGCCGCTGCGGCACGCTGCCATGGCAGCCATCGAGGCTGTTGCTGCCGGTGCGCGGGCACGTGCCGAGGCGCAGGGCCCCGGGGGGAAGAGGCCGCGAGCCGAGGAGGACTACCTGTGCCAGGACGGGCAGCGTTCCCGCCCCACCAAAGGGCCCGTGGAGACAGTCGGGCAGATCCCGGACAGGCCAGGTGCTGAAACTGGCAGTATCGGGGCGCCGCCTGGATCGCGCCCAGCATATTCTTTCCCTGTCCCGTGGCCCTTTGGTGGGGCTGGAATCTCATGTTCCAGGACTGCGAGGTTGTCACCACCCACGAGCCGTGCGTGATGTGCGCCATGGCTCTGGTGCACTCGCGGGTCCGCCTGATAGTGTACCGTGCACAGGACCCAGAGTTTGGTGGACTCGGCGGCGCCATCTCCTTGCATACCGCGCAAAGTCTGAACCACCAGTTCAGAGTGTTACGATGGGTGGGTCCATGAGTCTGGACCTTGCTGGCGACCGCGCGTCTTTGTCTGGAAGCCTGGCTCGGGAAGGGTAAAAGAGCAGCCTGCTTCCCGTCCGTCGCCCCCCTCGCACTTATCAGTTTCCCCGTTGTCCCTCCTCGCCTTTTCTGCTGCTGTTGCAGTTGTGCTTTCGCCGCTTGGCAGGCTTCAGTGTTAACTTATCCGCCGCCGCACCCGCCGGCACACCGATGGATGCCACAGGAGCATACGGCGGAGAGGTGGAATGATGGCCGCAGTTGTGGCCATCCTTTCACCGTGCCGTACCCGTAAGTCGGGCGTGTCTCTCTACAAGAGGAATGCTCAAAAGTAGTCAAACACTACTGAGGGGACGATTGTTCGACTATTGTTTGATATTCTGGATGATTTGTTGTATATTCTTTAGTTGTCCTCCAGCATCCGCCTGTAGGAGGACATGCCCGACCTAACCGTACCGTGCTGTGTCCGCCGCGCGTGGCCCCTGGGGGGGAGGGGGAGGAAGATGAGCAGAGGTGGAGGCCCCTGGAAGGCCCCTCCCCCGGCAGCAAGAAGGACAGAGACTTCGTACTCCTCTCGCGGATCTCCTCGCCACTCGAAGAGAAGGACGAGGTGAGGACGAGCAGGAGGAGGAAACACGGAGAGCACGCTCAACCGTGTTCGACAGAGGAGCGGAGCGCTTACAAGGATCCGACAACCGCAAGACTTCCAGGACACATTTCGAATACTCACGAAAACATGCTTGGACTTGTTTTGCAAGCTCCTCCTCCTCTATGAGTGGGGTGGGGGCATGGGGAGGGGGACCGGGGTTGCATAGGGAGGTATTAAACTGGTTATGCTGCTCACGCTGGGGGCCATTCGAAAAAGAGAAAGGGGCCCGAGAGCGGTCACCGCTCCTACAGACGGCCCGTCTGTATGGGTTTTCCTGCACGAGAGGTCTCGACCCGTGGTCCACGGTCGGGTGAGATCCGCCTCACAACTTGCATTTTGTTCTCCCAGAGTCCTGAAGCTCCTTGGTTCACAGCGGGGTGTCTTTAAAGCGTGCACCTGATGTTCCGCGTAGCAGGAGAAACGCTTGCAGAACATTTGGTTTGTATGGGACAGAGAGGAGGAGGTCAGGAGGAGGAGAAGGAGGAGGAGGAGGAAGAGGAGGAGGAGGAGTAAAGGTGACTCACATGTAGCATCTATGAACCACCCCCCACACCCCCGAAGTGCAGTAGACACCTCCTCCGAGAGACCTCCGAGAGTCTCGGAGTGCCCTTCTGGCTCTATCTCTCTCTTTTTGTTGCTTCTCTCTCTCTTTCTTTTTATTTTGTTGTATTCTCTCTCTCTCTCTCTCTCTCGGAGGAGGAGGAGGAGGAGAAGGAGCCTTCCTCCTCCCGGATGAAAAGGTTTTGGTTTGAGGGAGCGATAGGGAGAGTGACCATCGCCATCAGTTTCTTTTTCCCGCCGCAGGCCCACAAGTCCAGACACCACCAAAAACGTGTGAAGGCCTCTGCCGCAAAGCGTTTCATAGACACTCATACGCCCTGAGCCGACTAAGCCTTTCTCTTGGAACGGAGTGGGCGTCACAGTGGCCAAAGAAACAATCAGCAAGGACCCACGTGCGGCGGAGAGTGACCCGCTCGAGGCGTGGGGGGTCGTTCGGGACCCCCCTTTCTGCCCCCCTCTTTGCTTCTCGCCACGCCTTCGTCCCCCCCTGGAGTCACCGGCTTCGCGGTGCCTCTCAGTGTCCCTGCTCGGCCTCGTGGATGTTGTGATCGCCCGACGACCTCGAGGGGCGTGCCAGGTCGTCGGCCGCCGACGCCAAGAGGCTTGGCTTTCGTGGAGGCCGTGGGTCACCGGGCGCGTGCCACTACTCGCAGAGTGCCTACTCGCAAACGTCCGAAACAAACACATCTTCCCCCATGTACCGTGTCGCAAAGATCCCCCGCGGCGGATTCTGGCCACCTGCGAGCAGCTACCTTGCGAGTAGTGGAACGCGCTTGTCCAGTGGGCAAAAGATGTCTTCGTCCATGTAATGTGTCGTACATCCCCCGCGGCGGATTCAGGCCACCCGCGACTAGTTACTTACGAGTAATTAGTGCAGCGCGCTTGCTCCGTGACACAACCCTCGACTTCGAGGACACCCCGCCCGCCCCTCGGGACTTCGAGGTGGTGGTCGGCTTTGACCCTCCCGGCGGCGGACCCTAGCGGCGCCCCTTGCGCCGCTCCCTTCTTCTGCACCAGTTCCTTGCGCGATACCCGTGCTCTGTTTTCCGTTTTGGCTTAGCTTCGTATTTTTTTGCTCTTTCGAGCGAACGAACGGCGAGGAGCAGGGAGGGGACGGGAGCGAGGGATGGACATTTTTGTTGCGCCGGTGGCTAGGAAAGGGGGTGACTGCGCTGGCGATGAAAGGCATAAAAGGGGCTGCCGTTGGAACGAATTCTGCCACCGTGCAAGAGGAGGAGTGAGGCAGGACGCGGCCGAAGAGAGACGAGGACGGGGCGGTTGGCTCAGGCTCAGGCGGCGGGACACGGGGGAGAGTGGGGGAGGCACGCTGCGGGGAGGGAGGGAGGCGGGAGCAGGGCGGGAGGAGCAGCTCCACCGGGGGGAGAGCGGGAGCAGCGCCCGTGCCCGCGGCCCCGGCGGGGGCCCCCCTCGGCGGCCACGAGGACCGCGCCCGGCGCCCGTCGCGCTCGCCGCCGCGCTGCTGCTGGCGGCGTGCGCCTGCGGCACCGCGGCCGCCTGGCGCCGCCCCCCCGCCGCCCCCGCCCGCTCCCCGTCCGCGCGCGGGGCACCGCCCGGGCCCCGCTGCCTGCGGGTGAGGGGGAGGACGGGGAGGAGGGCTGGGAGCAGGAGGCGGAGGACCAGACTCTCTCCCTTTCTTCTCTCTCTCTCTCTCTATATATATATTCGCCTCTATCTCTCTCTTCCTCTTCCTATAATTATGTATGTTTTTTTTTTTTTCTCTCTCTCTCTCTCTCTCTTTCTCTCCCTGTCTCTCTCTCTCTCTCTCTTTGTGTATCTCTCTCTCGCTCTCTCTCTCTCTCTCTTTCTGCATCTCTCTCTCCCTTTCTCTCTTCAAACCACTCCCAAGTAACAACTGCTGGACGAAATGGGCGCCTGCGAGGACATCTCCCAAATAACAACTGCTGGACGGACTGGGCGCCTACGAGGACATGCGCCGCATCTTAGACGGCAAGATTCTGCTGACGGTTGCCTATCCCAAGAGGCAGTCGCCGTGGAGTCCGTCGACGGCGCTGAGTCACGACGGCGGTGGAGAAGCACAGCGCGGGCATCAAGAGAGAGGCACCCCCCGTTACGGCGCAAGCGCCAAGCCGCTGAGCTCCGCTCGCTCGCGCAGCGCGCCCACCCGAGCAGGCAGCCACACGCAGCGGAGACTTGCCGCACGGCGAGGGGGGGCTGCCACGATCGAGGTGCACGTGCAGGCAGCAGAGGGCGCGAGGCCGATGCGCACCGCCGGCTGCGACGGGAACATGGCCATCCAAGCGGGTAGATTCCGGGGTGGTCCTTTGGTATCGGTCCTGGGGGGGTTCTGCGGGTCCTGTCGCTTCCGAGGGGGTGCTGCTGGGTCTGGGAGGTCCTGCGGTGTCCTGGGGGGTTCCTGCCGGGGGGGGCCTGCGCCGTTCGGGGTTGCTCCGGCGGCGGGTCGGTCGGATTGCGCCAGTTTGATTCGTCGGCGGGCCCGTTCGGTGTCGGCACGATCCTTGGTGGGACCCTGCGGTGTGCTGGTGGTGGAACGTGCCGTGTTGGTGACAGATCTGGCTTTCCCGGTTGGATGAGTCGGGACGGGCTGGGGGTGTTTTGGTAACAGTTCTCGGCGTTCCCGGCCCGTACCCCATCTAAGTGACTGCCTGGGGAAGCACTGGGTCGGACTCCGCGGTGGAGCAAAGCATTGCGGAGCTGAAGAGAAGGCACTTCAACCATCTCGTACACGGCATCGCATATTTATATTTGTTCGTAATATACACGTATACCTACACATATATATATATATATATGTGTATATAGAGATTCTCGCATCCCAGATATGTCAGAGACGATCGGAAGAGAGATCGTCTGACCATTGCAAGAAACACGTCTGTTGTCGTAAGGGTCTCGTTGAAGGGCAGGAAATTGGGCCACAACGAAATGTCTACTGCTGCCATGCTCTGCCTATCCTGTCTCAGTGCACATGTCGCCTTAGAGTACTACCCTTTGGAAGGACCAGTAGGACATAGCCAGGCATCGTCCGGCATTTCCTCTCACCCGTCCCCCCTCCTCAAGAAGTAGTGAAAGGAGGATTGTAAAGGCGACGGACGAGCAGTCGCAGTATTATGATGAGGACAAGGTGACGAAGGGCGTGCATGAGCCGCGGCGGCAGGGCAGGGCGAGTTGGACAACGAGAGGGGGCGAAGGTACAAACTTCAGTTGTTAAGGGGAGCGACCCCATCAAGCATGTAAGGAAGAGGGGGGAGCGACCCCAGCAAGCTGGAGCTCGTGAGCAGGGGCTCCAAGGTGTCGCACCCGGCCTGTTGCTGACGCTGCTGCTGGTTTGGCCGCGCGAGCGGCCTGGCCCAGCCCGACCCCCTCCTCCCACGAAAGACCGAAAAGCTGCAGCCCTCTCCCGGAGTCCAGGCTCTTGGGGCCACCAGTCCCTTGACCTTGGTCCTGGCTGGCTGAGATCGGCTGGGGAGGGGTCCAGGACACTAGACCATTGCTGGCGGACACTTTTGGAGGGTTGGAACATATTCATGGTTACGCGACGGTAGTGCCTTGCCAGAACAAATGCGCCGTCTTGCAATGGCCTTTGCTGGATCTGCCTGTACACGGCTTGTGGACTCCCCTTCGCGCAGGGATCGTGTGGGTGCCTCGGGCATGCCCACCGCACGAGGTGCGAATGAGAAGGGAGCCCACTGGATTGACATCACGACTTCTGCAGACCTGAGCCCACCATAAAGAGTGCCCCCGAAAAAGCTAGGCCTCCCTGTGCTCCTCGTCCTGAGGACCCTGGGCCTCGGGGGGGCTCCCCAGGGCCCCAGGGGACTCGGCGGGCCCCAGGGGTCGAGAGTAGGAGGAGGGGGAGGGGGAGGAGGAGGAGGAGGAGGAGGAGGAGGAGGAGGAGGAGGAGGAGGAGGAGGAGGAGGAGGAAGAGGAAGAGGAGGAGGAGGAGGAGGAGGAGGAGGAGGAGGAGGAGGAAGACGTGGAGGAGGAGGAGGAGGAGGAGGACGAGGAGGAGGGGGAGGAGGAGGGGGAGGAGGCCTTTCATAAGTCCCTATAAGAATTAGTTTGTTCTGCGAAAACGGCTTTTGGAAACACAAAAATGTGAGAACCTTCGATCGTACCAGAACACCCCTCCTCAGACTTCAACACCGCGAAGCAATGTGACTGTTGCGGCCAGTCAGTGCTGAATCGTGCCAGAACACAAATCCCGTGACTTCAACGCCGCGAATCAACCGGACTGTTGCCTCCCGGCATTCCTCAATCGTGCCAGGCAACCATCCCTGGGACGTCACTTCCAAGAATGAATCTGAAACTGCTGGCGCTCAGGCGATAACCATGTTTTGAAAGGGAACGCCCTCCATCTTTGACGCAAATGCGAACTTCAAATAAGAACGTGCGGGGCGCTGTAGTGAGAGCCACATTTTGAAATGGAGCCGCCCTCGATCCTTGACGCAGATGCAATCTTTGGAGACGAATGTGCGGGGCGCTAACGCAAGAGTTGCATTTTGAAATGTAGCCGCCTTCCATCCTTGAAGCTGCTGCAAACTTTGAAGGCGAATGTGCGGGGCGATTGAGCGAGAGCCGCATTTTGAAGTGCAACCGCCCTCCACCCTTGAAGCTGCTGCAAACTTTTTAGGCGCCTGGTGCGGCGGAGCCACATGTTGAAGATCACCCAGCCTTCATCCTCGAGACAGTTGTCGATTTCAAGCTTCAGGATGGTAGATGGCGAGGAAGTGTCAGGCGAAACACCCAGCCCGCCCTGCCGACACGTCCAGGGGTGCGACAGGAGTGAGTTGTTCATCGGAGAAGGGATGGGGGCGAAGGGTGCGCACGGGGTGGTGGCGGCTGATGCGGAAGCGGAGGCCGCTGTGCCGGGAGTGAAGCAGAGAGGGGTCACGGGGTGGAGGTGTCGGAGCGAAGTCGGGGCTGAGGCAGGGGTGGGGCAGCGGTGAGGCAGAGAGAGGGAGAGAGGGGGAGGCAGGGAGCGAGGCAGGGGCCGAGGGAGCGGTGGCGTGCCCTGCAGGCGCAGGCAGCGCGGAGCTCACGGTGCGGGCGCGCCGGCGCTGACCGGGCCCTGGCGTCGCCGGGGATGCCGAAGCGGTGGGTGTCTCTGCCCTCGCTCGCGGTTGGACCCTCCAGCCGGGCTCAGCCTCGGCTGTCACTGGCGAGTCTGGGCTCGGCTGGGCTCTCCCCTGGTCGGTGTGCTCTCCGCGAAGCTCCGCTCCCGACTCTGTCAGCGACGTGGCGCACCCTGGGACACTGAAGCGCTGGATGCCTCTCTCCGAGAGAGGCGCCCATCTCTCGCCGAGAGAGAGAGAGAGAGAGACAGAGATAGAACACAAAAAACAATCATCAGACCATAATGCAAAACCTCCCGAGAGTCTCGGCGGATTTTGCAGCATGGTCTGATCAATGCGGTGTGGGCTCAGGCCCGCTCCCGATCCTGTCTGGGTGGGCGCTTGCAGCTGCGACGCAAAGCCAGCAGGCCGAGGCGCACCAACATTACGTGTGTGTGTATATAGGTATGTATGTATGTATGCATATGTATGTATGTATGCATGAAGGCACTTTCGGAGACAACGGGGACGCACAGCATTCCATACCCAGACGACTGCCGCATACCCCTCTGGGTAGGCGCAGCATCGAGACGTTTCCAGGATGGCTGTTCCATGTCTCTGCCATAGTTTCACCGTATTTCTGCGGGGCCCCGCAGCCTCCCATGTTCTTGGGACAGGCTGGGTGCGATGGTTCTACCGAGCTTCACATCGCTCTACCGTGCCTAATGCGACTTGGTGGGCCGATGAAGGGCGACGACAGGCAACAAACGAGGGTATGTCGGAAGCCTCCGCGGGCCCCTCTGTCAGGTCTCACGGGCGCCTCTCGGGAGTTTCCTGCGGCATTCGTGGGGGTGCAGGGACTCTCCTGCATACATCGGCGTTTGTGATGAACATGCAGTGCGGGACTTCTAGCACTGCGGGACCGCTGCACAAGTGCGCGGGATCATAAGCATCACTTTTCGGTACATCGGGATGTTGCGGAACCTTGGCTCAATCCACCACCGCGCCTACGCAGCTCGCATTGTGTTTACGCGTGGAGCAACGCCGAGAAGGCCGTAGCATGCGAATGAGACACCTCGCATCTCGATTCACTGAGGGCCTCTCATAAGGGTTGTCTGGGCCGTATTGGGACTGTCTTGGGCCCATGTGGGGCTACATTTCTATCTTCCTGGGTTGTCTCGGGGCTCTCTTGAGCCGTAGTGGTGCCGTCGTTGGCGCCTCTTGGCCGTCTGGGAAGCCTCGCGGAGCTGTCGTGGGAGCTTCTTGGGGCCCTCTCGGGCTTTCTCGGGGCTATCGTGTACTGTCCTTGGCCCCTCTTGGGCCGTCTTGGGGCTTTGTTGGAGCTGTCCTGGGCCGTCTGGGGTCGGCGGCGAGCGAAGGGGGGAAGTGAGAAGGAGAAGACCTTCTCAGAAGGCGTCGGGACTTCTCAGAAGCCATCGCGCCTTCTGAGAAGTGTTTTCTGTCTTCGGGGAAGGCTCAGGAAACTTCTCAGAAGGCATGGGAACTTCCGAACCTTCTGAGAAGGCCTTCTCCTTCTCACTTCCCCCCCTCGCTCGCCGCCGATAGTGGGGCGTCTGGTGGTCCTCATTGGGCTCTTGTGGCTTCTTTGTGGCTCCTCCGAGCCGAGAAGCCCAGGCACCCCCAACTATATTCAGCAACGCTGAACGCCCGTTGTTTAAGTGACGTGGGCGTTCCTGGAAGGCCGTATTGTCTGAGAAGCCTTGGAGGGCTCTGGGCAACCTGGGGAGCCTCGGGAGGGGGGGATACACTTTTTTGTCGGCGGTGAGGCGGCGAACTCCACTCCAGCGAGAAGCTAAAAAGGGACACTATCTAGCGACTTGGCCGGCGGGCAGAGAGAGGAGGGGGGAGACGGCCGAGGGGAAGACGGGACGCCCAGACGCCGAAGAGATCGGCGAGGGGGGGGGAGGAGGACAATGCGCAGCGCAGCGTGAGGGTAGAGGCGGGGCCTCGTGAGACTGGCAGAAGCCCTACCAGACAGCACCTGGCATTCTGCCACGCCTCGACGTGCCAGCGGGCACGGTGGTGGACTCCTTTTGGGGGGCAGTTCTCCAAGGGGGGCGGGGTGGTCGCTCCGAGAACGAGCCTTCGTCGGATCGGCAGAAGCCTCGCATAGCCGACCCGCGAAGAGCGTGGCGAGGCATTTTTGTTGTGGAGGCCCTGCGGCCGGTGCCGCCGACCCCGTATGCGAGGAGGACGGGGAGGTGGCACGGGTGGACGGGGCGGTGTTTTTCTCGCTCGCGTGTGCGCCGTCTCCGTCGCTCCCTCCTTCCCCCTCTTCTCGCTTCTCCCGCAACTTTCCCTGGAGGAGGAGGGCCCAGGGAAGGGGGGGGAGCGGCGACGACGACGACGACGACGACGACGACGACGACGACGACGACAGGCAGAATTGCGTCTTCCATTCGCCGACAGGCTCGGCGGATTATCACGGCGCTGCAAGTTGTCTGGGAGTGCCCCTGGGCTGTCTGGGAATGGTCTCGGCGCCGTCTCCGGTGTCTTCTTGGGATCGCCCCGAGCGCCTCCGTGGCAGGCTTCGGGGCTGGACCTGAGCGCTGTGTGTTGCTGGACTTCGGCTGTGTTTGGATTTTCTTTTGGCAAGGAGGTGCAGGAAAGCAGGTGGATCGGGGGTTGCTGAAGGTGCCCCTGGCCCAAGGTGCCCCCAGCTTTTCGCTCCGCTTTGAAGCCCTGGGGCCCCCTGGGTCTCGTGAGGGGTGCTCTGGAGGCCCTGGGGGCCTCCTTGGAAATCCTGGGGGCACCTTGGGCCAGGGGCGCTTCTAGCAACATCCGAGTGGAGCAGAGCGAACAAGTCAAGACGAAACCAACACGAAAAACAAAGTTCAGGTCCAGCCATGTGGCAGGCCTCGGGGCCGAGGAGAGGGCACCGGGAGGCGCCCGTGGGTGCCAAAGGGGACCGCGCGCGGCCCGGGCCGCCCAGAGGCCCAGAGGTTCACTGCTCACCAAGCCACCCCAGCCCAACCCGAAGGCTTTGATTTGCCCTCCATTTCCATTGAGGGGGGGGGTCGGGGAACAGTGAGGAACCACATGTGAAGCCCGTCCCCCCCCCCCAACCCGACCCGAAGGCTCTGACCACCAAACCACCCCAACCCGACCGACCCGAAGGCTCTGATCTGCCCTCCATCTCCAGTGAGGGGGGGGGTAGGTCGGGGAACAGTGAGAAATCACACATGTGCAGCCCGTCCCCCCCCAACCCGAAATTCGGGGTCTTCGGGTGGGGTCGGGGTGGTCTGGGGGGTCGTCGGAGGTCGCGCGGGCTACAGCGACATGGAGCGGCAGGCCACGGAGCCGCCCGCGGAGCCCATCGGCTCCGCTGGCCCGGCGGCGGGCCCCCGGGTCTGAGCCGCCGCGGGCGCGCGCCCGCTCGGCGCGGCGCGGGCGCCCCGCAGGGCCACAGCGGGTCCTTCCCTTCAGTCGGGCCTGTCCCTCTCCAGGGGGAGTACTCAGTCAGGGGGCGAGTTGCTTCCGGATTAGTTTGGAATATGTTTGGACATTTTTTGATTTTGTTTTCCAAAATCACCCTGTAGGAGGACATGCCCGACCTAAGCCTCCCCCCCTCGGCCCCGCCGGCCGCCGCCGCCGCCGCCGCCGCCGCCGTCGTCGTCGTCGTCGTCGTCGTCGTCGTCGTCGTCGTCGTCGTCGTCGTCGTCCTCTTCTCCGTCTTGTCGTCGTCGCCGTCCTTCGCCTTCTCCGCCTCATTTTCCCGTCCCCCAGCACCTGCTCCATCCTCACTCCCTCCCGTCCCCCTCCGACTCCTCGTGTTGCTCCTCCTCCTCCTCCGCCTGCTTCCCCCGTCCCTCTTCTACACCTCTCCCTCCCTGTGTCCCTCGCCTCCCCAGGGGGAGAGTGAGGGAGGGAGGGAGGAAGGGAGGAGGTAACTCATCAGACGGAGAAGATTACATGCTCTAGGGGCCTCTGGGGGTCGATTGGCTATTGGGGCTGTGTAGATGTTTCTGGGGCTGTTGGGTGAGGAATAGGGGGCCGAAGAGCAATAATCAGAAGAGTAGAGGAGGTGCAGGAGGGAGGGGACCGCCTGCCTGCTGCAGGAGGTGGAGCAAGTGTCGAAGGGTTTCGTAGACTGTGGAAAGTTCGCAGTTGTTGGCAATTTCCTGGTGGTTTTGGGAGACATAGGTTCCCGAGGTTCGCCAGAGGGTTTTGGAGGAGGTGGTGCTGTCCTACCACGTTCCCCCTGTCCGTCCCCTTCCCCGCCCAACGCCCCTTCTGTATCTTACTATCATAGTTTTCATTATTACAATTCTTAGTAGTACTCGTCTTTTTTTAAAGATATTATTGGTATTATGATTCTTCTTATATTTCTTAGTAGTAGTAGCAGTAGTAGCAGTAGCAGTAGTAGTAGTAGTAGTAGTAGTAGTAGTAGTAGTAGTAGTAGTAGTAGTCGTAGTAGTAGTAGTAGTAGTAGTAGTAGTAGTAGCAGCAGTAGTAGTAGTAGTAGTAGTAGTAGTAGTAGTAGTAATAGTATTGCCACTATTCTTCGCCCGTGACCGATTTGAGCTCTGACTGAGCTGTCTTTTCCAAGACGCTCGTGATTTGCCATGGTGCTTGATACGACGGCTTGAATGCTGAACTGCTTTTTTCTCGAGAAGGCGAAACATACCGTGGCTGCGACGCAAGCCGCTCGAGGCGGCTCACGGGACAGCACCATGCTTACATTTCGGGGGCACGCTGCGTTGACGCTTTCCCTCGCCATGCATTGCTGTGTAACTACCGCTTACTGGTCGTCTGCTTTGCATACCTGGCGAGCCACTCTCCTGCGCGCCAGTGCGACGGCTTGAATGCTGCCGATGTCGCGCGGCTGAACTGTTCAGAGCCTTGCACCTCGACGCGAGTGCGCGCGACAACGGGGACCTCTTGGTGCGGTGCCAAGGGCTCCAGGCACGCCCGGCTGCCGTCGACGCTGGTGGCCAACGACAAAGACGAATCACACCCGAAGACTACCAGAGGGCCGTGCTCGCAGGGCACTGCGAACTGCACACCAGCGTTGAGTCTACGAAACAATCAGTGCCCCCCCTCGCGCACTCGTCCAAGCTGCGCCATCCACGCGCGGATGTCCCTGACCTGCAAAGGGCACATGGTGCGAAGTCGCGTGCTGGCCTTGACCATCATGTCTATTCTCGATTACCAGAGGGCCGCGCTAGCAGGACAGTGCTTCCCTCGTGCACTCGTGTAAGCTGCGCCATCCACGCGCGGATGTCCCTGACATGCAACGGACGCGTGATGCGAAGTCGCGCGCTGGCCTTGACCATCATGTCTCCTCTCGATTGCCTGAGGGCTGTGCTAGCAGGACACTGCGAGCTGTACACCAGCGTTGGGTCTACGAAACAATCAGTGCTTCCCTCGTGCACTCGTCTAAGCTGCGCCATCCACGCGCGGGCTCTCCTGACCTGCAACGGGCACGCGATGCGAAGTCGCGCGCTGGCCTTGACCATCATGCTTCCTCTCGATTACCAGAGGGGCGTGCTCGCAGGGCACTGCGAACTGCGCACCAGCGTTGGGTCTACGAAACAATCAGTGCCCTCCTCGCGCACTCGTCCAAGCTGCGCCATCCACGCGCGGACGTCCCTGACCTGCAACGGGCGCATGATGCGAAGTCGCGCGCTGGCCTTGACCATCGCGTCTCCTCTCGATTACCAGAGGGCCGTGCTGGCAGGACTGGGAACTGTACACAAGCGTTGCGTCTACGAAACAATCAGCGCTTCCCTCGTGCACTCGTCAAAGCTGCGCCATCCACGCGTGGGCTCTCCTGACCTGCAACGGGCGCGCGATGCGAAGTCGCGCGCTGGCCTTGACCATCACGCCTCCTCTTTATTACCAGAGGGCCGTGCTAGCAGGACGTTGCGAATTGCGCACCAGCGTTGAGTCTACGAAACAATCAGCGCCCCCTCGTTCACTCGTCCAAGCTGCGCCATCCACGCGCGGATGCCCCTATCCTGCAACGGGCACGCGATGCGAAGTCGCGCGCTGGCCTTGTCCATCATGTTTCCTCCCGGTTACCAGAGGGCCGTGCTAGCAGGGCGCTATTAATTGCGCACTAGCACTGAGTCTACGAAATCATCACCAGCGTTGGGTCTACGAAACAATCAGCGCTCCCCTCGTGCACTCGTCCAAGCTGCGCCATCCACGCGCGGATGTCCCTATCCTGCATCGGGCGCGCGATGCGACGTCGCGTGCTGGCCTTGACCATCATGTCTTATCTCGATAACCAGTGGGCCGTGCTCGCAGGGTGCTGCGAACTGTACACCAGCGTTGAGTCTACGAAACAATCAGCGCTCCCCTCGCGCACTCGTCCAAGCTGCGCCATCCACGCGCGGGCGTCCCTGACCTGCAACGGGCGCGCGATGCGAAGTCGCGCGCTGGCCTTGACCATCATGTCTCCTGTCGATTGCCAGGAGGCCGTGCTAGCAAGACACTGCGCATTGTTCACCAGCATTGAGTCTACGAAACATTTTGTGCCCCCCTCGGGCACTCGTCCAAGCTGCGCCATCCACGTGCGGATGTCCCTGGCCTGCAACGGGCGCGCGATGCGAAGTCGTGCGCTGGCCTCTACCACCATGTCTCCTCTCGATTACCAGAGGGCCGCGCAAGCAGGACACTGCGAACTGAGATCTACACACCAGCGTTGAGTCTACGAAACAATCAGCGCCCCCCTCGTGCACTCGTCCAAGCTGCGCCATCCACGCGCGGATGTCCCTATCCTGCAACGGGCGCGCGATGCGAAGTCGCGTGCTGGCCTTGACCATCATGTCTTCTCTCGATAACCAGTGGGCCGTGCTAGCAGGGCGCTGCGAACTGTGCACCAGCGTTGAGTCCACCATACCATCAGTGCTCCCCTCGTGCACTCGCCCAAGCTGCGCCATACCAGCGCGGGCGTCCCTGACTTGCAACCGGCATGCGATGCGAAGTCGCGCGCTGGCCTTGACCATCGCGTCTCCTCTCGATATCCAGATGGCCGTGCTAGCAGGACGTTGCGAACTGTACGCCATCGTTGAGTCTACGAAACAATCAGCGCCCCCCTCGAGCACTCGCCCAAGCTGCGCAATCCACGCGCGGGCGCCCGTGACCTACAACGGGCACGCGATGCGAAGTCGCGTGCTGGCCTTGAGAATCACGTCCTCTCGCTGGCCGAGCACGCCACGGAAGTGGCGGCGATATTTGGCCTGCGTACTCCGAAGATGGTTACGCCAATGCGCACCATGTCTGGATAGTGTGCATACTCTGACCTTTTAGAGAAGCGCGGGATGAGTCTTGCATCTGCACGTGCACTACGCCATCGCCATGGATGAGGTTTCTGTCGATGCCGCGTGTGCCCTCCGCTCTAGTTGCTCATTGCTCTGGTGGCGCTGCGAGTGAGTATGCCATGCCGCTTCTGAGAAGGCGCATGGGTTCTGGGACGGTTAGTTAGAGGGCTTCGCTGCCATGTCCCTCGCGCGCGTGGGCGCCGTGGGCGAGGCATTTTCGATGTCTTGCGAGACAGCCGCTGGACTCGCAGGCCCTCGACTCGGAGCATTCGCAAGGACCCTCCTTACGGCTCGCGCCGACAAGGAACACCTACAGGAGTTGCCGCAGGTCGCGCTCGAGGAGGAGTGGCTTTGCTTCTCCATTGATGGGCCCATTTTCCACCACCACTACCATATGTAGGAGAGGGAGGAGGAGGAGGAGGAGGAGGAGGAGGAGGAGGAGGAGGAGGAGGAGGAGGAGGAGGAGGAGTAGGAGGAGGAGGAGGAGGAGGAGGAGGAGGAGGAGGAGGAGGAGGAGGAGGAGGAGGAGGAGGAAGGGAGGAGGAGGAAGAGGAGGAGGAGGAGGAGGAAGAGGACCTCCTCATCCCCCCTTCCCCCTCGTCCTACACATGGTAGTGGTGGTGGAAAATTCGCCCATCATCCATGGCATCTGCGCTCCGCGCTCCGTGCCGCTGGCTGGGGGCGGCGGGGGGGCTGGCGCGGCATTGGCTTCGGGTGGGGCGCGCGCCGGCCCCCGGCGCCGCTGTCTTGCGCGGGGCGCGCTGCTGCGCGGTGCGCTGCACGCGGCGCCTGGCGGCCCTCCTGGCGCTCGCGGAGCTGCGAGCGGGGCAGGCCGGTGGTGCGCGTGCGTCGGTGCTGACCCCGCCGCCAGAAAATGTCCACATCCACCGCTTCGGAGTAGTGCTGTGAGAGTTCGGGGAGCGGTGGAAATTGGAGATCTGCCCGCCCGCGCGGGCGGGCAGATATGTCCATGTCCACCGCTCCCCGAGTCCTCGGGACACGACCCGGCGGCAGTGGATATACGCCGCCTGGTCAGATTTCTGGCGCAGCTGCAGTGGGCGGACATCAACACCAATATCGGCGGTGTGCCACCACCGAGGGAAGGCGCTCCCGATCTCGGTGATGGCGGTAATCTTTGGGCTTCCTGGGTGGCCGAAGCATTTCCACCAGCGCCGAATTCTGGGTTGATCTTCCCCCTGTTGAAGCGCGCCCGTGCGTTGTCGGCGGCCAGGCAGAGTCACTGCGCTGGCGGAGGGCTACCTAAACGGGGGTGCCGTTGTAGCGAATGGTGCCACCATGCAGGGAGACGGGGACAGGGCAGAAGCAACGGCCGAAAGAGGGGGGGAGCCTCCGGTGGAGCAGACAAGGGGGGCGGGGGGGGCAGCCGTCCAATCGAAGCTCGGGATCGGCGTGCGCAGACCCAGGAGTCGACAGCCACTGCCTTCGCGGTTCTTTCGATGTTGGAGCCTCTTGGCAGCCTGCTTGGGCCATGTTGAGGCCCTCTTCTGACCATGTTGGAAGCTTTGGGGGTCCTCTTGGGGCCCTCTTGGGGGCCTCCGGGGCCCTCTCAGGGCTGTATTGGATGGAGGTCATCGGTCAAAGAAGGGGCGGCGCAGATTAGTGCCCCCTTCTTGGGCTTGAGCATCGCTTCTCCGGGGCCTCTTGGGCCGCTCTTGGGTCGCTCTTGTGGCCGTCGTTGATGCTCTCTTGGGCCATCTTGGAGTCATCTTGAAGCCTCAGACGCCCATCGGAAGCGAAAAGACGAGCAGGCAAAAGTCATCTGGTTTCCCTTCAGGTTTCGGAAAGGGGTGTAGCCACATGGAGGCGTCCTAAAGAGGAGGGTCCGTGATCACATGTAGCCTTCTTGGAGCGGTCTTGGGGCCTCTTGGAGTGATGTTGGAAGCAGTGTTGTGCCATAGTGGGCAGTATTGTGCAATCTTGGAGGCCATCTTGGGCTCTCTGCGGCCATTTGGGCCTTTTCCACTATCTCACGCCTTGCGAAACCCTCCGTCCAGACCCAGAGGATGGGGTAAGGGGAGGGGTCGAGCTCCCCCCCCTACGGACGGCCGTGTCGCTCACTCCCACCCGCCCTCCCACCACACAAGGAGCACTCGAGTCTCAGCATGGGCAGGGGCCTCTATCGACCATGATCGAGAACCAATGCAGGCGCAAGTCAGGTGCGCCGTGCCCCCATCATCCCTGCCAAACCACAATGCGAGCTGATCGCGAGGCTCCCGCGCATGACGGCCGCCGGAAAGCATATTCAGTCTTGTTGTGTTAGCAGGGGTGACGGGCCTGTGCTTAGCAGGCAATCTGCAGGCACCCCCTTCGTCCCTGTCGATCAACCATGCATGCAACGCGATCGTTCGGTGCTCGCGCACGAGCCAGATTTTGCCCCAACGTGAACTTCATTTTCTTTTTCAGGGGGATGGTTGGGGGACGGTGGCATTGCACACAGCAGGCAATCTGTTGGCCCCCCCCCCGCCGTCGCTGCCAAAAAGGATTGCGAAGTGACCGTGGGGCATCCGAGCATGGTCCAGATTTGTCCGTATTCTACTGCTTGCACGTATGGGGTACGATGATGACGATGATGATGTTGTTGCTCATGATGATGGTGATTAAATTGATGTTGAATTTGATGGTGATGATGATTATGGTGGTGGTGGTGATTGAGATGATGATGCTGATGATGATGCTGATGGTAGTGATGATAGTGATGATGATGTGGTAGTGCTGCTGCTGCTGATGCTGATGATGCTGCTGCTGCTGCTGATGATGATGTGGTAGTGCTGATTTTGATTGTGGCTCGCATGACCGGACGAAAGGGCACCGCGTCCTGGGCGCCTCATGCATAGCTAGACGATGGTGCGAACGCGTGAGAGAGGGGGGTGCAAGAGAGAGAGAGAGAGGGAAAGACTTGGTCGTGATTGACGCTTTCATTTCATTCCGTCACCTCTTACTCGTCATTCTGCCATGCGGTTGAGCAATAACCCTGAATCCCTGCGCGACGAGGTCCTCAAGAACGTCGACGTTGTATGCGCCACCTGCATCGGCGCCGGCATGGAGGGGACTGATGTCGGGGCCCCTCTCGAAGAAGTGAGGCAGAAGTGCGTATGGGTATGTTCAACAGGAATGGTCTCCAGAGGTCCCATGTCGTTGGAAGTTCCTTGTATAATCAAGGTGGTGGATGTGACTGGCGATCTCCTAGCTGGTGGGCCTCTCGTGTGCAAGACTTTCGGATCCCATGCCCACGGCTGTCTCTCCAATGACAGCGCTTTCGTGCCTAGCAGTTTTGGTCCAAGCTGTCGACGCCCAGTGGCAACGACTATCGGAAGGACTTCTGTTTCCGTGGATTCCGATGCATCCGCGTGCTTCAAGTTTTGCTGTGGCCCTGTGATGGTCGATGGCGGCCATGAAAACAAGGGTGGCCATGGCAGTGGGCGTGGGCTCGTTTCGTGGCCCGCCGGCGCCCGCGAGTGAACGTGAGTTGATGGTCAGGCGTGCTGGCATCGAAGCATCAAAAAAACACATAAACAGAAACTTTTGGCGCTCCGCGCGGATTTGTTGGATCCGCGCTGGGCCCCCCTGGCGGCGCCTCCGGCGGCGCCCCTGGCGCGCTCCGCGCGCCAGGGAGGGGGGTCCGGCGCGGATCCAAGAAACCCGCGCGGAGCGCCACAAGTTTATGTGTCTGTTTTTTGTTCCTTCTTCCTCTTTTTTGTTTTATTGTTTAAGTTCTTCCTCTTCCTGTTTAAAATTATGTTTGTTTGTTCTTCTTCCAGGTCAGGCGTCCTGGCAGTGCTCCCCAGCCGCTGCGCGGAGCAGCCGCGCCCAGGCCAGTAGGCGGGCCGCTGTCACCCGGTCTCGGGGCATCCGGCCATCCTTTTTGTTGGCCACACGCGGGCTCCGCTCGGAGGGCGCTCCGCCGACCTGCTCTCAAGGGCCTGGTCACGCCAGAGCAGCTGGCCCAGAGTCAGCGAGGAGGATGAGGAGGAGGAGGAGACCAAGGAGGAGGAGGAGGAGGAGGAGACCAAGGAGGATGAGGAGGAGGAGGAGGAGGAGGAGGAAGCAGACTGCGTTCAAGGTGCGCCAGGCCTTCGCGCACGCTGGAGGCCGACGTGCCGACCTCGGCGTGCAGCGGCCGCGCTTCCAGGCAGGAGGCGCGGAGGCGGCGACCCTGGGTACGCTACGGGAGGCGCTGAGCATGCTACAGTTCCTTTTGGACGCAGTCATTATCAGGCCGTCCAGCGTATTGCCCGTATGACCCACGTTCGAGAGTCGAGGCATGCCATCGCCATCGTCCAGCGCGGTGGCGGGTTCGACCAGGAGGTGCACGAGGACATTGCGCACGCGTTGCGGCTGTGAGCTGTGCGCGGGTGAACGCTGCGATGCGCGGCTCGCAGCAGGAGGGGCGGTGCAAGAAGCCTTCTGGAAATTCAACAGGAGGCTTCTGGCATAGTGCGCTAATCCGTCCCAATGGTTTTTGCGCGCCAGTCGCTGCGCTCCGTCCGCCCTGACCAGGTGCTTCGTGGTATAGATCGTCTGGTGCGCTCGGGAGACAGGGTGGACCTGTTGATGCGGGCGGGCATCCGCAAGATCGGGAGGGGGGGAACGGGATAGCAAAGCCGCTGGGGCCCGCTGACGTGCTGGAGGCGTGTGCGCCAGGGATCAAGCAGTGGCGAAGCGTCCTGGCTCGCCTATAGGTCCACCAAAGAATGTTCTAAGAACCTTGTGTCGTCTGCACGAAATGCTCTTAGAACATTTCTGGCTGGGACTGTCTTGTTTTAACACTTCGGGTGTATGTTATAAGAACAGTGTTTTTGTGATTCGAATATTTTGGGGGTCTAAGAACATGTCGTGGTAGGCCGATAGGGGCACCGGGACGGTCGGTCCCTGCTCAAAGGGAGGTGCATCGAAGATTGACGCCGGGATCGTTGGTGTCTCCTTGAGCCAGGCTGGGAAACGAGTTGTTGCAGCCGATCTTGCCGTGAGATTGCCGTCGCACAAGAATAGGCAAGCGGATTTGGGAATATGTCGTGGACGTCTACCGACGGCCGCACCGCACGCCACTGGACGACGGACTTCCCGCGATAGTCGGAGGGATGGTTTGCCGTCCCAGTGTAAGCAAATGTGCGTTCTGCGCATGTGCGCCTTCCTAGATCACGAGCGCACGAGCGACCGCGTTCAAGCGCAGGCGGAAGGTCGCCGCGCACACGTACATACATACGTCTTCTTCGTCTGTGGCCCGGCCCATCCGCAGTTTCCCTCGGGCCCAGCTGGCCCGACAAGGATGGGCATGCCACCCCCGACTTCCGATCCGAGTGGAAGCTTCGGGGAAGGGCGAGATTTGGGAGAGGCCGCGGGGAGGAATGCGGTGGGTCAGCGCAGGGCCTGGCCGGGACTTCCTGCGGCCTTGCGCTCCGCTCAGAGACGACGACAGGGGCGAATAGTCCAGGGGAGTGCAATACATGTATTCAGGTGCGCCGCTGATCTATGTCTTCGAAAAGGCTCCCGGGCGAATGCGTGTAACGCCCCTATTGTCGCCGCCGATCCGCGCGGCGCCCTACCGAAGCCGTTGGGGAGCCGCTCGTTCCGTAGGCCTCGCGCGTCTCCGCGAGCCCCGTCCAGGGGGCCCCAGGGGAGCTCGCGCGGCGCAGGGGGCCTCTCCCGGACTTGGTCGCGCGGCGTTGCCCTTGCACGGGATGCTCCTGGCTGATCGATTTGGATCAAAGGAGGAAAAGCCACCCTGACCGGACAATTGGCGTTTACTCCACGGCCTTGGGCCTTTACTAAACAGCCAGGCCCTGCTCGATTCCCTCAGTGATGGCGTTTAGTGAACGGCTTCGCGTGTCGGGGTGGTTATTATGGGGGTGGATTTTGTGTCTAATGGACACCCGAGATGGGTACGGAAAAAATTGGTACGAGGCCCGGCAACAAATATTGTCTGAAACCGACAGCGGCCGCTGTTGGGCAGGCGGCTCTGTGTCTTCAATGAACAACATCAACGGCGAAGCGGACAGCGAGTCCTGGTGCAAATGAACGGGCGCTGCTCTTAGGCATCGTACCGATTCTTTCCGTACCCATGTCGATCCCGCCGAGATGCCCTCGAGAATGCCGAGGGCCTCTCGAGGGATACTGTCTAATACCATTCCTTGGAATACCCCCTCGAGTACGAGATCGAGGGAGCGGGGAAGGCACCCCGCCGAGAGGCCCTCGATAGCAGGCGCATGGCGCGGCACGGCGCGGCCTCGGACACGGTACGGCACAGCGCGACACGGCCCTACCGAACCGCGAGTTTCGACCCACGACAGACCCGATCGGTTGCTCGAAATGGTGCGTCATAAGTTGGGCACGGCACGGCTTCCGAGTCACGATTTCTGCGCCGCTCTGTCTTGGTTGCGCTGCAGATGGCGCACGGCGCCTTGCACGCTTTTTCGCAACTGCGGTTTTTGGGCCGCTTGCGCCATAGGTTGCGCACGGCACGCTCATCGAATCTCGGCACGCACTCCGAGTCACGGCCTGCCTGGGCTTTGGATACCAAAGAATTTGTAGACTTTCTTGTTCCTAGGAAGTTTGAGCAGCAGTTCCCGCCCAGGGCAGTCCTGGCCAATCGCGGCAGGAGGGGGACGAAAAGCAGGAAGGGCTCCCAGGGCCCTCTTGGGTGCCGCGTGGGAGAGTATCGGGTGCTGACTTGGCCCTGGAAAAGACAGGGCCGTTTTTCACCGCGCCCGTTGTTCGGGTTGTTTATCGTTTCTGGAGCCGTTTTTTGCCGTATCCGTCGCCGCTTGTTTGTCGTTTGCGGCGTCGTTTTGATTGCGTATCCGACGCCGTTCTTGTTGTTTGTGGTTGCCGCCTTTTCCCCTGTGTCCTGTTCCGTCAAGGTCTTTCTGCATGTTGCTTGTGTTTGTCTCTCTTTCGCGCTCGCTCACGGTCTTATCCAGTCCAGTCGGAGCTGGAGCCTGCACCATGTCTGGCTCAATCGTCGTTGCCGCTGCCGTCGGCGCCCTCAGGCTCAGATGCCTCCCACGCCCCGCTCCCCGCATCCACGGCGACTCCGGAATCATGCCGCGGCAGAGGGGGATGCCGACCTGCCAAACTTAGCGATTTTTTATAGTTTCCGACTTCCCCAGTTGGACCTTTGCAGTCTTTTAACCGGCTCCGAACCGGTTCCGAACCCGTTCTGAGAGTCCCTCGGACTTTGGGACTGCCCAGGCCTCCCCCGGGGGGTTGGGGGGCCCGACCCCCCAACAGAGCCGAGCCTACCCACTCGCCTTTGGCATCAGATCCCGCACAAGCCATTCCGGCTTCAACGAGGCGCTGATACTTTGCGCAATGGGAATTTGCCAATATTTCATGGCAGCCTTACGGCAGGGGGGCGTCTGAATGGCCGGTCCGATTGAGATGATCATGCGACGGCAGGGGGGCGTCTGAATCGGAGGGCGCGCCGACGGCACGGTACGAGCAGCAGCAGCGGCGCCGATTCCGACAACGGAAGCGGCAGCTCCAACTCGGACCAATTTTCGGGGATGCGCGCGCGCAACTGCAAAATGAAGCTACACAGCCGATTGCCGTTTTCGTTGTGATTCCGCCCTCGTCAACTGCAGCTTTCGTTGCCGTGCTTTCTAAGATTAAGTGCCGTTGTTTTTCCGTGTCTGGCCGCCCAGATTTGTTTTTCCCCAAACAGTTTGCTGAACGGGGTGCTGTTGTGGTAGAAACTAACTCCGGCCGAGGGAAGTCGGAGCAGAGACATCCTCACAAAAATTTGATGGTCCGGGCCGTTTCGCTTGAGACATCCTCACGACTCTTGTTTCTGAGTTGGCCGGGATTGGCCGTTTCGCCTGAGACATCCTCGAAAAGTTGCGCTCCGGCACGCCGCGCGAGAGGTGGTCCGGGCCGTTTCGCTTGAGACATCCTCGAAACTCTGAGCCCCGAGGTGCCGTGCGAGAGGTGGTCCGGGCCGTTTCGCCTGAGACATCCTCAAAACTCTGAGCTCTGCGATGCCTTGCGCGAGGTGGTCCGGCCCGTTTCGCCTGAGACATCCTCGAAACTCTGACTTCGGAGATGCCGCGCGAGGTGTGGTCCGGCCCGTTTCGCCTGAGACATCCTCGAACTTCTGAGCTCTGAGATGCCCTGCGCGAGGTGGTCCGGCCCGTCTCGCCTGAGACATCCTTGCAACTCTGAGCTCTGAGATGCCGTGCGCAAGGTGGTCCGGCCTGTTTCGCACAAGACATTCTCGCAACTCTGAGCTCTCAGATGCTGCGCGAGAGGTGGTCCAGCCTGGGCGCCCAGAAGACCACATGTTACATATCCTCCATGGGACCCTGCGAGCCTCAGGAGGCCCCAGAGAGGTCCAGGAGGCCGCAGGACGCCCAGGACAGGCCCCAGGGGCCCCCAGGAGATTCCCAGGAGGCTCCCAGGAGGCTCCAGGAGGCCCCCTATCAGAACGTGTCAAGTTAATACGCATCCGGTGTCGATTCGTTGATTCCCCAAACAGCTTGCTGAACGGGGTGCTGTTGTGATAGAAGCTAACTCCGGCCGAGGGAAGTCGGAGCAGAGACATCCTCACAAAAATTTGATGGTCCGGGCCGTTTCGCTTGAGACATCCTCACGACTCTCGTTTCTGAGTTGGCCGGGATTGGCCGTTTCGCCTGAGACATCCTCGAAAAGTTGCGCTCCGGCACGCCGCGCGAGAGGTGGTCCGGGCCGTTTCGCTTGAGACATCCTCGAAACTCTGAGCCCCGAGGTGCCGTGCGAGAGGTGGTCCGGGCCATTTCGCCTGAGACATCCTCGAAACTCTGAGCTCTGAGATGCCTTGCGCGAGGTGGTCCGGCCCGTTTCGCCTGAGACATCCTCGAAACTCTAACCTCGGAGATGCCGCGCGAGAGGTGGCCCGGCCCGTTTCGCCTGAGACATCCTCGAACTTCTGAGCTCTGAGATACCTTGCGCGAGGTGGTCCGGCCCGTCTCGCCTGAGACATCCTCGCAACTCTGAGCTCTGAGATGCCGTGCGCAAGGTGGTCCGGCTTGTTTCGCACAAAACATTATCACAACTCTGAGCTCCCAGATGCCGCGCAAGAGGTGGTCCAGCCTGGGGGCCCAGAAGACCACATGTTACATATTCTCCCTGGGACCCTGGGAGCCCGCCTGAGACATCCTCGAACTTCTGAGCTCTGAGATGCCCTGCGCGAGGTGGTCCGGCCCGTTTCGCACAAAACATTCTCGCAACTCTGAGCTCTGAGATGCCGTGCGCAAGGTGGTCTGGCCTGTTTCGCACAAGACATTCTCGCAACTCTGAGCTCCCAGATGCCGCGCAAGAGGTGGTCCAGCCTGGAAGCCCAGAAGACCACATGTTACATATCCTCCTTGGGATCCTGGGAGCCCCAGGAGGCCCCAGAGAGGTCCAGGAGGCCGCAGCACGCCCAAGACAGGCCCCAGGGGTCCGCAGGAGATTTCCCAGAGGCTCCCAGGAGGCACCAGGAGGCCCCCTATCAGAACGTGTCAAGTTAATACACATCCGGTGACGATTCGTTGATTTTTCCTGCTCTTGTGGCCCCCCCCTTTATTTTGAGGGGCCCAAGCGGCCACAGGTTAGATATCCCCCCTGGGAGCCCCAAGAGGCTTCAGGAAACCCTAGGTGGAGTTCAGGAGGCCACAGGAGGCCCAGGAGGAAGCCCCAGGAGGTCCCCAGGAGGCCCCAGGAGGCACCAGGAGGCCCCCGCAACTCGGAGCTCTGAGACGCCGCGCTCGAGGTGGTCCGGCCCGTTTCGCCTGAGACTTCCTCGCAGCACGTTTCGCCCGAGACACCGGCCCGTCTCGCCTGAGACATCCTTGCAATTCTGAGCTCTGAGATGCCGTGCGCAAGTTGGTCTGGCCCGTTTCGCACAAGACATTCTCGCAACTCTGAGCTCTCAGATGCTGCGCAAGAGGTGGTCCAGCCTGGGAGCCCAGACGACCACATGTTACATATCCCCCCTGGGAGCCTGGGAGCCCCAGGAGGCCCCAGAGAGCTTCAGGAGGCCGCAGGACGCCCAGGACAGGCCCCAGGGGTCTCCAGGGATTCCCAGGAGGCTCCCAGGAGGCCCCAGGAGGCCCCTTATCAGAACGTGTCAAGTTAATACACATCCGGTGACGATTCGTTGATTTTTCATGCTCTTGTGGCCCCCTCATTTTGAGGGGCCCCGACGGCCACATGTTAGATATCCCCTTGGGAGCCCCAAGAGGCTTCAGGAAGCCCCAGGCGGGGTCCAGGAGGCCACAGGAGGCCCAGGAGGAAGCCCCAGCAGGTCACCAGGAGGCCCCAGGAGGCACCAGAAGACTCCCGAGACTTCCTCGCAGCACGTTTCGCCCGAGACATCGTCGCAACTCTGGGGTCCGAGATGCCGCGCGCGAGGTGATCCAGCCCGTTACGCTGGAGACATCGTCGCAACTCTGGCCTCCGAGATGCCCTGCGCAAGGTGGTCCAGCCCATCTCGCCTGAGACATCTTCGCAACTCTGAGCTCTGAGATGCCGTGCGCAAGGTGGTCCGGCCCGTTTCGCACAAGACATTCTCGCAACTCTGAGCTCTCAGATGCTGCGCAAGAGGTGGTCCAGCCTGGGGGCCCAGAAGACCACATGTTACATATCCCGCCTGGGACCTGGGAGCCCCAGGAGGCCCAGAGAGCTTCAGGAGGCCGCAGGACGCCCAGGACAGGCCCCAGGGGTCCGCAGGAGATTCCCAGGAGGCTCCAGGAGGCCCTCAATCAGAACGTGTCAAGTTAATACACATCCGGTGTCGATTCGTTGATTTTTCATGCTCTTGTGGCCCCCCCCCATTTTGGGGGGCCCTGACGGCAACATGTTAGATATCTTTTCCTGGGAGCCCTAAGAGGCTTCAGGAAGCCTTAGGTGGGGTCCAGGAGGCCACAGGAGGCCCAGGAGGAAGCCCCACGACGTCACCAGGAGGTCCCAGGAGACCCCAGGAGGCCCCCGCAGCTCGGAGCTCTGAGATGCCGCGCTCGAGGTGGTCTGGCCCGTTTCGCCGCGCGCGAGGTGGTCCAGCCCGTTACGCTGGAGATATCCTCGCAACTCTGGCCTCCGAGATGCCCTGCGCAAGGTGGTCCGGCCCATCTCGCCTGAGACTTCTTCGCAACTCTGAGCTCTGAGATGCCGTGCGCAAGGTGGTCCGGCCCGTTTCGCACAAAACATTCTCGCAACTCTGAGCTCTCAGATGCTGCGCGAGAGGTGGTCCAGCCTGGGCGCCCAGAAGACCACATGTTACATATCCCGCCTGGGATCCTGGGAGCTCCAGGAGGCCCCAGAGAGCTTCAGGAGGCCGCAAGACGCCCAGGACAGGCCCCAGGGTCCACAGGAGATTCCCAGGAGGCTCCCAGGAGGCCCCAGGAGGCCCCCTATCAGAACGTGTCAAGTTGATACAAATCCGGTGTCGATTCGTTGATTTTTCCTGCTCTTGTGGCCCCCCCATTTGGGGGGGCCCCGACGGCCACATGTTAGATATCCCCCCCTGGGAGCCCCAAGAGGCTTCAGGAAGCCCCAGGCGGGGTCCAGGAGGCCACAGGAGGCCCAGGAGGAAGCTCCAGGAGGTCACCAGGAGGTCCCAGGAGGCCCCAGGAAGCCCCTGCAACTCGGAGCTCTGAGACGCCGCGCTCGAGTGGTCCGGCCCGTTTCGCCTGAGACTTCCTCGCAGCACGTTTCGCCCGAGACATCGTCGCAACTCTGGGGTCCGAGATGCCGCGCGCGAGGTGGTCCAGCCCGTTACGCTGGAGACATCCTCGCAACTCTGGGCTCCCAGATGCCGTTCGGGATGAAGAGGAGGTGGAGGAGGAGGAGGAGGAGGAGGAGGCATGTTTTAACATGCCATGCCAGCCCGCACTGGACGGGAACGCAATCGACCTTGGAAACCGCAGTGGGGCTAAAAACCCTGTTTGGGGATACTGCACTCCGGCTATAATACCGTTTCTATTTTCAAGTGGCATTCTCTCGGAAACGGCGAAACACATGCCCTGACGTTTCGGGGCCACTTAAGTCGGAGTGCACCTCCTCTTACGGTGTCATTCTCTTTGGCGCATGACCAGCAGAGCACCCGCGACGAATTGGGAGACCTTTCTGTTTAAGGCGGATGGACTGACCCAACTAGTGTATGCATGGGTGGCAAGTGAGGAGACAGGATGAAGGCGGACAGCGAGTGTTGAGAATGGGGGCGAGGGGGGTGGACGAGGAGGAGGAGGAACAGGAGGACGAGGAGGAGTTCTGCGTTGCGGTGCGGATGTTCTGCTCTGGTGGGTGGTATTGTTGTTGACGCTGTCTCCCGCGGCCCGCGTGCGACCCGCCGACCGACGAATCGCCAGCGGCTCGCGCCAGAGGCGGCCTTCGCCCGCCGCGGCCCCGCGCCCGCCGCGCTCCAGCCTGCAACCCGCTGCGCCCCTCCTCGTCCTCCTCCTCGTCCTCCTCCTCCTCCTCCTCCTCCTCCTCCTCCTCTCCTCCTCCTCCCTCAAGTTACATTGGGGCCCGAGCTTTTCAGCTGACGAGCTCCAGTCTCTGTGCCGCCACGGGGCACTTGAGGGACTAGACTAAGCACAACCAGCCCCATCCATTTGTGCTTCAGCCTCGACTAAAGCAGAGACGAACCTTAGTTTTCGAGTTGCAGCCATGACAGGTGCGGGCAAGGCAGCCCCGCGCCGAGCATGGACAAAGTGTCAGAATTGCCAGCGTTGTGAATACAACGACATCCTAGCCAGCAAGCACAACTTCTGCTGTCTTGGATGCCGCCAGAAGGTCGGCTTGTACGAGAAGCCGAGCTCGTCGCGAAGGAAGGCCGTCCAGTTCGCGGACGAGGAGCGCGAGGAGCTGCAGCATCCACGTGGCATTCTACGCTCGCCAAGCCCAGGCCGCGCAGGCAAGGGCAGGCGTAGGGGCGACGACAAGACCTCAGCCATCGCCGACTTGCTCAGGCAAGCACTGGAGTCCACGGCCGACCCTGTGCTCCAGGCCAACTTGAAGCAGCAGGTCGAGCGGCTTGAGGCGGAGGCGGCCGCCGCCAAGGGCACCACCCCTGTGGAGGCCCTGAGACGGGCGGACGGCGCCTGGAAGGACGCGGATCACCGCCATGGGCAGCAGGTGGCGCACGTGCTGAAGCTCCGCCAGCAGCTGGAGTTGGCCGAGGCCAAGGAGGCCAAGGCCGCCGTCGAGGTCGCGCAGGCGCTCAAGGCGCGGACGGCTGCGGCGCGGGCACTGGCGTGCGCCGAGGGCGTCACCACGCAGCAGGCTGACGCCACGGGGGCGTCCGAGGCCAAAATTTTCGAGGTTTCCTACGACAAGAGTTTTTTCGCGAACATAGACACCATGGAGTGCGAGGAGCACGAGAAGGCAGTGCTACGCAAACTTCGCACGAGTCTCGAGGCGACGGCGTCGGACCTAGAGAGCAAGGAGGCCGAGGTCAAGGCGTGGTTGGCCCAGGCTCAGAAGCTGAAGTCAGAGATCGAGGATCGAGCTGCCAAGAAGAGGAAGAACGCGGAGGGCCAGGGCGTTGCCACAGGCGCGAGTGCCGAGCTGCCTGGGGAGAGCGCCGCGCGTGGAGCGCAGGGTGCCGAGGGCGCCACCGCCGCGCAGACGGCCTCCCCAGCGGGCACCGCCGAGGCCGCCGAGGCCGAGACCGAGGCTGCGGAGGCCGAGGCTCAGAGGCTGTCAGAGGCGAAGTTCCAGGCCATGGCCAACCAGAAGGGCAAGAGCAACGGCAAGGGCGTCGGCGCTTCCCCCCAGCCGCAGTCGCAGCAGACCACAGAGGACAAGAAGCAGGGCGAGTGACTAGGCACTGAGCCTAGTCGCGAGCCGGCCCAGGAGCCGACAGCGGGAGGCCGCACGGCCAAGATATTCCACGGGATGTCACTTGCATGGGGGAGAAGGCGTGGTTTTGGCTGGTTGGGCAGCCACACGATTTCTTCAGCATTGTTGAGACTCACATTCATGACAAGCAGTCTCTCAAGAAGTACGACGGCAAAGCTCGGGGGAAAGGGCTTCGCCCACACGCCAATCCAGCAAGACGTACCCGGAAGGTCGTCACAGACGACCATGTCGAGTTCGCGAGCGAGGGGGGCGAGGGGCCCATGTCCAAGGGCCACCTTCAGGTCGCCAGGCTCGGTACATCCAAGCTCGCGGCATCCAAGCTGCAGGCGTCCAACCACCCCTCCTCGCTCGACGGGTTCGTGGCGGTGACGGCGCACTTCTCGGGTTTCTCCATGGTCATCGTATCCTTCTACGCGCGCAACGGAGTGGGGGTGAGAGGCCTGAATGTTGGTAGGTACCAGCGCCTAGCAGGCCTCCTGTGGTCGCTCCAGCTGCCGTGGATAGTGCTCGGTGATTTCAACATTTCGCCTCACAATGTTGTTCGATCAGGCATCCCTGACAGGTTGCACGGCGCTGTGGTTACTGCTGGCGACACGGCAACTTGTAATCTTGGCACGGGCACGGTCATTGATTACGTTTTGTGCAGTAAATCAGCGGTCTTTTTCATCGTATCTGTCACGCCTGTTCTTGCTGTTCCCTGGAAGCCTCACATAGGCCTCGAGGTTACTCTTCGTAGTTCAGGTGAACAACTCATCACTCGGGTTCTAGAGGTGCCAGGACGCTTGCCACAGGTCCCGCGTCCCACCTCCGAGCCAACTGTAGGTTCTAAATCCAGTCTCGCTAAGGTAGAGCGCCAAGTCCAGCATCAGAATGCGGTTGACAAGCGCGCCCAGAAATTTGCATCATTGTTTGGCGATTGTAGACCTCAATCGTTTTGTGCGCACTCTGAGGGGGAGGAGTCTGGGGACCAAGACGCCACCCGCTTAGAGCCTAGGGAGCACGCTGCTGAGTTAGATTATTCAGAATGGCCTGAAGAGGAGGAGGACCCGTGGGCTGAAGAGTCGTGCTTTGTCCCCAGGAACCTTCTAGGCCCGTTAGATAGTACAAGTTTTGGGAATTCGTCCTGTTTTGAACCTGTCAAGTCTGGGGCCTGGGAGTCTGGGGGAGATCCGTCTGGGGGGGTCGAGGGCGTGGGGGTGGTGCTGCCGAGCTCGGCCGCTGCTCCGACCTTTGGCTCATCCCAGGCGCAGACCCTGGATTCCCAGCGTGTTGGAGACCTGCCCTCGGACCCTGACGTGCAAGTGTCTGGAGGAGCCCCGACTTATGCAATACCTCCTGGGTTGTGGGAGCGGTGTCGGAGGGAAGTCGGGTTTACACCTGGCTCGTTCTCGCTCCAGTCCCTTGCTCCTGCACTGCGTCAGTCCGTAGCAGTTCGGCTCAAGCCAGATCTTGTCTCCACTATTTCAGGCCTCTACGCCTCCTGGGTGTCCGCTGTCGAATCCAGCATCTCTTCGCACCGTGGAGTTGAGATTCCATCGGGCCCGCGTCGAGCAGAGGGGCCGCGCTTCAAGGTGACCACTGTCAGGATGCCCGGCAAAGCGCGTGTTGCGGCGCTTAGAGATCAAGCCAGTGCATGGTGGACGCAACTACACACACTTCTTTCAGGACTACGCTTGCATCGTGACAAGCGTAATGGACCACGACAGGTTGCTCAGTATACGGCTGCCTGTGTACGACATCTGGACACTCGACCAGTTGAAGCTCGGCGAGTTCTGCTTGCTGGATGTGAACCACCGTGGGATGAATGGGAGCGAGTCATTCGAGCTGCAGGCGAGGTGACCACCAAGGAGCTGGAGCTGTACGTCCCCCTGTCCAAGCGTGTCATGGGCAGAGCGCAGCGGCGTGCAGTCCAGGAATCCATTCGAGACTTCAGAGATTTTATGGGCACAGCTGAGTCCATAGGCACGCTGCATCGCCCATTGGGCCCGCAGAATCTACCAGCGCAAGAGCTCGACCACGAGGGGGAGGTGCTCTCCCACCCCAAAGACATCATTGACGTCAAGGCTCGAGGCTGGCATGATCTGTGGGCGCCTCATCGGATGGACGAAGAGCTAGTGCAGCGTGCATTTCAGCAGGTGCGAGAAGCAGCCCAGGACGATGTTCTTCCGCCCATATCGGTTGAGGACATCAGAGCAGCCTTGCGGCAGATGCGGCCCCGAGCGGGGCTTGGCGTCGACATGCTCTCCCCAGGGGGCTTCGAGCGTCTCCCTGATACGGCTCTTGCAGAGTTGGCGCTGTTGTTCGAGGCTTGCGAGCATCATCTCGTATGGCCCGCCCAGGTCCTCATGATCGTTGGACGCATGCTGTCCAAGAAGAGCACGGGCGACCGCACCATCGTGCTCGTCTCAATGGTTGGCAGATTATGGAGCTTGATTCGCAAACCGTTGGTGCGCCAGGGGAGCAGCGACACGGAGGCGTCCTGGGACGCATCAGTGAGAGGGAACTCCAGCTTGAGGGAAGCATTTGTGAGAGCCCTCCAGCAGGAAGTGCCGCATCATCTGGGCATCGCAGTCGGAGAGGGCCTCGTTGACATTAAGTCGTTTTACGATTCCATCGAGTGGCCAGGGCTGGTGTTGTGTTCCCCCAACCTGTCTTTCCCACCGAGGATCTTCTACCTCGAGTTGCTGCAGTGCGCGGCAGCGCGCACGGTGAGCCAGCTTGGGGCCACGTCGCGGGCTTTTCAGCCGACGCGAAGTGTGGTGCAGGGCCTTCGCTCAGGCACGAGATCCGGCAAGGCCATGACCCACTGCGTGCTGTCAGCCATCACAGCCGCTCACCCCAGAGTGAGCCATCGGATCTGGATAGATGATCTCTCGCAAGGGACATGTGGGTCGAGGTCCGCAGTTAGGAGGCAACTAGCAGCATGCATCATCGAGACTTGTCAAGAACTGCAGGCCAAGCAGCTCGCTGTCTCCCCGAAGTCCGTTGTCATTTGCTCACATTGTCAGGGCGCCAAGTGGATCGCTGCACGAGTCAAGAGGGCAGGGTTTACCATCCCACCCAAGCTCCAGGCAGCATGCCTGGGCGTCGACGTTGCTGGTGGCAGTAGGCACGGGCGCTCGACCCGCGTCGTCCGCGAGGCCAAGCACAAGCGCATGAATGCCAAGGTGCGACGTTTCGCTTGGACGGCCAAGAAGTATCAAACGTGCGGGCGCCTCGAGAAACAGGGCGCCCAAGCTGCTGGAGTGTATGGACACCAAGTATACGGCACTTTCGGCAGCAAGATGACGGATATCCGACGACGATTGGGTTTCTCTCTGGCCCCCACGAGGGGTCGATGCCTGACAAGCCTACTCGCCTTACGAGCTGGCGATGCGGACCCCGCCATCCAGATGCCCACAGCTTGCCTGGACCAGTGGCTCACTACGTGGCGGGACCGACCTGAGATCAGACCTGGAGTACGACAAGCCTGGCGCCAAGTTGCACGACACCTTCGGTCCATCCCAGAAGGCCAACGCCCTCGACATGTGCGAGGACCTCTCACAGCTGCGGTACTGCATCTCTTGGAGGCAGGTTGGGGTGTGGATGAGCCTGCGGCCTGGACCATACCACCTCCCCATGAGGCAGCAGGCGACGAATGGAGGTTCGACGACACCATGTACACTGGTGACAAGGCCCTTGACTCGCACAGTGCCTTCCTTGAGGACTTCCGCGCCTCGCTCAGGCACCAGCTGTGGGCCAAGGCCAGCCGCCATTTTTGCGGGGCAGGCCTCGAGCGCGGAGTGGATGTAACCTCGTACCGCGTGCTTTTGCAGCAACTGGCGGCTGTGCCTGAGTATGGGCACCGCTTGTCAGAGACCATGCTCGCTTGTGCCATAGGAGCTTCTTGGCCGATGCAGCGGCGCAAAGATGAGATTGCTAATTTCGACGGCAATGCTTTGTGCCCGCGATGCGGCAAGGAGCCAAAGACGGCAAAGCACCGCATCTGGCTGTGCGAGTGCAATCAAGGGAAGGTTGCATACGATGGCTCACAGGACCTGCTACCGCAGGCCATTGCACAGGTGGACATGGATGAGGGTTTTTGGCTCAGGGGCATGCTTCCCGCGGCCTGGACGGCCATGCCCCCGCCGCAGGATACCGAATGCTGGACCCCTGAGGGATTCAATGCAGTCTCTCCAGGGTGCTGGGGTGAAGGCTCCATAGATTACCCTCTCCTCATCAGCGGTGGTGCGAGTGGAGGGCCCGACAGTAGCAGCAACCTGTTTCGCCGAGTTGGAGTAGCCGTGGCCCTTCTTGCCTCACTCGAGCCTTGTGTTGAGCTAATTGGCACGGTGCGCGGCCCCCTGTGTGGCCCACGCCAAGTCGTGGCGAGGGGAGAGCGTAGGGCCCTGTTGCTCGCGGTCTGGCTCACCAAGGGTTTCATTTTGCTCATTTCAGACTGCGAACCTGTTGTCACAGGGTGGTTCGCGGGCCGCTATGAGCGGCCCCAAGGCGAGGATAAGGATTTGTGGGCGCAGCTTGGCCAGCTTCTCAAGGAGCGGGCTGGCGGCGCTGCATCGATCACAGTTGATTTCACCCACTCCCACCTCACAGCCCAAGACATTGTGAGGGGTGTGGCGCCGAGATGGAAGGTCACTTGCAACGCTGTTGTTGACGAGGTGGCAGGCCTCGCAGCCAAGGAGGCGCGAGTCTCACAGGATGTGCGATCGAATGTTCTGTTGCGCGAGCGCAGGGCTCGACTTGTTCGCATGCGGATTTTGCGGGCCACCCTTGATGCCTGCGATGCCGAAGCTGAAAAAAAGAGTCGTGCCTCGTGTGAAAAAGGTCGCCCCTGTCCCCTCGCCCCCCTCTGCTGCCTCTCTCTCCCTCTTCTCGACCGACCACTGTCTTGATGAGACAGGGCGCAGGTGTACTCGATGTGGGGGTTCGGCCACAAAGGCGCGGACCACCCTCTGGCGACAGTCACCCTGTTTCGAGCCCCTGAACTATAACGGAGTGATTTGCAACAACCCCCCCCAAGCCCCGTTGCATATAGCGGGGGGCTTTGTTGACTCCTCTCATAGGATGCAGTGGCACAGTGGTCTGAGATTGTGGTTTTGCGGCAGATGTGGATGCTATGGACATCAATTGCTGGACGGGCTTGGCCGTCCTTGTCAGCGTCCCACTGCTAACAGGCTTGAATACCTCTCCAGGATTTCCCGTGGGCTCTGGCCAAAGGTTCTGAGCAAGACGGAGAAGGCCACCCGACGCGGAGATGCGTCTCGAGGGTAGGCCCTTCGTCGCATTGCATGCAGCATGTCATATTGTCATTGCTTAATGTCCTGACGTTGTCATGTATCCATACCCATACCCATACTCCTCATCCTCCTCCTCCTCCTCCTCCTCCTTCCTCCTCCTCCCTCCCCTCCTCCCTCCTCCTCCTCCTCCTCCTCCTCCTCCTCTCCTCCTCCTCCTCCTCCTCCTCCTCCCTCCTCCTCCCTCCCCCTCCTCCTCCTCCTCCTCTCTCCTCCTCCTCCTCCTCCTTCTACTTCCTCCTCCCCTCCTTCCTCCTCCTCCTCCTCCTCCTCCTCCTCCTCCTCCTCCTCCTCCTCCTCCTCCTCCTCCTCCTCCTCCTCCTCCTCCTCCTCCTCCTCCTCCTCCTCCTCCTCCTCCTCCTCCCCCCCCTCCTCCTCCTCCTCCTCCTCCTCCCCCTCCTTATCCTCCTCCCCCTCCGCCTGCCGCGTTCCGTGGTCCGGCCCGCGCTCCGCTGGCGACCCGCTCGCGATCCGCCATCGGAGCGGCCTGCGCCCGCAGGGTCCGGCGCCAACCGCGCACCCTCGCCCTTCGTTAACGAACCCCTGGGGACGCACCCGCGTATACAATAGTGTCGGACGCTCTTGCAGCGGAGTCGTCGTGGGGGTGCCCGTCCATTGGGGCGCCGGGGGCCCAGTGCGCCACCGGCTCCCTCGCGCGCTGGTCCCCTTTGCCTCTGGTCTGCGGCAGGGCCCGCTGAACAGCCTGGTCTTCCCGTTCATCGTCATAGACGAGGCGGCTCAGGCGGGCTTTGCGCCCCTCCTCGGGCAGATGCGGAAGATGATGCCAGCAGGGAGGGAATGCGAAAAACGCAAGGGGAGAGGAGATCAGCAGGAGAGAGGGGATGGGCGAGGAAGAGCGGGTGCAGGAGGATGAGGAGGCCGAGCGGGAGGAGCTTGTGTGCCCGCATATACACACATTGCTGTTTTTGATTAACCGTCTCGGCTTTCAGCCAACATGTTCGCGGAAACAATCGATGGGGGGGAGTAAGGAGGAGATCAAGGTTTGCATCCGATTGACATGTACACTAAGCTAAGTATGCACGTAGGTTGGGCCATGGGCCATGGGGCTGACGCCCACAACGCCGCGGTCTCGTTTTCCAAGCCCGCGTCCTCCTTCGCTTTGCTCCTCACTTCTGTTGCATACATCCTCGACGCGCTTCGATGGGAACCGCGGGCATCAGGTTTGTTTAGTGCTGTCGTGTGTGGGGGCCATTTGCAGTGGCAGTGCGAATCCTTTCACTGTGCTGCCTGAGGCGTGATACCACATGATGGGGCTGTGCCCCATGGAGACAGAAAGCTAAATATGCACGTAGGTGGTTACCCCTCTGCGGCGGACCGTGGAGACGTTGCCAAAGCGGGGGCCGCGACATACATTTCATGCACTCGTCGAGGGTACCTCTCCTCATCCCTCTCTTCCACCTCCACGACTGGCACTTCGAGAACAGCTGCGAGGCAGAACACGCACGCACACACACACACACACACTCACTCACTCACTCACTCACACACACACACACATACACCACACACACACCACATCGCCTTTGAACAGCAAATTTGCAGCATGGCACCGGGTCGGTCCGCCCAGCGCACTGGGGAAGAACGAGGAAGAAGTGAGGAGGAGGAGGAGGAGAAGAAGGAGGAGGAGGAGGAGGTGGTTTCTGAGAGGGAGGAGGAGGAGGAGGAGGAGGAGGAGGAGGAGGAGGAGGAGGAGGAGGAGAGGAGGAGGAGAGGAGGAGGAGGAGGAGGAGGAGGAGGAGCAGGAGGAGGGAGGAGGAGGAGGAGGTGGGGGGGGGGGGGGGGGGGAGGAGGAGGAGGAGGAGGAGGAGGAGGAAGGGGGGAGGAGGAGGAGGAGGAGGAGGAGGAGGAGGAGGAGGAGGGAGGAGGAGGTGGAGGAGGAGGAGGAGGAGGGGGAGGAGGACAAGGAGGAGGAGGAGGAGGAGGAGTGGAGGAGGAGGAGGAGGAGGAGGTGAGAGAGAGAGAGAAAACAAAGAGAGAGAGAGAGAGAGAGAACCTCGGCCTATTCCTCGATCGGCAGCCCTGCCAGGGGTGAGGAGGCCATTGTGCGAAGACCCTACCCTATCAATAGTATGGCACCCAGCTCTCATGCGCCATGGGGTTGAGATGAACCCACCTGGCGCTGTCAGCAGTGTGAATGCAACAAGTCCCTGTACTCGGTCGCCCACTGCAGTCATTGCGGGAAGCACTGGCACACAAGGAAAGCCGGCAATAAAAGGCAATGGTCAAGACAAAGAACACGTTCATGCGCCTGGTACTCCTCCTGGCCTGGGGGGCGGTCCTGTGGGAGCACCGCTCGCCGTCGGCTTTCAAGGAGGAAAGGACCCCGTACCAGAATTGGATACCAACGAAGTCAAGCAGCTCATTCGATTGGCCGAGAAATCGAAGAACACCGAGCTGGCGCAGTACTATCAGCATGTGCTGGTCATCAAGGACAGTCCGGAGGTGGCCCCGCAGATCCGAGCAGACCAGAGCTACCGCCTCATCCAGAGTCTGGACGTAGACTTGCTCAAGCACACTGCGGAGCTGGAGGCTTCGCACAAGGACTAGGTCGCCCAGGACACCCTCGATAGTTTGGGCAAGTAAGAGGGGGTCTACAAGGAGGCCATCACCGAGCTGCATGGCACCGTGGCCAAGCCGCAGGAGCCGACCAAACCCGTCCTGTGCCCCGAAGATATCCTCAGCGGCAGGGACTGCTGGGAGATCTCCTGTGGAGAAGGACTTTTCGGCCTCAGTGGGTATGTCGACATCTCCGAGACAGACCTCCAGGAGGCTCGAGACCGCAAGGCCCAGCTTACGACACAGTTCGGCGACATCGCCAAGCAGCTCTTCGGCAGCCTCAAGACGAAAGCAACAGAGTGCCATAAAGGACACGAGGCTTCCACGGCACGACTGACAGGGAAGAAGCGCAAGACCGACAGAGACGGAGAAATTGCTGCTGGGGGGGGCACAACCTGACGGGCAAGGGCAGGCTCCAGCGGCGGCGTCGAGCTCCACACCTTCGACGGGACTGGCAGGGGACGGAGGTGCGGGCGCAGGCAAGGGCCAGCGTGGTTCAACCTTTCGGCATAAGGCAGCAGACCTCCTATCCAAGGGCGGGGGCAAGGGCAGCGCGGCCTCGGGAGGGGCGGAAGCGCTTTGCTCCTAGCCCACCCGTCGCCCAGACGGGTGACGGCTAGCGGCAACCGTCAAGTACCCCTGCCAGCCCATCAACTATTTGGAGAATCATCACCGCCAGCATTTCAGGTTGGAGTGGAGCGATGCACCTTTTGATTGGCGACTACATACGCAGTGCCCGCGCAGTTTGTTTGCAGGAGTGTCAAGTTCTTAAAGCAGGGGATGCGCAGCAGGAATCAATGATTCCTAGTGAAGGATGGAAGTTGCGCTTGTCAGGTGCCTATCAGACCTCGCAGGATGGCATATCCGCAGGCGTGGGCATCGCTGTCAAACACCATCCCGGTGTAGGCGAAGCAGTTGAACACCACAGACATTTGATTCATGAGTGTAGCTCGATTGTTTGGGTCAACGGCTGTGTTCGGGGTGGGTTCTACCTCATTAGCATGTATCTTCCAGATGGTGAAGGAGTCGGGGGGGGGGGGCAGAAAGGGAGGCAGATGGTGAACCAGGTGGGTAAATTGTTGTTTTTCTTGTTTGCGTATCAGAAGCCCTTCGTCATTGCAGCAGATTGCAATGCTACTCCGGATGACATCCAGAATGTTCCGATCCTGGGGTAGATGAGGGGGGTGGTGGTCTATGGCACTAAACCCACTTGCCGTGTCGGAAAAACTTGAAGGAAGTTGGTTTTCTTCGTCGTTTCTCACCACCTCGCGGGGTCGGTCCAGGGCCGTAGGCGGATTGAAGACTCGGATAACAAGAGTCACTACCCAGTGGAGCTAGTTTTGGGCGCCCAAGCTCATCGACAGCTTAAGCAGGTTCTGAAGCTCCCGAAGCCCTTCCCGACCGAGTTGCCCGCTGGGCTTGGACCCCGACCACCGCCGAGGAATTGGACAGTGATTGTTGCTCGGCTTCAGGAGTTCGACTCGAGGCCGACAACACTGAGCTTACGTTATCTATTCTGATATGCGCAACATGCTGGAGCTCGAGCTCTGCGACGTGCTAGGCATCAGAGAAGCAGACCGTGCCCCGCACTAAGCAGCGGCTCTGGGTACCGCATTGTTGCGCAGCCTGTTTGGGAGTACGTCGAGGGCCCGTGCCCCAGGTGCACCAAGGCCCCCAGAGCCCCCCGTAAGCTGGCCGTCTGGGTGGAGGAGCTGAGGTTTCTGAGGAGGAAGGGGCATCTGTGGGATTTCAGAGGGGTCCAGGACATCGTCAGTAAGATATGCAGTGCCCCGCCTTACCTTGCCGTAGTTCCAGGATGGCAGGATTTCCATGCTCAGATCGTCCTAGGAGCCGGAGTGGAGCTCGACCACTTGGAAGTGCTCGGGCGCCAGGCCCAGGAGGTCGCCGCAGTTGTCGAGTCATGTTCCACGAAGGCCAGAAACAAGGTTTGGAGGCAATGGGTATCTGATTCGATCAAGAAGGTGGTGGTGCTTTATATAAATATACAAAATATCCAGTGGGCTGGCCCCCAGATCCGAATGGGCTCCAAGGGGGGCCTGCTGGGCAAGTGGATGCGATAGAATCTCGATTAGAAAAGCGGCAAAGTATTTGGCACGAAGGGGGGCCATCTCGTCTCAATGTTGAACATCCAGGCCTTCCTCTTGGAGAAACCCCTCCAGCGCCCACAGTGGGCCAACCCAGAGGAGCCCCCGAGAAGCTCCAGAAGAACATTGCAGTTGGCATTGACGGGTGGAGCCCAGCCTCGCTCAAGCTCTTGAACGACGACGCGCTCGCAGCACACGGCCAGTCTCTCTCGCGCGTAGAGTCGCACCCTTTGATCCCAGAGCAGTGCGACCATGTCCTGCTGGCTTTTCAGTGGAAGCCAGATGGTGGATATCGTCCTATAGGTTTTCTTGCAATAGCCATCCGGGCACAAGGCAATAGTAGGAGCTGACCAATGGGAGGCAGATCGCAGTCTAGATTGTATCTATGGGGCGAAAGGGAAACGTTGTGAGCGATCAATATGGCAACAAGCAGCAGTAGGGGGAGCAGCACAAAGAATTGGAGCATCATCGGCATCTGCCTTAATTGACACGGAGAGATGCTATGAGGAGGTTCCCCATGATGTTATGTGGCATGCGTGTGTCACGGCGCATCAGTGCAAAGACTGTTGCTCAAAGTGCATGGTGGGCCACGGCGCGTCAAGATTAACGAAATCGTTTCAGACTCGATCCACATCGCGCCTGCCACCATAGCGGGATGCGCATTTGCGACCACGCTGGGAGCTGTGCTCCAGCATTCGTCGGGGTACATGCGTGGCAATCGGGCTTCTCTTGGGCCCTTATGTCGTGGTTGATGATATCGCATTCGAAGCCATGGGTTCCATGAGATAGGTTGAATGCACAATCTCAGCATCAGTACCTCAGATCTGGTCCAGGCTGAGGAGGCCATGGGAATAGTGATATCACGGAAGAAGTGCCAGATCGTCGCCTTCTGCCGCCAGTTGGCCAGCAACCTTCAGAGGACGCTGGCCAGATATAGTCGCGGCCTATGGCTCTGTCAAGAACTTAGGCCACGACTTCGGCAGGCAGGTGAGGAGGAAGAAACCTGTGCTTAGGGAGCGTGTCTTCGGAGTTCGGAGGCGGGCCCGTCGGCTTATATCCCTGAAGCGCCACCAGAAGGGCTCGCCAGGATCTTTCGGGGCGGCGGCATCGCGGCGGCCACCTGCGGGGCCAGGGCGTTGGGGATGAACGATTCGTGGCTCCAGGATCTCAGAGCTATAACGGGATATGCGCTCTTCGGGACAGCAAAAGGGAGATCCGGGGCTGCGCAATGCCTCGGCCCCGCCTACCTCGACCCCGCCTACTTCGTAAACGCCCTCCCGCTCATCACCTGGCTGGTGGTGTTGCACCGGCAGTGGGTCGCAGATGGCATCATGCAGACCATTTCTGACGCGGCCGTCGCAGCAGCTCATCTTGGATGGGCTATGGTCGCGGGGCCAGCAGGCGCTGTCCTTCAGGCGCTCAGGAGATTAGGGTGGACGGTGGATGACTACGCGCGCTGGAGGGGCCCCCGGGGCCTGAGAGTGGACCTCACCAACACGGGGTCCAGCGCGCTCAAGGCACTGGTTCACCGCGCGGTTAGACGCGATCAAGAATTACAAGATACATAACATTAAACATCTCGGTTGGAACAACGCCCCGCACTGCGAACCTGTTCGAGATGAGTTGCGCTGGATGAGAGGCAGAGGTAGGAACTTCCAAGCTGATCTCGTCATCGCTCATTGTTCTGGAGGCCTCTGGACGCAGTCGAAGTTGTTCTTCGACAGATGCGAGATGGACTCAACATGCCTATGGTGCCAGCAGGCGCCAGAGACGATAGGGCACCTGGCTGCATGTTTGCGACGGGCTTGCAGCACGGCGGCGAGATCTAGATTCTGGAGGGTTGAATTCTATCTACCACGGTGCTGGAGATTGCGCTCGTGGAGTATGGGGTGACCTTTAGCAGAAGAGTTGAATTCACACCTGCTCTTGAACGCCCAGAAGCAGGGTATGTTTGGAGACCTGGACCCTCTGGACACCTTGGGAGCGAAATCTTCGTCGATGGTTCTGGTCTCGACCCGACGTTTGAGTGGCGTGCGCGATCAGGCTGGGCCGCAGTGTCCCTTGCTCCTGGGCCACTGAGGAAGCTTCGTCGGTTGCATATGGCCCTGTTCCTGGGCCCGTCCAGCCTGCAGGGTTGGCCGAGCACTATGCTCTGTACATGTGTTTATGCCTCATGGGCGCGGAGTCCATTATTATTACTGATCGCGCCAATCTCGTCCAGGGCCTGGACAAAGGGCTTGCAATTATGCGCGAACCTACCCATCCATATCTTGAAGTTTGGACGTTGGTTTTCTGGAAGCTCGAGGGCACCGGGAGACAAAACGTCAATATTGTCTGGATGCCGTCGCACAAGACTCGGACGTGGCTCGGAAATAAAGGGTATCCTGCACGGTGGTTTTCTGGCGCCGCCTTGCCTGACAAGTATGCGAAGTTAGGAGCCATCCAGCAACCCAGGATCCCTCACCTTCAGGAGCGCTTGAGGAGTGCCGAGGAGTATGCCAAGCAGTTTACCAGGATGCTCGGGGTCATCTTGTACCAGCTTAGCCGAGTAGGGTTTCCTGATGCAGCTAGAATCATGAATCAAAAATCATGCCCCCATGACAGGTTGGGGGTGAATCTGTATGTGCGATCAGGCTGGTGCGCGGTGACAAAGGTCACCGTGTTCATGGCGAAGGGGGGCTTTGGGGCTGCAGGACGTGTGCAGTTACCTCTGCCCGTCGGAATCGAGTTGTCAGCCCCCCCTGCCCTGGGGTCCCCACTATTGTTTCTAGGTCTCACGAATCCCACAGAATGTGGGTGGCGGGGGACACGTTCTACTGCAACCTGCGCGGGGCGTACGCCACGGGCCAAGCCAAAGGACTGGCCGCCCGCTGCCCACAGTCAGGATCTGGGGAGTGGGGGATGAGGGCTCTCAAGCAGCTCAAGATGGGGAAGAATCCGACGACGAAACAGTTCGTCTGGCGCCCATTTCCTGTCCACTGATCTCCCCCCCGCAGGTCCTCTTCTTCCCAGTTCTAGGCTCTCTTGCGGCTCGCTGCGGGATTGACCTTCCAGAGGCTCCAGAGGAGGAGGATGTGGAGGAGGAGGAGGAAGAGGAGGACAAGGAGGAGGAGGAGGAGGACACTGAGGAGGAGGAGGAGGAGGCGGAGGAGGCAGAGGAGGAGGAGGACGAGGATGAGGAGGAGGAGGAGGAGGAGGAGGAGGAGGAGGAGGAGGAGGAGGAGAAGGGACAGCAGCGGGACGGAGGGTCAAGCATTGGCAGGACTGACGCGAGGAGCGGCATCCCATGTTCGATACGTGGCGCACCCTTACCTCAAGCAAGCCCGCGGGTGTGCTTCGTGAGGTGAAGAGGAAGCAGAGAGGGAGGAGGAGGGGGGAGGAGGAGGAAGGAGGAGGAGGAGGAAGAGGAGGGGGCCGGAGGGGATGAACAGAGGAAGGAGGAGTCAGAAAGGGGACGGAGGAGGGTGGGAGCGAGGAGAGGGATGATGATGATGATGATGATGATGATGATGATGATGATGATGATGATGATGATGATGATGATGATGATGATGATGATGACGATGATGATGCTGATCATGTTGATGATGCTGATGATAATTATGGCGATTATGATGATGATGCTGCTGATGCTGATGCTGATCATGATGCTGATCCTGCTGATGATGATGATGTTGCTGTTGCTGGTGATGATGATGATGAGGAGGAGGAGGAAGAGGAGGAGGAGACAGAGGCAGGGGCGTTTCGCGCGGAGAGCCCTCGCGATTTTGGCTTGCCTCGTTGGCGTGGCCCTGCCAGTTGACAGGCGCTTGGCGCAGGAGGGCCTCGCAGCTCACTCGGATGAGTCCCGCTGGCGTCGCCGACATCGGTCTCACAGGTCTACACGCTATAGCCCAGCGGGCCGGCCTCGCTGCTATACGCACAGTCATATCGTGTCGGAAATGATCAAAATCATGCCCGACTGGCCGAACCAATTGGCCTGCGGTTCGAACAGCTGGTGTTCTACGGGGGGGAGGGGCGTCCGCGCAGCTCTGCTTGGCTAGTGTTCTGGCATCGTCATCAGCACCATCACTTTGATGGTAGCTTCGGTCCCGCCCCTGATCCTGGTTCGTTTCTTTTGTTCCGTTACGCCCACATTTCCAGGCCTGTCTCACATAGACGTATGGTAACCGCCGGCGTGTTTTGTTTACCCTTTGCATGCGTGCGCGTATCCACCGTGTCGCGTCTTCTGCGCATATCGCTTGTTCCGTGCAGCGCACCGGGCAACATGTTTCGGCAGTTGATTCCGTTTTCAGCCGCACCGCGTCGGCGGCGCCGGCCGCAAACATGTCACACATGCCCAGCACGGCACCGAATCCAGTCTCTGCCTGCCAGCCCGCGCCCCAGCCCCTGTCCCCAGGAGTAGGAGGAGGAGGGGGAGGACGAACAAGAAGACCCAACCCTCCGACGTCGTGGTCTTATCAAGGGCGTGTGCGCCCGGAGCCCTCGGTCCCATGCTGGGGACCTGTGTTTCACTTTGAGAAGTTTTTCATTGCCCCAGGGCGTGTATAAACGGCCCCCAGACGCCGAAGTTTGCAAGACAATTCCGTCGCGATTGTCTGCGGAGGAGGCGTCTCAGCCCGGGCCCCATGCGCGCAGACCGCGGGGGAGGGGGGAATGGAAGGGCGAGCACCTGCGCTCCGCGGGAAGGTCATCGAGCCCGCGGTGATCTTGCCGCTCGGCAAGGGGGCTGTGCAGGCGTCCCCCGCCGTCCTCACGAGCGCGCTCCTCTATGTCCTCCTCGTCGTCCTCCTCCTCCTCCTCCTCCTTCTCCTGCGAAAAATGCCTCGATGACGCGGGCCGTGTCGTCTGTATGACCGAGGCCCGTCCCTGCCCAGGGGGCCATGCCAGCTGGCCGGGCGAACTGTGCGGGTGGGCTGCCTGGGCTCCGATCTGTACAGGTGGAACGACGGGGGACGAGCGAAGGGGCGAGGGTCGAGGCCCCCCCGGTGGGACGAGCCCTGCCATGTCTGCCCGCACGCGGCCCATGCAAAACCGTGCGGGCAGGCGGACAAAATAAGGATGGGCCCCCCAGGCTGTCTGCACACGCAGCCCCATGCCGTGTGCACGTGCGTGCCCGTGTGCTCGCGCCCCTTTGAGCCCTGCGGTTGCGACTCGTTCCCGCTCAGGCTGTCCTCCTCTTCCTCCTCCTCCTCCTCCTCCTCCTCCTCCTCCTCCTCCTCCTCCTCCTTCTCCTCCTCCTCCCCCTCCCCCTCCCCCTCCCCCTCCCCCTCCTCCTCCTCATCTCCTGCTCCTCCTCCTCCTCCTCCTCCTCCTCCTCCTCCTCCTCCTCCTCCCTCCTCCTCCCCCTCCGTCCTCCTCCTCCTCCTCCTCCTTCCTCCTCCTCCTCCTCCCCTCCCCCTCCCCCTCCCCTCATTCTCCTCCTCCTCCTCCTCCCCCTCCTCCTCCTCCTCCTCCTCCTCCTCTCTCCTCCTCCTCTCCTCCTCCTCCTCCTCCTCCTCCTCCTCCTCCCTCCTCCTCCCCTCCTCGTCCTCCTCCTCCTCCTCCTCCTCCTCCTCCTCCTCCTCCTCTCCTCCTCCTCCTCCTCCTCCTCCTCCTCCTCCTCAAAGCCACCTGCAACCACATCCGAACAGTGGCGCTGCCCGCACGGGGCGCCGACCGCCCCACAGCACACGTGGCGGCGCACCGCTGCGGGCGCTGGCCGACTGCGCCCCGACGCCCTCCGACGCAGCCCCTGCTGCCGCCCGTGGGCTGCTGGCAGACCTGCTCACTGCCCTGGCCAGGCCTCCGCCCGACCAGACCACCCCAGTGTGGATCTGCTTCCCCCAGGGGCCACCCGCAGGCACGCGGCCCTCCCGGCGGCCCCGAGCGCGGGGCGGCGGGTGGCCGCTCCGCCCGGCGCTGCGGCTCCCGAGCCCGGCGGAGGGCGCGGGGGCCGCCGCCCGCCGCCGCGGCGAGGCGCCGAGCGGCGCCGAGAGGCGCCAGCCTGCACGGGGCGCCCGCGGGGGGCGGCGGCCCCCGGCGTGGGCGAGGCGGGCGCGGCGCCGCGCCAGCACGGGGGCTCCAGCGGGGGGCGGCTTCCCCGGGACGCGGCGCCGCCATGGCTCTGCACGAAGGAGAGGGGTACGGAGAGAATGGGCACACTGCTCGGGCCGAACGAAAGGGGGGGATAGGGAAAGGGGGGGTTACGAAATCTGCTGCATGCAGCTGGTTTCGGCCCCGCCGCCGGGCCCGTTCCTCGATACATGGTCGCATTTTGGCGCCCGGAGGCGCCGGGAAAATCAGCTACGTGAGCTGATTCTCAACCCCCCCCTTTGCGATCCCCCCCTTTCGCCCGGCCCGAAATGCCCAACAGCAGTTCCTGTTCATTTTGAGCCGGACTCGCTGTCCGCGCCGCCGCGGCCTGTGTCCATTTGAGACAGCAGGCCGCCTGCCCAGCAGCGGCCGCTGTTGGTTTAGGGGCAAGAGTTGTTGTTGGGCATTGTACCCATTCTTTCCGTACCCATTCCGGGCGTCCAAAATGATGGCGCCGCAGTAGATCAGGAGGAGAGAAAACACACAGTTTCAGCCACGCGCAGAGGGGCGTGGGGGGAGGGGGAGGGCTTCTTAGAAGCACTCCTGCTTCTTAGGAGGCACGGGCCTTCTCTATAGATGTAAGGGCGGCGCCTCCTAAGAAGCAGCCTCCTTCTAAGAAGCCCTCCCCCTCCCTCCACCCCCTTGTGCGCGCCGTCAACAGACACAGCGCCGCAGATCTCTTCCCTCCTGATCTACCTGCAGTAGATCAGACGGGGAAAAGACACACAGGCACAATGAGTCGTCGACCGCCAGTAAGACATGGGAGAATATGGGAAGTGTGGGGGAGAGACGAAAGCACAAAGAGCATGGACAAAGATGGGGGATCCTGGGATGTGTGTCTATTTACTTGTGTCCCCGGGCCCCTTCAGTAGAGCTGCCAGGCTTCGCGATCACGCGGGACTCGGCGGAGCCGCGGGCGGCTGCGTCGCAGGACCCCGTGCAGGCCCATCCTGGCCGCCGCGGGCCGGGTGCCGCAGCGCGAGGCCGGCCGCCGTGGCCGACGAGAACGCCGCCTCGGCTGTGGCCGTCGCGGCGGCCGGCGCGCAGCGCGCAGCGGCTGCGGCCGCCGCCGCCGCCGACCCGGCGGGCTCGGCTCCGCTGTCTTCACGGTCGTCGAGTTCCAGCGGCCGGTCGTCGACGGGCGTGGGAGCGACGTGCGAGCTGGCGGGGCGCACGCGCCGAGTCCGTGCGGCCACGGGGGCCTGGCGCGCCGCGGCATAGCGGCTGGCCGCGCTGGAGGCAGAGGCTCTTGCCGCCTCCGACGCCACAGCGCCCCAGGCCGCCGAGGGCCCCCCCCGTGGTGGTGCTGATGCCGCCCCGGCTGGGCGAATGGAGGAGGAAGCTGCGCAAATCCCCGGGGTCAGCTCCGTGTACCTTGTACTACAGGCGGCGTTTCCACAGTTCAAGGTTCACCCCACCGGCTCCTTTCCAATCGGTCTGGAGGGTTTTTGTTGACGGCCGCTTGCCGCTTGCTGGTCATCCTTAACGTGTTGGGCCGTGCAGGCAGAGGCGGTTGACGTCGATGCCACGAACTGTCCTCATGCAAGGAGTCTGCCGTGCCACGCGTCCGGTTTTCTTCAGAGGATTTGGTGTGACTCGTGTTGATGTGGTGGCCGCTCAGTTGTCGCTCAGCCAATCTTGTTTGATGGCACTGGAACAGGCTTGGGTTGCTGCTTCACTTCAGTTGCGTATCTTCGCTCCTTCGTGTGCAATTCTTCCTCGGCGGCGGGCGTGTGGCGGACGGCAGACTCAGCGCCAATGGTCGCGAGTGCTGCTGTTTTGGTAAAGTTCGACGCGTTCCGTTTTGCGGTGGGCCCGATGCGGTTGCCTGGTGCGTGTGAAGTCCGCTCATCTCCCCTTTCTATCCACCCATCCTGTTATCCTCTCGGCTCAAGAATTGGACATCATTCGCGCCCCTGCTTCCGTGGGCGCATGGAGAAAAGAGACTCCTCTTCTCTCCCTATCGTCATCCACCTACGGACACCACGGTAGGTTCGACTCATGGGTCGTTATCCCCTTCCGCCCACACCCAGGAATCACGCTGCAAGCTGGCGGGCCCGGTGCGGTTCCGCACGGTGCAGGCGCTTCGCGGGCCCGCCAGCGTGAGCACGCCTCTGCGGATGGGCCGCGTGCTGCTGAGTGCTCCTACTGGGGGGCCTTACCTCCCCAATTCTAAGTCGGGCGCGTCCCTCTACAGAAGGAATATTCGAAACAACTCAAAACATAGCCTGGGGACGATGCTGTGAATATTTGTGGGCAATGTTTGAGTATGGTTTGACTACTTCTTATGTTTCGTCAAAAAACCCGCTATTTGGGGGGACATGCCCGACCTAACTCAGATTGCCCTTCGGGGGGCGCCGAAGGGGCGAGGCTGGGCGCGTGGGGCGCCTTCCTCCAGCTGGGCTTCCGTCATCGTGGGCCTGCAGCTGGTTCCTCTTCGACGGCACGCTGGTGCTCCTGCTGGCCTTAGGCCCTTGGCGCTCGAGGCTGGGCGCGTGGGTCTCGTTCCGCCAGCTGGGTTTTCGTTGTCGTGGGCCTGCAGTTGTTCCTCTTCCATGGCGTGGTGGTGCTCCTGCTCAGTATCGTTGAGCCGATTCCTATCCCCATCCCCATCCACTTCTCGAGCCCCACCGCCTCACCACCTCAGTCGGGGACATGCCCCCCGAAGCCCGAAGAGAGCAGCCCATACCCCGATCCAGGGGGGTAAACCGCCTGTGGGGCCCAGCCCACGCTGGTGGGGATGGGGATCGGTTCAATGCTGCTCATGCTGGCGCTCGTGTTCTTCATCGTGGAGCTGGCCGTCCCTCGCCGCGCCCCGCGGGGCGCCGCCTGCGCGTCGCAACGCGCGGTGTGTGCGTGTGTGTGTGTGTGTGTGTGTGTGTGTGTGTGTGTGTGTGTGTGTGTGTGTGTGGTCGCCTCTTCGGCGCCCACTTCACTTCGGCCCCCTTCAGCCCGATGGTCCGCCATCCCTCCGCGAAACTTAACGCAAGTTTTTTCCGCGCCGCGCTCGCGCTCCCAGAGACCCAAATTTCAGCGTTGACGCCGAAACACGTGACTTCAAGTTTTCCGACGGCGTCCGCGCACCGCGCCGCGCTTGCAAGTAAACATTGAAATTGGGGGCGAGGGGGGGTCGGCGAAACTTGCGTTACGTTTCGCGGGGGGTGCACGGAATGTAGGATAGACCATTGGCCAATGCAGGTGTATTTCGTTCACCTCCGCTGGCAGCCTCGGAGCTACTGGTGGCTCTCAGCAAGCCTGTGTCCACGTCCTCAAGGGTTCCAGGGTTCCCGGTGGGCAAGCGCGCGTTCGCGTTGCACACGTGTGCCTGATAGTCGACTGGCTGTGCTTCCGTCGAGTAGGCAGGTGCACGCTCGCCGTCTGTTCTCCGAGACTCCGGTGCTCAAGATGGAACCCGCCTTTCACAGCAATTCAGAAGGGCGGGCTCGATTCACCAGTGGTCAAGACGTGTATGGCGCATAGCCGGGGCTGCTGAGCCTGCATGGGATGCCACAGGACCTCTCGAACAACGTGCGGAGCGCAGCTGGACGCCCGTGCAAGACTGTTTTTGCTGCCACTTCGACGGTCGCAGCGGCAGCCTAGGCGGTCAACGCCGCACACACGAGGAGGATGACGAGGAGAAGGCGTCATTTGGAAGGGGACGTGCATCCCAGTACTGCGGCCTTGACGCTTCGATTGGCCTCTGGTGGATACAGCCGTGGCCTCAAATGCTGGCAGAAGACACCTCGTGAGAACTTAATCTTCGCCATCCTCAGCCTCTACTTCTGCCACATCCTTCTCCTCGTCCTGCTCCTTCTCGCCTTGGAGCGGCGTCACGGTCCAAACTGGCAACTGTGTCAGGAGGCGCGATTTGGGTGCACCACTCCCTCCTGGGCCGGAGTGGCCTGGCTTCGCGGAGGAACTCCAGCAACCATGGCTCGGCGGAGGGGCCCGATCGACTGGACCACCGATAAGGGTGCAAGCTGCAGAGCACGGTGGAAGACATCTCATCAGTGGAGGCGATGCTCGTGGCGCCGGGAAGCCAGCGCGTGTTCGCTCGAGGCGCGCTCGCAGGAGGGTGGCCGGGAGGAAGAGGACGGAGGAGGTGTAGGGGCGGGGGCAGGGGGAGGAAGACGGAGGAGGGGGGAGGAGAAGGGGTACGCTAGGCTCCGTCTGGTTCTCGATCCCACTCGATTCTCAATCCCTCTCCTCCTCCTTCTCCTCCGGCTCCTCCTCCTCCTCCACCTCCTCCTCCTCCTCCTCCTCCTCCGCCTCCTCCTCCGCCTCCTCCTCCTCCTCCTCTCCTCCTCCTCCTCCTCCTCTCTTCCTCCTCCTCCTCCTCCCCTCCTCCTCCTCCTCCTCCTCCTCCTCCTCCTCCTCCTCCTCCTCCCTCCTCCTCCCCCTCCTCCTCCTCCTCCTCCTCCCCTCCTCCCCCTCCCCCTCCTCCTCCTTCTCTTCCTCCTCCTCCTCCTCCTCCTCCTCCTCCTCCTCCTCCTCCTCCTAATCAAGCTCGTGTCTTGTCGACGAGGCAGCGACTCCAGCGCAGGCGTTCCGCGTCGCGGTCGACATCGAAAGATCTTCGCTGTCGGAAGCTCCGATCGTTCAGGATTGAACGATCCACGCGGCCTCAGAGACCACGGCGCAAGTCGTCACGACACGAACCCGTTATACGGCTGGATGCGACGGCGGCTCTTGAGGCTGGCCGTGGGCAGAAAAGAAAAAGCCTTTTGAACCCGCCTTCCCAGTGAGAGCGCGACGATCTAGTGCGAGCTCCGGGGAGCGAGAGGGGCGAGGGACGGGGATCAGGCAAGCAGGAAGAGGGAGGAATAAGGGAAGAGAGAAGTGACCTCGAACCGGTGCTCTGGGACGGGATCAGTCTCAGTACGCTTTGAGTGAGCTAGCAGCCTTCTCCAGTGTAGTTCCTTGATGTTGCCAAGCATTTTCGCGGCACTCCGCCACAAGCCGGATACCCGATTTGAAAACCACACCTGATGGAGTACTGAGAGGAACGTGGGCGATGCCGGACGGCCTCGGTAAAGTGTTTGGGGAATGCGCATTTTTTTCCAAACCATCCTGCAATGGTTATCTCAGAGCCCCGAATCATCAGGGATAACTCGGGTCAGGGCTAACTCGGGTTCGTTTTTCGGGAGTCCGAGCCCGAGTTACCCCGGACCCGAGTTGCCCCGGATATTTCGGGCGTCCAGAGCCCCGAATCATCAGGGGTAACTCGGGTCAGGGTTAACTCGGGTTCGTTTTTCTGGAACCCAAACCCGAGTTACCCTGGACCCGAGTTACCCCGGATAACTCGGGCGTCCAATTATCGATCTGGACAGAGTGCTGCGGTCTTCATCCCCGCCTCCAAACAGTCGCCGCTGTCGAGGCTTGCTGGGGGGGCAGCATGGTGGGTGCCACGCGAACTCGGCACCCCTGGGGGGCGGCGACCTGCGCACCCGTCATCCCTTTCGAGGGCTGCTGGGAGGGAGGACCAGCATGGTGGGTGCACACGGAGGTTCAAGGCAGACCTCGCCTTCCTGGGGGGCGGCTGCGATCTGCGACACTTTTGTTTTTCGTCGAGGGCTGCCCGTAGCGCCAGCATAGTGGGCACATGCCCAGATTCAAATCAGACCTCGCCGTCCGTGGGTGGGGGGGGGGCTGCGATCAGGCTGCGCTCTGCGAAAGTGCCACCGCTTTCGAGGGCTGCTGGAAGGGCCCGTATATCGGGTAGAGGCGCACCTTCAAATTAGACCTCGCCATCCCTGAGGGGCTGCGAAACGTGAAGCTGTTGCCACTTTCGAGGGCTGCTGAGAGGGACAGCATAGTGGGCACATGCCCAGATTCGAATTAGAACTCGCCATCCCTGGGAGGCTGCGATCTTCGAAACCGTCGCCATTTTCCAGGGCTGTTTGGGGGGGGGTCAGCAGAGAGGCGTCTTGCGAGGGACTCATATTAGACCTCGCCATCCCTGAGGGACCGCGAACTGCGCAACCGTCGCCACATTCGAGGGTTGCTGGGGGATCCAGTGGAGTGACGTTTTAGAGGGGACGCAGATTAGACCTCGCCATCCTGAAGGAGGCTGCGAGCTGCGAAAATGTCGCCACGTTCGTGGTCTGCTGGGGGGTTCAGTGGACTGAAGTCTTCCAGGCAACTCAGATGAGACATCGCCATCCGTGGAGGTCTGCGAAGTGTGAAGCTCACGCCACGTTCGAGGGCTGCTGAGGGGTCCAGCGGAGCGACGTCTTGTGGGACTCCGATTAGATCCCGCCATCCCTCGGGGGGCGGGGCGCACGAATTGAGAAGTTGTTTCCACTTCCAACTGCTGCCGATTGTCCAGCAGGGTGACGCCTTGCGCAGATTCAGATGTCGCTAATAATGCCTGCGGCGCCGCGAACTGGGAAACAGTCGCCACTTCCGAGGCTTGTTGGGGGTAGGGCATTCTTGTGGGTGGCCCCCGCAGATCTCGATTGGATCTTGCCATCCCCAGAGGGGGGCTTCGGCCTGCGAGACTGTGGCCTCCCTGGGGGAGCGAACTGCGAAACTGTCGCCATCTTCGAGGGCTGCCGGGGCGGGAGGGGGCGCATGGTGAATGGCCTCTGTCAAGGGAGGAAAAACCACCCGGGCCCCACAATTTGCGTTTACTCAATGACTCTGGGCGTTTACTAAATAGCCCTGCCCTGTTCGATTCCTTCTTTGGGTGCCTTTGCGAAACGGCCTCGCCTGTCGGGGTGGTTATCATGGGGGTGGATGTTTGGAACTACTCTCTGGAGATGCAGATGAGACCTCGCGGGGGCTGCGAGCTGCGAGGCTGTCGCCGTTTTTGGGGGCCCGGGGGCAGCAGAGTGGCCGGCCTACGCAGATCCAGATCCGCATAGCGGTCTGGGAGCGGATTGCGAGTCTGTCGCCACTTTCGAGGGCTACTCGGGGGGGCGGCTTGTCGGGTCGGGCACCGAGCGGAGAGTCCGATTGGACCTCGCCATGCCTTGGGAGCTGCGAGCTGCGAAACCGTCGACACCCTCGTGTCTCCGCCTCTCTCGCTGTCGTCCTCTTCCTTCCTCCTCCGTCTCCCTGCTGTTGCCGCGTCAACGTGTTGGCCCCCCTTCCTTTTCCTGCCTCTCGTTCCCGTCCCATTCCTCTTCGGCCTTGGGGCCTCAGTCTTCGTGCTTCTATTGTTGCTCTGTGAGTCGTGCAGCGAGCGCGCACCCCATGTAGCCGGCACAACACGTATATTTTCCTGCGTGGGGGCTACCCATACTGCTTTTGGGCCAGCCTCTCCTGTCCCTCGGTGCAGATGGGTTGGGTACGTCGAGGGGTGCTTCTCTCCGTGGGGGCTCGCGGCCCCATCCGCGGGGGAGGATGCTCCCATGACTGGGATGCCTGCAGGCGCGCCCGAGGCACCGCCGAGCCTCCCCCTCCTGGAGCTGCGCAGCACTGCGGCCGGGTGCCCGCAGCCTTGGCATCGCTCGGACGTGTGCATTTTTTCTCGGCAAGGACCATCGAGGAGCATGCTTGATCATTTGGCCAAAAAACCGCGCACGAAACCGACAAAAAAACACGTGACATGGACGTCCGAGCGATGGCCCGCACACCTGTGCTGACGGCAGCGGCCCCATCCCTGCGGTGGCGGCCCGGCGCCCAGGCGGTCATGGTCGGGGACCAGTGCCAGCTGCCCGCCACGGTGCTCAGCCAGGAGGCGCAGGCCCAAGGCGGGCCGCGCGCCGCCGTCGCCCTCACGCGCGGGGCCGCGGGCGAGGCCGCCCCGTGCCCCTGGGAGCCCTCCTCGCTTGCCGGCGCCCCTGGTCGGGCGCCTCGCGCCCGCCGCTCGTCTGCGGCTGTGGCGGGGCGCGGGCCTCCGCCGCGGGCCTCCAGGCAAGTCGGGCGTGCCCCTCTACGGAGGGGGATTTCGAGCGAAAGATGACAAATTCTCGAGAAATGCTCCCCCCAATGGGCAAACACAGTGAAAACAATCGTCCCCAGACAATTTTTTGAACTAGTTTTGAAGATTCCCCCCTGTAGAGGGACACGCCCGAATGATAAGCCTCCAGGGAGGGCCTCGGCGGGGCGTCTCCAGGGATGGGGGCACGCACTGGCCCGAGCGCGGCGAGCAGCAGGGCCCTCCCGGCAGAGGCCTCCGCAGAGACTTCTGCGAGCCTCGAGGAAAGTCCGCCGGAGGCCTGCAGGGGCGCGGGGCGGGTGGAGGGTTTCTCCGAAGGGCTCAGGCGACCCGTCCTCCCTCTCTCTCTCTCTCTCTCCTCCTCCTCCTCCTCCTCCTCCTCCTCCTCTCCTCCTCCTCCTCCTCCTCCTCCTCCTCCTCCTCCTCCTCCTCCTCCTCCTCCTCCTCCTCCTCCTCCTCCTCCTCCTCCTCCCTCCTCCTCCTCCTCGTCCTTCTCCTCGTTCTGCTCCTCCTCCTCCTCCTCCTCCTCCTCTTCTTCCTCCTCCTCTTCCTCCTCCTTCATCTCCTCCTCCCATTCCCCCTCCTCCACCTCCTTCTCCTCCTCCACCTCCTCCTCGGGTCGCCTACGGCCCCGGGGGACGCCGTGCAGAGGCGGGGGGGAGCGGAAACTACAATCTCTAGAGGAGTCGCCAGGTGGTGGCTCGTGGCAGCCGGCATCTCTTCTCGTCGTACCAGCTTTGGTGCAGGCGCTCGCACAGGCTCGGCACAGTCTTGGCGCAGGCGCGGAGATCTTTTGCACGGCCCAGACATGGCAATATGGGCGTAGGCGTGGCCTGTGCTTGGTCGCGCACATGGCAAGAGTGTCCCGATGCCTTTCGTTAGCGCGGCCGTGAACGTCCCAGGCCTGGCATGGCCTGGGCAATCTAGTAGTAGTCTCAGGCCAGGCCCTGGCACAAGCTTCGAAGCAGATCCGCACGCCCCGTGCCACGAGTGTGCGTAAGCACGCCGTGCCGATCGCACATTCTAGAGAGCCTCGCCCTCTGCCGCCGGTCCCCCACCCCCCCCTTGGGTTGCTCTGCTCTTTTCCCGGGGGTAACGATCGGGGGGGGATAGGCATAGGGGGGATGCATCGACCCCAATCGCCCATTGATCGCCGATAGGGGTCTGATAGCCCCAGCCCGCCCAGGAAGGTGCGGATTCACTATCGGGGGCCTATCGCCGATCTATCGGCGGTGTATCGCCGATTCTAGGTCGATGCATCCCCCCCTGTGCCAGTCCCCCCCTATCGTTGTCCCTCATTCTCGTTGGCTGGCGGGCAACTCGCCTGATTGGCTTGATGTCTAAATATACTGTTGGTCGTTGATCTGGGAGGTTTGCTGGCTGGCTGGTTGCGCGCGTCTGCAGGGAGTGACGAAGGATGCCGGCTTCGGCATTGTGGGGCGCGCGCATCTTCCTTGCGGATCGCCCCCTGCCCCATGTAACTATCTTCCCCGCCCCCATTCTCCTCCTTGCCTCCCTCCCCCCCCCCTCCCTGCATCGCCGCGCCCACCACGCCCCCTCTACACCCGCCCCGCCCTCCACGGCCTGCTCTGCACGTCCGAGGCAGAGGCAGGATGGCGAGGGGGCTGACCGACCGCTCCAGTGCGGGACGCGCGGGACGGAGCAGGATGGCAGGGGGGGGGCGATCCGAGGCCTGGACGTGTCCATGTTCGACCGCCTTCTGTCGATGGGGATGGAGTGAGCCTCTGCCAGGAGCGGGGTGTCAGCACAGCAGCCGGCGAGCACTCGACGGGTTTGAGGGCAGGAGTAGCGAGGATGAGCCAGGACCTCTCGAGGACGCCTGCGGCGAGTCGCCGCCGCCCCCTGCCCTTCTGGAAGGGCACGTTGGGCAAACGAGCGGCCAAGGTGGTTGAGGAGGAGGAGGAGGAGGAGGAGGAGGAGGAGGAGGAGGATCCCTTGCGCTGCCGGGAGCAGGCCGCGGAGCACGCGCGAGAAGTCGGAGCCAAGCTCGGGGCGCTCCCTCCGAGTGGGCGGCCGCGTGGGGCTGCGAGGCGGCGACCCCGCGCCCGCCTTCGGCGGCGCGGCGCCGCCGCAGGGCGCGCCGTCCGCCTCCGCGGCCCCTCGGCAGCAGACGCTGCAGGCTGCCTGCTGGCGGGCGGCGCCGCCAGCGAGGCGGCGGGGTCAGAGTCCGAGCCGCTGCGGTGCGAGGCTGGGCGGGGCTGGGCCGCCGCGCCGCCCAACCGCTGCCCTTGGCGCGCGCACGCCCGCGCCGTCGGGGGGCGGCGGCGGCCTCGGCCGCTCCCCGGGGCCGCTTCCCGCTGCCGCTGGTCTCGGCGCCGCCTCGGCCCCCGCCGAGCGGTGCGGCGAGCCGGGGCGGCGCGACGGCCGCTGGCCCGCGGCAGGAGCCCCAGTCGTTCGGGCAGTGGTTGCCCTCATGCCGTAAGTCGGGCCTGTCCTTCTACAGGGGGAAGAGTCAAGAAGAGTCAAGACATCGTCTGGGGACGAGGTTTCGACTATCCTGGTTCTCTGCTTTGCATTTTTTTGGCAGTTTTCCGTGCTCGTCCACAATCCCCCTGTAGGAGGACATGCCCGACCTAATTCGTGCCCTGTTCCAGGTGGCCGCCCCGCGCCACGTGCGCGAGGCACGTCTGCGCCGCTCCGGGCACCGCGAGCATCGGCCGCGCCCGCGGAGGAAGGGCCGTGCCACGGATCCCGGTGGCCGTCGCTTTCACCGAAGGCGTTGAAGAGCGCGCGGGGGCCCCGTTCGCCAGCGCTGCGCCGGCCCGAGGGCCCCTCCCTGCCGGGATCGCGGCGGCCACGACTGGGCTCGTCAGGGGCCTGCTGCGGCGGAACTTTCCCCGAGGACTCCCATGTATTGCCCGCTGGATTGGTCGGGGCCCGTGGCGAATATGGCGACGAGCTCCATGGGATCGGCGAGGAAACGCCCATGCCACGCGAGCTAAGCGTTGGCGGCTAGAAATCGTTGAAGAGCCTCGTGGCAACCATCCGTTGGATAAGTATCGTGGACGACTTAGATGCCGTCGGAGCTGACCCAATGCAGTTTTGGCATGCGGGTGCCTAGTAAGCGTAGGTGAACCTTGGCCTGAGTTGGATCGCACCTGTCACGTCTGAAGTGGCACCGGCGGTGGTGGTGGTGGTGGTGCCTTTTCCCAATTGACAGCTTAGCGGCGACTTCGAGCTCAAAGACTGCCGTGACTGCCGCGGCGCCTCCACGGTTGGAAGCTGACCGTGGAGTGGCAGGCACTGGGCGGGGCGCCTCGGCTCGGGCTCAGATCGCGGAGCGCCTCCCTGCGATGGGCGACCGCCGACCGCGACTTCTCCGAGCTCCATGCGGCGCCAGGGCGCGCCGTCAGATTTGGCACTCGGCGAGGCGTTCCTGGCATCGGCCGCGTTCTCGCGCGGGGTGGGAGAGGCGTTCCTGGCGTCTGCCGCGTTAGCGGCGGGAGCTCGGGGCGAGATCTCGCGGGCTTCTTCCACCGCGCCGCTGGTTGCCGCGTGCGGCGCCAGCCGCTCCGTTGAGGATTGGCGCGACCCAGTGCCACGCGCAACTCTCAGGGTGGGGTGTGCCAGCTAGGTGATGACGTTGGCCGCCCACGTGAGGATTCCACGGACGATGAGTTCACCCTACGTCTTGGTCGTTGTTCACCACCCACCAAACAAAACCCGACCCAACCGGAAGGCCACAATTTGACTTCCATTTCCAGTGGGGTGTGTCGGGGAAAATTGCAAACGCAAACATATGAGACCCCTGCCCCCCTAACCTGAAATTCGAGTCTTCGGGTTGGGTTGGGTGGTCTGGTTGTAGCCGCCTGCCGCTGGCGTCTGGTCGTGGTCCTGCCGTGCGTGGGAGCAGATCCAGTATAGACGGGATCGTTCCGCCCACGTGCCCGTCTCTGTAGGCGCATGCAGGGATGAGCAGGCACTGCGCTGTGGCGGGCCGGCTGGAGCATGGTCGCCCCCGAGCGACCGTTGCGCCAGCGGCACAGTACTTGCACCGTCCCAGTTCACCCGACGTGGGGCGCACCCATCTGGGTCTCCCGGATGGGGTCGGAGTAGATGGGGTCCGAGGATCGCGCCGCATCGCCGATGCATCGGCGGTGCATCAGCGATGCGGCTCGTTGTGGGTCCCCATCTTTTCCACGCCGACGTCGCCGATGCACCGCCGACGTCGCCAGTGCATGGCCGATGCATGGCCGATGCATCGCCGATGCATCGCCGATGTATCGGCGATGCGGCGAGAGCTTCCGACCCCACCTACGAGGCAGAGAAGAGAACACGCTCAGGCGGGTCCGCGTGTACTGCACGGCCCCGCAGTGCGGCGCGGTGCGCTGGTCTTGGCCCCTGTCGGGCTCGCCGCCGCGAGCACCCTGCAAAAGTCGAGCTGCGGTGTCCGCAGCGTGTGCGCGCGGGCCCACATGCCGCCGATATCGATCCAGAGCTCGAGGGAAGCATCCTTTGGGCGGGCCCCTTTGAGCACCGCGCCCCAGGGAACCCAGGCGCCGTAGCCGTGGAGCCCGTCGGGGTGCATGGGGCAGTCGTAGAGGGGCCACCCGCTGTCCGCGGCTTCAGCGGCGATGCAGATGTCCCCACGTGACGTGGCGCGTGATAGAAATCCAGGTCGTGGAAGGCGTTGGGTTGCCGCGTGTGTGCTCTCTGTCGGAGGGGGCATTGGGTTGCCGCGTTGGTCCTGCTACTGTCTGGTGAATCGCCAACTCCCTGTGCTCCCTGTCGGAGGGGGCGGGGCTGGCCGCGTCGTTATCGGCGCTGTCACCAGCGGGGGGACCATCGCCCCGCTTATACACCGATGGGGACGCGACTCTGCGAGCGGTCGCCGCGTTCGGCGCCGCGTACAGGCCGGCGGGCCCTGACGCGTCTCTGCGCTGCGAGAGGGACGCGCTGGCGCGCGTGGGCGGGCTCGTCGTGCGCCCCCGAGGCGCAGTCCGAGCCGGCCTGGAGGAGGAGGAGGAGGAGGAGGAGGAGGGGGAGGAGGAGGAGGAAGATGAGGAGGAGGAGGAGCAGGGGGGGAGGAGGAGGAGAGATGATGATGAGGAGGAGGAGGAGGAGGAGGAGAGAGGAGGAGGAGGAGGAGGAGGAGGAGGCGGAGGAAGAGGAGGAGGAGGAGGAGGAGGAGGAGGAGGAGGGAGGAGGAGGAGGAAGAGGAGGAGGAGGAGGAGGAGGAGGAGGAGGGAAGAGGGGGAGGACTGCCAGGCGCGCACGTCTATTGGCGCGTGTGTCGCGGCGGCCGCGGCTGCGGGGTGGGCGTCGGTGCAACGTGCGCGGCTCGGGGTGGCCAGGGCGGCCGCGGGGACGGGGGGGAGGGCAGCACGCAGCCGAGGGGCGCGCGCCAGAGTCGCCAGCAACGAAGGGGTGCTGGGGGGCCAGCTGCGAGATTCGCACTGGGTCACGGGGACCCTCGAGCCAATACTACAGAGAGAGAGAGAGGAAGAGAGAAGCAACACAACCAGGTAAAGAGAGAACGAGAGAGAGAGAGAGAGAAAGAAATACATACACACAATCATGACATACGCATGTGCTATACAAGTGGCACGTGCGTGTCCAGGCTCATGTAACACATGGTGCAAGATGTAGGTGGATGGGTTGTGTTGAGTGACGTGTGCGTGTGTGTGTGTATGGTTGGTGTGCCGTGTGTGTTGTGTGTTATGTGTGAGGTATGTGTGTTGTGCGTGCTATGTGTTATGTATGGTGTGTGTTATGTGGGCGGTGTGTCGCACATGTGTGTTGCCTGTGGCGTGTGTGTGTTGTGTATATGGTGTGTGTGTGTTGTGTGTGCTGTGTGCTATGTGTTATGTGTGCTGTGTGTTCCGGGTGTGGTCTGGGTGCGTTGTGGGTTTGTTCGATGTGTGTCTGTGTGTTGTGTGTGGTTGTGTTATGTGATCTGCGTGTTGTGTCGGCCATGTGTGTTGTCAGTGTGTTGTCTGTGATGTATTGTGTGTTGTATGATGTATGTTGTGTGCGTGTGTTCACTGTGTTCAGTGTTGTGCGTATGATGTGTGTGTGTGTGTTCTGTGTGTATGTGAGTTGTGTGTTCTGTGGGTTGTGTGTGCTGTGCGCGTGTGCGTTGTGTGTTGTACGTCGGGGCTCGATGCAACACAGTCGTGGGCAACATCGTTTACGTTCCTTTTGCTTCTGAAGGTGGTTTGTGTAACATGTTTAAGACAGGCTTTGTTCTTAACAGTGACGTCGCGATATGCGTGAGGGGTGCGTCCGGTTTTCAGATGTGTGAGGATGTCCCGAGCGAAACGACGAAACGCGGGCGGCTTCAATCCATTGCCTCTGAGCCCTGCTCCTGCTCCCTCGGAGAGGTGCGCATGAGACTCTATCTATATGTATATATATAAACATAGATATACACACATATACAAAAAGCTCCCAGGAGGCAGCCAGATCCCCAGAGAAGCCCAAACTAAGTTTCCGTGAGGCCCCCAAGAGATCCTACAAGAAGCAGACCCCGCAACGACAACTACAAGGAGGACAGGGAGGAGTTCGCAGAGAAGGGTGAGATGACGAGGGAGAGAAAACGTGTGGAGAGGGAGAAGGACGAGTAGGAGGATTCACGGTACCTCCACTCGACGAGCAGGAGGACGGGGAGAAGGACGAGCAGGGAGGTCCCCCCAGCCTCGGGCACGGAAACGATGGACCCCCACTATCGGGTATGGGGTTCTACCCTGCAGCGGTGCCGTGGAGGTGCACGGCAGCCAGGGTGGCCAAACAAGGGCGCCAGGGGAGAGATACCGAGACAGAGAGGAAGCGAGAATCATTTCTGCCTGCGCAGCATGCTCACAACGTTACATGGCTCACTGTGTAAGACGCTGGGCCAGCCGGTGGCGGCAATCGACGTATGCTCACGTGGATTACGCCAGTCATCCGACCCCCAGATGGGGACAGCGTGATGCACGATCGCGGAAGTCATTCGGAGCATTGGGGCCCGAATGCGTTGCGTCGTATCTGTTCTCTTGGGGCCCTGTGGGCCCGCTTGGCGCTTACGGAGCCGGGCGGTGTATGTCGGAAGGTGTTGCTGGCCTGGGAGACACGATGTCAAGCTCGCCGCCCGTTTCTCAAACAGGATTCGTGGTTTCGGGCGAACAGAGATCAACGGAGAAGGTTGGGGCAGAGCATGTCGCGCGCGGTCCCACCCTTGCCAATGTGGTATAATGCGGTTAGGCGGTCTCCGCTTCTATGCCTGTGGAAGTCTGTGGGCAAGGCTCACGGAGGATGTGGGAGGCAATCGTAAAGCGTTCTGGGAATCGCTTCGGGGCGTTGTCGGGGTCTCGTAACGGCCACTTGGGGGCGTTCACGAAGGGTGGACATGCAGTGAGCGCTTGCAGCGTTCGTGGAAGGAATGGAGTGGGTCAAGAGGCGCACGGATGCATATGAGGGGCTCTTGGGATGCTTCTCAGAGGCATCTTGGAGGGCGCATTGCAGCGCCCGGGGGGCTTCTTGTAACTTCTCGGGGTCCTCTTGGGTTCTTGGAGGCCTCTTGGCGCCTCTTGGGAGCGCCTCGGGGGCCTCGGGGCTTGGGGTCATCTGGGGGAGAGGCTCGAACTGTCAGCTGGTATTCGCCCTCTTGGGACCCCCACGAGGGCCTCTCTTGGGCCGTCTCGGGGGGTCCCTTGGGCCGTTATCGGGCCATCTTGAGCCGTCTGGGGCTGTCTTGGGGGCCTCGTGGCCCGGCCTGGGACGGGCCTGGAGGCCCTTCTCGTCCTGGACGCTGCCAGAACGAAGAAGGCGAGCATGCCAGAAAAGTGCGTCTTCCGACGGGACTGGGGCGACGATTGCTTCTTTGGGCCTCTCTCGGCGGTTCCCTGGGAGCTTTCTTGGGCCGTCTTGCGGGCCTCGCGGGCCGCCCCGAAGCCATCTTGGATCGTCGCGGGGCTGCCCTGGGCCCTCTCGACGCTCTCCTGGGACTGTCTTGGCGCTCTGTGTGGACCCTCTTGGGCTGTCAGGGGGCTCTTTGCAGGCTCCGGTGGCCCCAGGGGGGCGGGGGGCCAGGAGCCCCCTCTACAGTGGAGGCCCGTGCCAAGAAGCACCCTGCTTGCCTCCAGGGTGCCATGGGTTTCTTGGGTTTCGATGGTTCGCCATGGAAAGCGTGACGCTCCCACACCAAGAATCCATGGGCATCCTGGGGTTTCAGGGCTGGGTTTCTTGTGGAAGGTTTTTTGTGGTCGGGCCCGTACTGTAATCAAATTGGGGATCAGGGGGGAGGGGGAAAGTGGTGGGGGGGGGCAGCCGAATGGCTCACACGCCTTCTCACCCCAGGCAAGCGGGGGTCGGCAGTTTCTCGTGTTTGCAATGGCTGACGAGGGCAAGCCAACATGTCGGAGTGGAGTCAACATCGGCGCAGGCAGCGGATCGACGTGGATGCCAGTGGAAGCGCGGCAGGGGGTTCTCGAAGCAGCGTCCGCCTGCCATAAACGTCGAATTCTGGATGTTGGGGGTAAAGGTTGCATGTCGCAAGGTGGGTGGATCTGTTTGGCCTTGTCAGCACAGCATCGGCCTGCGCTAATGGCTGCCGTCGTGATTCTTGCGCCAGCAAGGTACACGCTTCTGACCCACCAGTACAGAATGCACCCGGCGATCAGCGCCTTTCCGTCATGGCGCTTTTATGCGTTCAGCGCCTCTCTTCTCAAGGGCCGTGCCATTCCTGTAGTGTGTGCTTCCAGTTTCGGCATGTCTTTGCAATATATGACTTTTGCCCCACTTCTCTGCACCACGCGACCACCTCTACCGACTTGTACCGCGTTTCGCTGTCGATCCCACGGCTGGCGGAACCTGTACTTCCAAGTCGGTCTGTCGATTGTCGTTTCCCAAAGAGCCCAGCACAATGGTAAGGACGGACATGTTCGTCGTATAGTGTGGTGGGATACTCTTGGGACGTCTTGGGGGCATCGTGGAGGCTTCTTGGGCCGTCTTGAGCTGACGGGAGCCGGGCAAGGCAAGAATGCGAAAGTCATTGAAACACCAACGAGAAATCAATGGTGTGGTTTCATCAGGCCCTGCTGGACGTCCGCTTGTGGCCTTCTGGGCCCTCTTGGAGGCATCTTAGGACCTCTTGCAGCAATATTCGACCGCCGTGGGGCCATCCTGGGCCGTCTTCGATCCATCTCCGGGAGTCTGGAGGGCAGGTCTGGCCCTCTTTCTGCCACCTCGGACGAGAAGGAGGAGGAGGAGGAGGAGGAGGAGGAGGAGGATCATCAGCAGCAGCAGCGAGTTATTACTGGTATCGGGGGGGCGCCAACTATACACTGATACCGATCCTGGCCAGGCCGATCCTGGGCCCAGGATCGATGCATGCACCGTCTCGATCTAGCCAGGAATGTGTATGCATCGATTCTGGACCAAGGATTTGGAACAACGAGGCCTTAGCGCAATATAGCATTGAACTCTGAGGGGACGGAGCAAAGAGAAGAGAGGAGGAGGAGGAGGATGAGGAAGAGGAAGAGGAGGAGGAGGAGGAGGAGGAGGAGGAGAACGAGGACGCCGCGAGAGGACGACTGAGGAGGGCGGACGGACGCGGTAATCAAAGGTTCGCGGGGCAGTCCCACCATTCTTTCTGAGCAGTTTGCGCCTTGTCGACAGAATGCAGCTTACATAGTCACAGCCTCCTCATGCTCCTCCTCCTCCTGCTCCTCCTCCTCCTCCTCAATCTCCCCCTCCTCGCTTCTCCCTTCTCCTCCTTGTATGCCTTGTCGTCGTTCTTCAAGTCGGCCTCGTCGTCGACCTTCTCTCGCCCTCTTCCTCCTTATCCACGCTTTCTCTCTACCTTGTAATTTTCCTGGTTGCTCCTCTTGTCCTCCTTGCTCCTCTCCTTCCTCGACGTCCTCCTCCTCCGCCTCCTCCTCCGCCTCCTCCTCCCCCTCGGCCGCCTCCACATCGCACCCCCTCGCCGTTCTCTCCTCTCTGGTGACCGCCCGGCCCCGGTCGGCTCCCAACCCGCCCGCGAGCCCGCACGTGCCCTATACCGGCCACCCTGCGGCCCGCATGGGCGCCGCCGCCGGGGCGCGCAGAGGCCTCGCTGCGCGCAGCGCCCCGCCCCGCATTGCGGCGCCGCGCCCGGGCGGGGGCGGGGCGCAGGCGCGCGCGGTGGGGGCGCAGAAAGGCGCTGCGCGGGGCCCGGGCGCCGCCGAGCGAGCGAGGCCGGGCGGCGGCCGGCTCGGCAGGCCGGCGGCGGGCGGCAGGCGAGCAGGAGCCCGGCGCCGGCATGGCGGGGAGCGAGGGGCGACGAGCACGGTCCGCCTGGCGCTGTGGCGGCGAGCGCCGCGGCGTCCACCTCCCACTTGGGTCCCATGCGGGGGATGGCCTGCCCCGAGGTGGTGAGGGTGGACGCGGCGCCCAGGCGGTGCGGCCCGGCCCTGCCGCCGAGGTGGCCGCGGAGACTCCGCGCGCGGAGGCGGGCGGCGTGGTGCTTTCCAGCCTCCTGGGCGACGAGGAGGCCTCCACCGAGGCGGCGCCGCCATCTGCAACGGTGGCGGCAACAGCAGCATCGTGCGCGGGTGGCGCGAAGAGATCAAGAACCAAGAGGGAAAGAGGGCAAAGGATGATGGGAGCTTGAGGGTCGTCGCGGCCGCTTGCCGCCCCCCATGGCCGCCCTCGCAGCCACCTCCCCGAGGGCGTCGGCGATTCCATCGCCGCGATCATCGAGTTCTCGAGCGCGAAGATGGAGCGTCTCGAGAAGGAGCCTCGGGCGGCTGGGCGTGGCCACCCGCCCAGCCGTGCCCGCGCGGCTCCGCAACGGCGGCCTTTCGGGGCTGCCCGCGAGGGCCACGGCGCGCTCCCGTGGGCTCGGGAGCGTGAGCGCTCCATCGAGTTCACTCTCCTGGATGGTGCTCCTCGGTACCGCCAGCCCAGCGATCGACGCCGCGGCGTGGGCCACTCATGCGCTCGCGGTGTCGCTCTCCTTCGGTCCCTTATAGAGCTCGTGCAGCTCATCCTGGTGCCCAGCGGCGTCATCGTCCTCCTGTCGCGCGCTGGCCTCGATGGCATGGCCGTTTTCGCGTTGCTCGCCGGCAGCTTCGGCTAGTCTCGGCGGGCCCGCCGAGGCGCCCGAGGGGGAAGCTGAGCCTGGCCCGCGCGGTGGGGGGTCCTCGGATTCCCGAGCCGTCCACCTCGATGTTGCGATCCCTCGCCAACCTCATCTCCCTCCTACACGCCGTCCTCTCCCTCGACACAGCCTGAGTGCCAGTAATATCCTGCCAGCACAATTGCACAGATGTGGGTGGCGCTTCCCTTTTGGCCGTTGGTCGGGGCCACTTCCGCCACCACATCTGCCATTCAACGAGAGAAGACTGACTACACTGTTTCGGCTCCAATGGATGGTCCAACTTGCCAGGGTGGCAAGGAAACTGGCTTCATAGCTTCGACTCCAAAGGACGCGCCAGTTTGCCAGCATGCACAGGGAACTGACTGGGACCGCCGACGAGAGAAAGCAAACGAACGAGTTACCTAGGGCTGGAAACTTCTCTAGCAAGGATGAGGTCACTGGTGCGGAACGGTTGCGCAAGTGTGTGTTAGGCCGTGTTCACCTGGAATCCCCAAGGCGTTCCAGTGAGATTAGCCAAGTCGCGCGCTCCCCAGGATCTAACCAGCGGTGCCCTAGCACAGGAGACGCTGAAGCACACATTTCGCGCGCAGACACACACACACACACACCGCACACCATTTCCCGCTTCCCAACTGAAAGCGATTAATTGCATATGAGCGCCGCCTGAGAATGCAACACGGGCCACATCGAGATCGGGCTGTGCGAGGGCTCTTGGAGTAGCAACAGGCGGCGGGGCTAACATTTGCAGCATCGGTGCGCAGGGCTTTGCAGTGCGCTACTTAGCCACGTCCTCCCCTTCCTGCTCCTTGTCGCCCTCCTCCCGCTACTCCAGTTTTCTTTCTCCTTCTCCTCCTGTCACCTAACCATCACGATCATTATATACAAAGGCGGTTCCTCGTCGCTCTTCCCATCCCATGCTCATCACTTTCCTCATCATCAGCATCATCATCAGAAGTAGCAGCACAGCATCAGCATCATCAGCATCATCATCATCTGCATCAGCATCAGCATCATCATTATCATCGTCGTCAGCATCATCATCACCTTCATCATCAGCATCATCGTTCTCGTCTTCGTCCTCGTCCTCTCCTCATCCTCCTCCTCGTCGGCCTTGATAGTTTTCCCCTTCTGTCACCCTTGCCCTCCTCTTCATCCTCTGCCTCCTTGTCCTCGTCGCTGTCCTCCTGTAATTATGGTGTGCGCGACCTCCTTTCGAAACCTGCCGCGGCGCGGACAGACAGTGTAGCATGCTGCAGGGCCGCCCGCATCTCCACCAGAGCTGCTGATCCCTGGCGCTCGTCATTCCAACTGGCCCAGTACATCAAGTAAGAATCGACCTACCAGCAGGTGCCCCTCTCAGATCTCGTCTTCCCCAATGTCTCTGGATACTGGAGTTCTGGGTGCCTGTCGAGGTCGAAGGCTCGACCAAAGATTTGTTCCCAGACCTTGCAGCAAGATCATTTGTCTATTGACATACGGCGCCTGGCTCCCAAGAGTTCTGGCGACGTGACCTCTGCAAGAAGTGCCCCGGACTCCCTGTCCCCATCCCCAGCATCGATCCTCCGCTCTGCTGTTTTCGATGGTCCCGCCGCCGCGTCGTGACCGCTGCGGTGCAGACCCGCGCGGCGGCGGCTCCTGCCTGGCTCTCCTTCCTCCGCACCCCTTCCCATTCTAGGGGGCCATATGCGAACCCTGCCCCTACCCCCCACGATTTCTGAGGAGGAGGGTGGGGTTCACTGGCCTGCTCGTCCAGGGCAGGCCGCCGGGTCGACGGAGCCCCTGGGCATCAGCTCGGCAGCCAACGGCACAGCCACGAACCTGGCCTCAGTCGACCGCTTTGGCCTTGCCCCCGCGCAGCGTGAGCTCTGCATCGGCATGCCGCCACCTCGGTTCTCCTCGAGCATCGACCCCAGGACCGCAGCTCCTGCGCCCTGGCAAGTCCGCACTGCGCATCCGCTCTCACTAAGCGCTCGCCCACCTCCTCGGCATGGGCAAGTCCCTCTACAGGAAGAAGAGTCAAATATAGTCAAAACAGACAGTCTGGGGACGATGTTTGTTGACTATGTTTGACTATTTCTGGGTAGTATGACTGTGTTTTATTTTTCGTTCAAAGTCCGCCTGTAGGAGGACTTGCCCGACCTTTGGCGGCGCGCGCACGGGGGTGGAGGGAGGGGGGAGGGCTCCTTAGCAGGAGGCCTCTTCTTGGAAGGCGCCGGCGCCTTACAGCTACAGTACAGACCAGGCCCGCCGCTCTTCAGAAGCAGGGGGTGCGTCAGAAGAAGCCCTCCCCCCTCCCCCCTCCCCCTTGCGCATTGCCGAGACCTCACGCCGGCGCCGCCTCGCGCGACGCCCACCCGCAGCCCGAGGCCGCCGCGCTGCCCCGCGGAGAGCCCTGCTGCAGCCCGGCGTGCGCCGGCCGCCCTCTGCTGCCTCGTCCGCCTGCCCGTGCACCGCCCGCCTATAGCAGCGCCCCCCGCCTGCGGCGGCCCCCGCAGGGGGCCCCCCTGGCCACGGCGGGCCTCGGCCACGAGCCAGCTTCCCCGATCCGAATATCCGGGGAGCGGTCCAGACCAGTGCTCAGGTCGGGCAGGTCCCCCCGGCCGGTAGGTGCTGCAGGCGGCACCAAAGGTGGCCGGCGCGCGTGCGCCACGAATCTCAGAGACATCATCGAACGCCGCCCCCAGACTTTTTTTTTTTTTTCTGCTTGGCTCTTTCTGAATCTACTCCTCCTGCATGGGGCACGTGCCCGACTCTTTCAAGCCAGGGGCCCCTCCGGAGCTCCGCGCGGCCCCCGCTGCCGCGCCCTGCCCCCTGGCCCCCGCGGGGGACCCGCCCTCCGCCTGCCGCCCTCCGCCGGCCGCCCTGCCCCTGCCCGGCCCCGTGGCGGGGCTCGTGCCGCGGTCGACCGGCGGCGAGCCCGCCGCCGGCGTTCGGCGCTCGGCATATCGCTCGGGCGTGTGCACTGTACTGCTCGGCGAGGACCATCGAGGGCCATCCTGGGCCATCGAGCAGAAGAAGAAAGCGCGCACGAAGCCGAGCAGAGCGCACGGGAAATGGGCGTCCGAGCGATGGCGAGAACGTCGAGCGCCAGCGGCGGCCCAGATCGGGGGTTCATAGACCCAGACCCCCTCGGGCAATGGAAAAACTACAGCGGAAGGTGTTTCCGTATGCTCGACCTGTGGAGGCTTTTGCCGGCCCTCGGGGCCGTGCGAAAGCGGTTCAGGATGAAAAACCGGCCCAGGGGAACGGGTCGAGATTTTTGCGGGTCGGCGTTTTGGAAAAATCATGACGTCGGGGGTCTGGGGAAGGAGGGTTGTCCCAAGGTGGGGCTGGGCAACGGGCCCAGATGGGTGCCTCCCGTTCAACGCGTTTCCTTCTCCCAGGGGCCGTTCGGAGCGATTTTCCTTCCTGGGGTCGGAGGGTCGCGCCGCATCGACGATGCATCGACGATGCGTCTCGATGTGGAGACCGTGTTTCCCCACGCCGATACATCGTCGATGCATTGGCGATGCGGCGCGATCCTTCGAGCCCATCTACTCGGATCCCATCTAGGAGGCCCCTAGTTGAACGCCAGCGGCGGCCCAGAGTCGGTCGATGCTGAACGGTCGGACGTTGCGGAAGCGGACGATCGTTGAAGGCTGAACGATCCCCGCGGTGTCAGGAGCCAACGTCCGGGTCGACACGGCACGAGCCTGCCGTAGGCTACGGACGCAGTGCGCGTTCGCCACCGCTGCGACAGGACGTATTTCGGCGGCTCCGGATCCCAAATACGACCGCCGGAAGCAGAAACTGAGGGAAAGCTGGCCGTCGTGTCAGGAAGACCGACTTGCGGGTCTCTTTACAGAGCTGAGGGTTTGTGGCGTTCAGTCTCCAGGCAGAGTGACGTCGGCCCTAGTTGGCACACGGCGCGTCCGTCTGCATGCCCGACAGCATCGATTCACGTGCCGGCTTTGCTGGCCGGTTCCTTTTTGGGGCATCGACGGCAGGAGGGGAGGGAAAGAGCAGAGCGAATGTATGTAAGAGTGTTTGAGATGTTATATACATATGTATCGAGAGAGAGGGGGAAAGAAAACAGAAAGAGAGAGACAGAGAGAGAGAGAGACAGATAGAGAGAGAGAGAGAGAGAGAGAGACAGAGAGAGAGAGAGAGGGGGAGTGAAAAACAAACAAAGAAGCAGGACATTCCCGATAGAGCCCCAGGAACCACCAAGAGGGCTCCAAGGGCCTTGAACCTCCCAACCTCCGTCTCCCAAGGGATCTCGAAGAGCCTGGCCTGGCGGCTTCCGAAGATCTCACACGGGTCAAGAGCACCTCAAGACAGCCTGCGAAGGCCCTCTCGTGGGTGCAAGGGAGCACCAAGAGGCCCGAAGAGGCCGCAAGATATCCACAAAATGCTTCCAAGAGTCCAACAGGATGCATAAATCGTTCAAACATCGGGGGCACCGACGGGGGGGGGAAGGCATTGTGGGGAACGCATCGACACCCGATCGCCCATTGATCGCCGATAGGGGCCCGATAGCCACAACCTGCCCAGGAACGTGCGTATTCACTTCACTATCTGGGGCCTATCGCCGATCTATCGGCGATGCAGCGCCGATTCCAGTTCGATATTTCCCCCCCTTTAATGCCTGTCCCCCATGATCTTTGCAAAACTGATGGGGAACTACAAGTTCAGAAGAAATCGCCGTTTCGCTATCGATGGCCCGGCCTCTCAGGCCTCCACATTCTCGCCCCGCCGAACGCCTCCAAGAGGCGCCCCGATGCGCGCAGTCGGCTGGATGTTCCCAGAGGCCTCTCTGGGAACATCGGGTCAACGTCGACGACGATGACAATGTTGGTGCCCATTCTGGTGATGAGGAGGATGAAGGCTAACACGATGACTATGGTGCACGATCAGCGTAGCCGCCCCGATGATGATGCTTATAGAAGTGGGAATGATTCGGATGATTCTGATTATTTAATCGCTTCGCTCATTCCGCCGGCCCGTATTGTGCCATCGCAGGCGTTTGCTTGCGCGTTCGTGGCCTCTTGGAGCCTCGGTGGGGCCGTTTGGGGCCTCTTGGCGCCTCTTTTTAGGCCTCTTGGAGAACTCGGGAGGCCTCCAGGGGGCCTCCTGAGCTCTCGTGACGGTCTCTTGGGGGGCTTTCGGCGGGCTCTTGGCGGTATTTGTTGGTCCTCTTGGGGCCTGGGGCCTGACGTTGTTGGTCCTCTTGGGGCCTCACGGGAGCTTATTGGGGCGTCTTGGGGGTGTCTTGGAGAGTCTCTTGGGGCCTCTTTCGGGGTCCTGGGCGCCTTCTGGGGCGGAGGGCTCGATTTTTCAGTTCTCGGTTCCCTTCTTGAGCCCCTCTTGGGCCCGTCTTGGGGCCTCTTGGTCCGCCTTGGGCAGCACTTGGGCCGTCTGGGGGGCGCTCTTGGGCCGCTCCGGGGCCGTCTTGGGAGCCTCGTGGGCCGTCTTGGAGCAGTCTTGAAGGCCTCTTGGGCCCTCTTGGAGCGTCCGGAAGCGAAAAGGCCAGAACGCAAAAAAACATAGAAAAAACAAATGAAAATCAACGATTTTGGCAACTTGGGGCCCTCTTCGGAGGCCTCTTGGAAGGCCCTTGGAGCGTCTTGGAGGCCTCTTGGGCTGTCTTGGGGCCATCTGGGGCGTCTTCGGGCGATATTTGGCCGTCTCGGGCCTCTCTTGGACCGTCTAGAAAGCTTCTCGGGGCCCTCTTGGACCGATCTGGAGCCCTCTTGGACTCCGAAACAGAACTCCGGCATCTCTGACCCGACCTTGCAGGGGACTTGCCGGGACCTTGCCGGGGTACTTTTCGTCCGGGGTCCCCCAGCCTTGAGACTCCAAGGTCGATCTATAGTGCGGGGTCGAACTATAGATCGACCTGGCACTTTCCTTGGGTCGCACTATAGTCCAACCCATGATTTTTGGCCAGGTCGTACTTTTCTTCGCTCGCGCATTGTTAAGGATCCCCTGAGTGAGGGGGCATGCGTCCCCTGAGCGAGGGGTATCGGCTGCATCACATTGCGCGCATGTTACAACATCCCGCAGCTGCGAAGGCTCGAGGGCACATAGCGCTACTCTTGCTTGCGCGCACTGCGCGGGGGGTGGGCAATGGTCAAGGGCAAGACGGAGGTGAAGATACGGGCTTCTTCTGTGACTGAGGAACAGTTGAAGCCGCTCGTGAAACAGCACATTGATCTCATCGAAAAATGCCAACTGCAAGGGGGCATAGATGACTTCATGAAGAACAACATGCCGTTTCTCTTGCCGCTTGCGCAGCTCACCACACGCGTCAAATGGAAGAACCTCCAGGATGTCGCGTTGAAGCAGAAGCCGAACATGCACCAGGAAGAGTGTAGGCGTTTCTGCCAGGAGGTGGCCAACGCTTTCAGCCATGTTTGCAACAAGTTCTACATCGCCAAGACGGGGGGGAAGCTGGAGGCGCACGCAAAAATGCTTGGGGTGGCAATGGGGCTGCAGCCTGGCAGGGCAAGCCCAAGCACAGGAGAGAGCAAAAAACGCGCCGACAGCAGCTCCGACATAGAGATGAACCCTCCAAAATCTTCCACGGCCGCCGCGTCGTCCAGCGCAGATGGGGGCAGCAGGCGCAATGTCATCAAGAACGCCTTCGGCATCAGCCCGCCTCCGAAACCGGCAGGGAAGAAACAGAAGGTTGCCACGTGGAGCCCGATGGTGGTGTTCTCGTCGCAGGAGGACGTCGAGCTCGCTGACCCGCCCGCCGCGGCCCCGAAGGAGGATCGGAGGGGGCGGGCAGGGTGGGGGGGGGAGGGGGGCAGTTTTGATTTTTCACGGCGTAACCGAACCCCTTCGGGAGGGGAGCTCGGGAGGGGCAAGTGAGAGACCCGCCCCAGGATCCCCTGGCCACGCATTTCGATTTCAACTCCGAGCCGATGCGCATGGTGATGAAGTTCGCAGACAGGGAGGAGCGGGGAACAGTGACAAAAGGAGGCGATGGTTTCTTGGATGCCGTGTTTCCCGACGGCAGGACGGAGAAGACGGAGCAGCCCAACGCCCCCCTGGCAGCAAGAGCGGCAGCCGCGCAGGCGAAGGCGAAAGCGTGCAAAAAAGGGAAGCCAGCAGGACATGTAGTGGCAAAGAAGCCTGCAATGAGAAAGCCCAGTGCAGCCGCCGCGAACACGGAGACGGACCACGACGATGAGGGGGAGGAGGAAGAGCAGCTGGAACCCGATGAGCCCGTGGATGCTGCAGATGAGCCCTCGGTCGGCGCTGGGCCCCCCGCTGGCCACGCCGACCGCGGGTACAGCGTGATGTACTACAAGAGGGACCACTCTATCGGGTTGAAGCGGACGCACGGTGAGAAGAACCAGTTTGTGAGTTTCGGCGGGAAAAAGTACAAGGACACCTTGGACGAGGCCACGCTCAGGGAGATCGGCGCAGAGCTGAAGAAGGCCTTGGTCGACGGCACCGTGGCTGACACCAAGGAAGCTGCTAAGGCGGAGGCTGAGCGCTTAGTGGCACAGCGCTTGGGCGACTAATCGCATCCATCCTCATCATCGCATCCATCCTCATCATCATCCTTACCGTCTTCATCGCCATTGCCATCGCCATACCCGTTGGCAGAGCGCCCTCTCCAGTGCTAGACGACGCCCCCTCATCGCAGGGGCGCCCCTCCGTGAGGGGACCGCGCGATGGATTGGCGAGTGATGGAACCCCTTAAGAGGGGAACCCCTTAAGAGGGGCTTCAGCACACTCGCGATAAGACAGGGCAACGGCCCCCTCCGAGAGGGGACCCCTCGGGGAGGGGATCAAAGGTGCGGCAGTCTGCTTACTCATTATGTGTATGGCATTGCGTTTCCTCCTCGTTCCATCCCTCTCCCATTTGCTTTCATGTTCTTCATCCGCAACCGTTCGACAGAGCTGACACCCAGCGCGCTTGGGGGCCAGCCCCCCGCCCCGAGCTCGCGGCCATGCGGGCGCTCATCATGTGCCTCTCGGCGCTCCAGGCCGCGATGAGGAGGAATGCAAGAGTGCCGGCCACTTGTAAGAGGCCGCTCCAGGCCCCTCTCGGAAGCAGAATGCAAGGGGGGAGTTGGGGCAGGATGAGGAGGAAAGTAAGAGTGACGGCCACTTGTTTGGCCATCTGGGCGATGAAAAATCAATCCAGCAGCCGAGTTTTAGACCCACCTTTTTTAGCAAAAAAAGGGGGGTCTAAAATTGGACGAATTCCTATGAAATTCCATTGCATTCACCCCCCCGAAGGGCCTCCCACGAGGCCCCCAGATTTTAGCCTTTTGAGTCTGACTAAAAACTTTCGGCCGCAACCGTTCTGGACCCCAGGCTTCCGGCATGATGATGTCGGGCGGCTGCGGCGGCGGGCTGCCTCCAGAAGGCGGTGGCGGCGGCAAGCGGCCTCACGAGGAGCTGGGGGTACAAGTGGTTAAGGCGCCCCTTCCTGAGGGGATCCGTTTACAGAGACCCCTGCCAGAGGGGATTTATCGATGGAACCTCCCCTTCCTGAGGGGATTCATTCACAGAGACCCGCGACCCTTCCTGAAGGGATTGATTTACAGAGACACCCTGCAGGACGGGCGCGCGCCTGCCTTTGAGGTCGACGACGACGACAGCGAGGCGGAGGAGGAATTCATGCTGGACTTCCAGGACCACAGGAAGCGGTACACCCGCTCGTCCCACCGCTTGTGGCTTCGCAAGATGAGCTGCAAGAAGTGTTGGCAGTGCGGCAAACACACCTTCTTCTCGGTGTGCGTTGGCAAGACGTGCCAGGAACACCGCGCGACCCAGTGGTTCCACGAGCACGGCGACCGCGACCGCAACGGGAGGAGGCGGAGGGGCGGCAAGAGCGAGGTCGCCAGAGCCAGGCAACGCAAGGGTGCAAGTGGTGGTGGGGGGGGGGGGAACACTCAAACATTGAGGAATGAAGTTATGTCGGTTTGATGTTTTGATTTTCTCAATGTTTATCCTGGTCAGTTTTTTGCGCCTGCCAGGCACTGGCAGCGGGGGTGCGATACCAGGGAGGCGGTCTTGGTCGGCCTGCTGCAGGACCGCACCCCCCCCATCTGCCCCGCGCTGCCAAGAAGGGAGGGCCCCTGTTTGAGGGGATAAACGAGGGGGGACCGAATAAACGCAAGGAGAGGCCCCTCTCATGGGGGTGAGCTTACTTCGTTCCCCGACAGGAGCAGCAGAGCGAAACAGCAGCGCAGCCGCCGCCCCCGCAGGGGGGGCCAACGCCACCGATCGGCCCGCCACCCGCAGCACTGTTAGCAGCAGCAGCGGCTGGACCCCCCGCAGCAGCACCGCTCGCAGGAGCACCGCCACCCGCAGCACCAGACCCGCCCGCAGCAGCAGCAGCAGCGGCAGCACCTGCCGAAGCAATGCAGGTTGACGCCTCCGACGACGGAGCCCGAGAGGGGGAGGAAGAAGAGGAGGATGAGGGCGAGGAGGAAGAGGGCATGGAGGAGGAAGAGGAGTCAGAGGAGCCTGATGAGCTGATGAGGCTAGAGGAAGAGCACGCAAGGCAGCATCGGAGGCTCTCGCGGGCATTGAATCGCACGGAGGCGGCGCAGAGGCGCGTCGAAAGGCACAAAGAGCGCCTTCGGCAGGAGCAGGAGCGCAGGGCAGAGCAGGAGATCATCCGCCTGAGGCGGGCGCAACAACAGCAGAGGGACGCCGCGCTGAGGCGGGAGGCAGAGGCCCGCCTGGAGCTGCAGAGGGCAGCAGAGGCCGCCGAAGCGCAGGCGAGGACGAGGCTGCTGGCTGCCGAAGCGGCCGCATCGAGGGCGGAAGCGGCGGCCAAGGCTGCCAAGGATGCGGAGGACGCAGCGCGGGCCAAGGAGGAATCGGAGCAGAAACAGAAACGAGAGGCAGAGGAGCGGCAGGCGGCAGAGACGGCAGCGCCAGAAGCGGCAACACCAGAGCAGCCAGAGACGGGCGCAGCAACGGCGGGCGCAGCCAGGGCGGACGCGGAGAACGCAGACAACAAAAAGAAGGACCCCAAAACAAAAAAAAGGCCCCGCGCGGACCAGGCGGGGGGCAGACCCTCGAAAGGGGGGAGGGGCGACAAAGAGAAGGACAAGGACACTGAGAAGGACAAGGGCAATGGCAAGCGCCCGAAGGCGACCTCTAAGAGGGGCTAGGACCGCTTCTCCATCCTCCTGGTCACTCTTCATCCTGCTCCTGCTTGTCGCCCGCCCTCCTCCTTGTCCATCTCCCTATTGCTTCTGCTCTTCCCCCTTGTCAACCTTCCTCCTGCACCCCCATCCGCCCCAGGGCGGCGCGCCCTGAGCCGCGGGGCGACCGCGTCGGCGACGGCGCCGACATCCATATACAAGAGCGCGGCCTCTCGCGCCAGAATAGAGGCGGCACGGGTTAAGGGGGCTCTGCTTGATTGCGGCCCCTTCGTTGCAGGGGCGCGCGCGGCTGCCCCTGGCAGAGGGGGCGGGCGATCGCGAAAACCGATTATCTTAAGGGGAAATTCTCTTTGGAGAATCCTCTTAAGAGAATTCTCTTAAGAGAATTCTCTTAAGAGAATTCTCTTAAGATAATTCTCTTAAGAGAATTCTCTTAAGAGAATTGTGTGGGTGCCTCAGGCAAAACCAACAATTCTCTTAAGGGAGTTCTCTTAAGAGAATTCTCTTAAGAGAATTCTCTTAAGAGAATCTCTCTCATAAAGGTCGCTTGCAGTGCACCCCCCCCTCGCTGCATGGGGGCCAGGCGAGTCCCGCAGAGGGGCGAAACGCCCCTGGCTGAGGGTGGGGGGGGAGGGGGCGGGGCTGAGCCGTATCTGACGGGCCCCCTTGGGGGGTTGGGGGGCGCGGTGTTCCTGATTGAGGGGGGCCCCTGAAACATCTTTGACGGGCCCCTTGCGGAGGGGGACCACCGTCCTTTACTGAGGGTGAGCCCCTTTAATGAGGGGGGCAGTGTGAGCAGGGGCAGCAGGGGGGAGCAGTAGCATTGCATCATGGGTGAGTCGTTCGGGCCCCTGTGCTTGCCTGCCGCGCAAAGCAATCCAGAGAGGGGGCGCCCCTTTTTGAGGGGACGCGCACCCCTTACTGAGGGGGGGGGCCCTGGCACATCCCCTCCCCCTCCCCGCCTCGCCGCTGATGAGGTAGCACCCCTTCTCTTCGAGGGGGGGGGGGCGACCGCGTGGGTTGCGAGCCCCTTCGAGGGGAGAGAAACGAACCCCTGGCTGAGGGGAAGGCTCGACGATGCTGAAATGTACCACCACACACGCCACACCCACAGCACCACACCACACCCACACGCACCACTGAAGTGCGCGGGGAAGGCACCCGACGATCTACTTGCCATTCGCAGGCGTTTCGGCTGCCGCAGGGCATTTCGATTTTGCTGCTGTATCCCAAATTTCAGGGGTCAGTCCCGCGGCAGCCATGCCCGCCCCAGGAGTAGTCCCTCCTCTGCTCCTGCTGGGCACTCTCCTCACACCGTTGTGCAGCATGGCACCGAAGAAGAAGATCGAGGGCCAGGGCGCACCAGCGGCGAAGAAGTCGAAGGCGGCCCCGAAGGGGCACGGGCTCGACAAGCAGGAGGCCGACAAGATGAGGGCGTGGCTCAAGTACCAGTCGGAGAAGAAGGACGGCAGCGGGTAACTTACGAGCACAGCAGAATCCGCCAGAGCAGCCCAGGCGCTTTGGAACGGGATGAAGGACCCAGCCGATCGGAAGCGTTTCTTGCAGACCTTCGCGGGTGACAAGGACAAGACACTTGACTGGTTGGCCACCTTCGAAGAGAGATGCACGAATGAAGAGGTGCACGCGCGCTCTGCCAAGAGAGGGTACCGGAATGCATCGCAGGCACTGGCCCTCAAGAACCTCACCATCAAAGACTTTGCGAACATCCAGGAAGCCACTGCCTTCGTGCAGGAATGGTGGGAGGAGAACAGCGAAGAGCATGGCACCAAAGAAGAATTCCCCATCAAGGAAGATGTCAAGGACAGGCCTCTGTGGAAGGAGTGGTACTTCGTCGAGCGCAACATGGGCGATGACCAGCTGGTGACGAAGGACTCGCGCACCTTCAAGGGGACGTCCAACCTGAAGAACCTGAAGCAACTCGAAGCTGCAGGCATCAGGATGGCCGAGCTCCCGTCGTCCAGCGCTTCGGGGTCGGGTGGGGGCGGCGAGGTGAAGATCGAGAATCCGCACTGGCCAGAGATCGTGAGTAAGAAGGGCGAGATCGCGCGCCGTCCTCGGCAGCCGCCCCCTGCCCTTCCATCTCTGGTGCTCTGCCAGACCCCTCCCAGAGGGGGGCCCTCTCCCCCGCCACGCCCCCGCCGCCCCTCCTGGAGGGGATGGCGATAGAAACTGGTTCGTATCCGTTCTGTCGTGCGTTGTTTGCGTTGAAAAGCATGTCGGCGCATTGCTTGTTTATGATCCCTACCAAGGCAAATGCTGGTCAAGTATCAGAAGGAGCTGAAGTTCCTAAAGCACACGAAGAATCAGTTGCTCGCGAAGGCTGGGGATCAGGATCAGAAGGACCGTCAGAGCTTCCAGAACTGGGCCGATGAGTGCAAGAAGTGCGTGGACAATGCGGACCAGCACGAGACGGAGATGGAGGTTCTGATTGCGAAAATTGAGGGCGCTGATTCTGTCGGCAAGGACACGGACATGTACGATAAGCTGAAGAATGAGGTCCAGGCCGCCTACAACACACACGAGCACATGTTCGAGGGCATTCAGCTCTCGGTCAAGCGCTTCAAGAAGTTCCTCAATTGAGCTGCGGCCCCCTACATCTACATATCAGTATTTACATGCATATATGCAGTAGGGTTTGAGATGCTCTGCCTCGCCCGACGACACGCATGCAGCGCTGCCTTTCCGACGCCCGTGGGAAAACGAGAACTTGCCGCTTCCTCTGCCAGGGGTGCCCCTTCGTGAGGGGCCGCGTGTTTCTGGGTTTGCCAGTAAAGAAGCCCCCCTCATCGCAGGGGCGTGGGGGGAGGGGGGGGCGGGGGGGAGGGGGGCTTGGTATCATCAGGAGGGGAGTAGCAGGAGGGGAGGGGCATGAAAGGGATTGAAGGAGGGCGCGGAGGAGGGGCGCGGGAAAGGGCAAGGGCTCCTTGCCTCAGCCGCGCATGTCCGTAGCCACTGCAGTGGCTCAAGGCCGCCGCGCTCGCGCCTGTCTCCCGCGGGCCCCGCGGGATGCTTTCCAGGCGGCGGTCGCCTTATGACAGGTTGGGCTTGCCGCCGGAGAGGCGGCTGAGAGCGAGCGTGCAGGACCTGATAAGCAGCAACGTGGTCAGCGGGCAGCGCGGCGCTCAGCTGATCAATGACTGCGTCTCTGCATCTGCGACAGGTCTCTCCGACCTGCACACTGCGGAGTCAACGTCGGGCATGAAAAACGCTGCCAGGAAGTTCAGGCGGGATTTCTTCAGGAAAGGGTGGCCTCCGCTCTATCACTGCCAGGTGAGGGGCTGGGACCCCAAGTCTGAAACAGAACAACTGATGGACTTAGCGATGATGCTTCCTCACGAAATACTTCATCAACTTCATCATTTTGGCGAGCGGAGCGTGCTACTGGAGACGTCGAGTCTCGACGGCGTGTCTCTGCGCCACGTGCAAAGAGCAAGGGCGGAGAGTGGTCGCAACGACCTGGTGGCCCTGGGCGCGTGGCAGGACGGGGCCCCTTGCTTCTGGGACCGATCGATGAGCGCAGAGATCATCAGCCTCATGTTGCCAGGGGCTGCGGGGCGCTGGAAAAACCTGCGGGCCCCAATCACAGCGTTCCTCAAAGAGCACGTGGGCCCCAACACAGTTGATGATGTTTTTGCAGTGGTGCAGTGGAGCTTTGTTCACTTGGCTGCGAAGCGCTGGCCGACGGCACGGCACGACGGCTCTCCCTTCGGCGCGCAGGACGCATGGAGGAAGCGCCGACAAGTGGCCGATGCAACCCTACCAATTGGCGGAGTGCTTTGCCAGATCAAAGGGGACTGGAAGATGATGAAGGAGGTGCTCAAGCTACCTGGCTGGCAAGATGACGAAGTATGCTTCCTGTGCAACATCAAGAAGGACGAGGCCATGGGAGCGCAACACATCAGGGGAGGATGGAAATCCCCTCTGGGAGGGGGTGCGTCGTCGTCGTTTTGCGGCCCCTTCCAGGGGGGGTGGAGGAGGAGGAGGAGGAGGGGTGGAGGAGGAGGAGGAGGAGGAGGAGGAGTGTTTTTGGCTACTCCCCGCAGGTGAAATCGCAGACTGGGAGAGACGCGCCGTGGAGAACGCACCGACGCACATGGCCAGAAGTCCTTGCGAAGATTATCGTTTCAGGCGAGCAGGTGTGCCCTCTCTTCCAAGTGCCGTATGCGAACGAAAAGTTGCTGAAGCTAGATTGGTTACACGTTGTTGATCTTGGAGTAGCGGCTGACTTCATAGGGGGCTTGATATGGTATCTTGTAACGCACAAAAAGGTGGCTGGAACTACCCAGAAAGGCCGCGTCTCCACACTACATGGTCATTTGATGGCGTTCTACGACAGGCAGCCGCCAGGTGAGAAGACCAGCCGCCTATCGAGACTGACGCGGGGCGTTGCGAAAGGAAAAAAAGCAACGACGGCTAAGATGAGGTGCGGCGCGGGGATGCTCAGGCACATGGTTCCATGGGCATTGGAGATGGCGGAGGCTTTCCTTGATAGGAGGAATGGCGTCGACGAGCGGGCAGCTGTAGAATCGTCCATTCACGCAGGGATGAAAAAGCTTATCTCGGTGTTACGAGGCACTCTCTGACAATCACCCATTTGCTGTGGACATTCTTAGAGAGCATTCAAGTAAGTTTGCCACGCAGACGGCCGCTTTGCAAGACGCGCTTCCTGCCCATTTTAAAGCGAAGCCTAAAATGCGCATGTTTTTGGAGCTGCGCATGGGCGGCGGTGGACCAGCGAAGCACTGGAACTATAGGGATGAGGATTTCGGTGGATCTGTAGCTGCATTTGGCCGAAGGAGGGGCCAAAGGAGGTGTCCATGAGAGCGTTTTCAGCGGCATGCATATCTAAGTTCTGCGGCCAGCCGATTGTGCGCATGCTTTGAAAAGAACGCTTCTGCGTGTATCTTTGTCATTCATTGCTGTCGGCTCAAATATATGTTGGACCCCCCCCAGTGGGGCGAGCGCGAGCATGGGTGCTGAAGCCCCGTTTGCCCCAAAACGGCGGGTCGAACTATTTTCGGCGCGCCCGAACTATAGATCGACCCGCAGAAAAGTATAACCCCCGCATTATAGTTCGACCCCGCACTATAGATCGACCTTGGAGTCTCAAGGAGGGGCCGCCCCGCGCGCGCGAACTAGAAATACTGTTAACCAGGCACCGGAGATCTTAGCACGCCCTGGCCCGTTGGGCCGGCGAATTCGAATAATGATGATGGTGGTGATGATGATGGTGATGAAGAAGATGATGGTGATGGTGTTGATGATGATGATGGTGAAGATGATGATAATGATGATGATGATTATGATGATGATGGTGGTGATGGTGATGGTGATGGTGATGGTGATGGTGATGGTGATGGTGGTGGTGGTGATGTGATGGTGATGATGCTGATGATGGTAGCGGTGATGGTGATGAAGAAGATGAAGATTTAAGATGATGATGATGATGATGATGATGATGATGGTGATGGTACGCGAGTTTGACGTGACGGCTCGGATAGCAACGCTGGGCCAAGTATGTGCGCCATGATGATGTTGATGTTATGTTCATGATGATGGTTATTATCAGGATGAATATTATGAGGCCGATGCCTAGGATGATGAGGATGAGGATGAGCATGGGGATGATGATGATTGTGATGATGTGTACGACCATGGCACGCGCTTGTGCATGATAGCGCAGTCCAAGTTTTTCCAGCCACACCGGTGTCGCCCGTCATTTTGTAGCGCAGTCGTGCTGTATGTGGACCACAATCTGTGTTCATTTTCACCAGGTTTCACCATCTACACCCACCCAACACGACATGTGCCCATTATCGATGTGGTGTCGAAGAAAACTTGTCACATCCCAGTGCAGCATGCCAGTTCGGATCAGCACCGCAAATTGCGAGGATCTCTCAAGTGGAACGCGGCCGAAACCATGCCAAACCAGAGCCAAGCAAAGCAAATTGCAAGGACGTCTCAAGCGGAACCGGGCCCAAACCAGGGCCAAACCAGGCAACTTGTGAGGACGTCTCAAGCGAAACCCGGCCCAGACCAAGCCAAACCAGGCAAAGTTTGACGACGTCTTTGGCGAAACCGGGCTCCAACTAGGGGTCCAACCAGGCACATTCTGAGGAGTTCTCGGGCAGGACGCGCGGCCAAACCATGCCAAACAAGGAGCCAAACCAGGCAGATTTTGAGGACGTCCTTAGCAGAATCACCCCAAGCAGCCTCCATCTACTCTTCTTATTAAAGTTCTGCATCGCAGGATTGGATCAGCCCAGGGGGCATACGCAGACGGAAGCCCGCTCAGAGTTTTATGATCGGCGGGCGTTTGGACCGCGCGTCCACTGATGCGGGCAGGGTTGGGCGAAGAAGCCTTCATTTGTGTTTTGGCTGTGGTTCGGATCGCGGGGTGGCGTTAGGAGGCACATTCCCGAGCACATAAATCTATACCTATGTGTGTATATGGGGCGTTCCAAGAAAGGCCTTACCTTCGAGGATAAAAGGAGCTGTCATCTCTTCCGCCGCGGAAGGCGGCGGAAGTGCGGCGGAAAGCCGGCGGAAGTAAAACGAAGCCGCCTCCGCGGGCGGGAGCCGGCGGAAGGCGGCGGAAGTAAAAAACAAACGCCTCCCAAGAAATGAACACGTGTTTGGGTTCAGGGTTTCCGAAATCGACCATATGTATACACATATATCTATATATATACACATACATATGTACATTTACAAGGCTCTGGCACAGGTCAGGTGACCCCCCCAATGACAAATTTCCGCCTCCCGGGGCCTCCCGGACGTCCCGGTCGGAGCGGTCCCCCCTCGGCCCGCGGGCCTCCGGGACGTCCCCGCTGGGCCAAGGACAGAGGGCCCAGATCGGCGAAGCGGGCGGCCAGGCCGCCCCGGAGAGCCGCAGGACGCCCGAAGACGGCCCAAAGCCGACCCGCAAGACGCCGAAGACGGCCAAGCGGCCAAGCTACCCCCAAGGCACCCCCAAGACGCCCGAAGACGGCCCAAAGACGACCTGCAAGTACCTCCCCAGGACGAAAGAGGTTTTCCCCCTCTTGGGCCCGGAACGAAGGCTTGAAGTCTTGAGCAGATGCGTATGAGATAACCGCCGTCGGATCCCATGGAGGTCGCGCGGATCCAGATGTGGCTTTGGTGCTTGTCTCGGTGGATCCGATTTCCGTCCGCGCGGATCCGATTTCGGATTTACTGGATCCGTGTTCGGTCTATTTTTTACGGCGGATCCGATTTTTTCCGTGTTGTAAATTTATATTGTAAAATTAAAACGGGAAGCCGGAGGAAATCGGATCCGCGGACCCCGGAACCCGCCCGTATTAAGATTCTACGGGGAAAAGGAGGTTCGGTCATTAACTTCCAACTCATCATCGCCATTTGCACCTCAAGAGGAAAGTCTTTCGTCCTGCGCAAGTATGCCCTCAACACGTAAGCAGCATTGATTGGCATGTGGCTCTCGTATCGAAAACGCCTACGGCGAAACACCGCCGCCCCCTGCCTTTTGAAATCGCCCATCTGGCCGAGTGTTGTGGCAAGAGCTCTGCCAACCTGTCGTGACCATGTGCTCCCCTAATCGTTGTGGAAACCCGTCGGGGAACATTTGGGGGAGGATGGCGGGGAAGTTCAGGAGAAGGAGGAGGGAGGAGGAGGAGGAGGAGGAGGAGGAGGAGGAGGAGGATAGGAGGAGGAGGAGGAGGAGAGGGCATCTTGGGAGCCTCTGGGGGCACTCTTGGGGCCTCCTGGGAGCTTCGTCCTTGGGCCTCTTGGGGGTGGGGGCCTTTGGGGGCTCCTCGGGGGCCCCGTTGGTCGTCTCAGGGCATTCCTGGCCCGTCTGTCGCCGTCGGAAGCCGCCTTGGGCGCTTCTCTGGGCCGACTTGAAACCCTCTCGGGGTGCTCCAGGGCCGTCTTGGAGGCCCCCTTGGGCGTCTTGGAGGTCTCTTGGGCCATCTTGGGACCCTCCTGGGGCCGTCTTGGGGCCTCTTGCGCCGTCCTGGGGCCATCTTGGATGCCTCTTGGGCGATCTTGGGACGATTTTTGGGGGCGCCTGGGCCGTCTCGGGCCGTCGGAAGGCCGAAAAGAAGCAGATGCCAAAATCCCTCAAACGCCGAAGGATCATCTAAGTTTTTGGGCCTCTCCGGGCCTTCCTGGAGGACCTCTTGGAAGCCTCGTGGGCCGTCTTGGAGGCCTCTTGGGAGCCGCTTGAGCCATTTTGAGGCTACATGAGGCCGACTTGGGTGCATCTGAGGATGTCTCGGAGGCATCTTGGGGCCATCTTAGCCGTCTTGGAGGCTGCCTCGGAGGCATCTTGGGGACCATCTTGGACCATCATCTTGGCGGTCTTGAAAGCCATCTTGAGCCGTCTTGAAGGAACTTTTCCGGGAATCCCTATCCTTGTGCAGCTTTCCGTGGGGCCAGTGGGACGGACCGAAGCCCCAGGGGTAGCTTTTTTGGAAAAGAGCCAACACCAAGTCGTAAGAATCCAGCACGCCAGGCACCCCTGTGATAAATCAACAGGGGGCGGCGGACTGCTGGCCTCTTGGGGTCCTCTTGAGGGTCTATTTGGGCTTCTTGGGAGTCTTTGGGGGCTTCTTGATGGTCCCTTTGGCAGTCTTCGGGCGTTCCTGGCCTGCCCGACACCGTCGGAAGACATGTGTGGGGCCTCTCTGGGACAACTTCGAGCCTCTTGGGGCCCATCTTGGCCGTCTTGGATGCCTCGGGGCCGTCTTCCTGGAGACCTCTCTTGGGCCATCCTGGGGCAGTCTTGGAGGCTTCTTGGGCGCTCTCGGGGCAATCTTGATGGCCTCTTGGGCCGTCTTGGGCCGTCAGAAGGCTGAAAACGAGCACCCCCCCAAATCCTTCAAACACCTGTAGCAAACCAATGATTTTGGCCTCTTGGGGCACTCTTTGGGAGCCTTTTTCGGCTCTCTTGGACCGTTTTGGCGGCCTGTTGGGAGGTGTTGGGCGGTCTTGGGCCATCTTGGACCATCTTGGGCAGTCTTGGGTGCATCATGGGCCGTCTTGGAATCATGTAGGGGCCTTCTTGGGCTCTCGTGGGGCCATTTTGGCAGTCTTGGAGGCCATCTTGGGCGTCTTCGAGGCCTCTTGGGCCGTCTTTGCGCCCTCTTTGGGCCATCTTGGGGGCATCTTGGGGCGTCCTGAAGCAGTCTTGGAGGCTTCTTGGGCGCTCTTGGGGCGATCTTGCTGGCCTCTTGGGCCGCCTTGAGCTGTCGGAAGACAGAAAAGGAGCAACCCCCAAAATCTTGTAAAACTCAAGGGAAAGCAATGAACATCAATGATGTTCGCCTCTTGGGGCTCTCTTTGGGGGCCTCTTCGGGCTCTCTTGGACTGTTTTAGCGGCCTCTTGGGGCGCGTTGGGAGGTCTTGCGCCATTTTGAGGCCATCTTGGGCAGTCTCGGGTGCATCTTGGGCCGTCTTGGAGACATTTGGGGGCCTTCTTGGGCTCTCTTGGGGCCATCTTCGCCGTCTTGGAGGCCATCTTGGGCGTTTTCGATGCCTCTTGGGCCGTCTTTGGGCCATCTTGGGGGCCTCTTGGATTGTCCTGGGGCCATTTTGGAGGCTTCTTGGGCACTCTTGGGGCGATCTTGATGAGCTCTTGGACCGTCTTGAGCCGTCGGAAGGCCGAAACGGAGCAACAGCCAAACTCCTTCAAAAACCGAAGGACAAAGAACATGTTGACCTCTTCGGGACGTACTGGAGGAACTCTTCGAGGCCTCTGGGCCGTCTTGGAGGCCTCTTAGAGGCCTCTTGCGCCGTCTTGGGCCGTCTCAGGTGTTTCTTGTGCGAGCTTGGAGGCATCTTGGACTCTCTTGGGCCGTCTCTGAGACCATCTTGGACCATCTTAGACGAACTTGGATGCCATCTTGGGCCATCTTGACCATCTTGGAGGCCATCCTGGAGCCGTCGAGAGCCGAAAAACCCTTTGCAACCACTTGTCACGCATCTCCGGCGGGACGGGGCGAAACCCCAGGGGGAGTTCTTTTGGAAAGGAACCAAAACCAAAAAGCGAAAGGGTCTAGCACGCCCGGCACCCCTGTGATGAATCAACAGGGTGCGGCGGATCGAAGACGCCCACGGCGAGTCACCGCCGCCCCCTGCCTTCTAGAATCGCCCATGTGGCCGAGCGTTGTGGCACGAGCTCTTCCAAGCTATCGGATCATGTGTCCCCCAGCCGTTGTGGAAACCCTTCGGGGAACACGTGGGGGAGGATGGCGGGGAAGATCAGGAGGAGGCGGAGGAGGAGGAGGAGGAGGTGGAGGAGAAGGATGAGGACCAAGAGGAGAAGGAGGAGGAGCAAGGGATATCTTGGGAGCCTCTCGGGACACTCTTGGAGCCTCCTGGTAGTTTCCTGGGAGCCTCTTGGAGGCATCTTTGGGGCCCTCTTGGAGGCATCTTGGAGGCCTTCGGGGGCTTCTCGGGGGCCTCTTTGGCCATCTTGGTGGGCTCCTAGCCCGTCTGACGCTGTCGGGAACCGTCTTGGGGGCCCCTCTGGGCCGACTTGGGGTGCTCCAGGGCCGTCTTGGAGGCCATCTTGGGCGTCTTGGAGGCCTCTGGCCATCCTGGATGGGCGATCTTGGGGCGATCTTTGGGGGCTCTGGGGCCGTCTCGGGCCGTCGGAAGGCCGAAAAGAAACCAACATTCTTCAAAAGCCTAAGGTAAATCCATGATGTAGGCCTCTTCGGGCCTTCCTGGGGGTTCGCTTGGAGACCTCTTTGGCCGTCTTGGGCCATCTTAAGGCCGTCTTCGGCCGTTTTGGTGGGCTCCTGGCCCGTCTGACGCCGTCAGAAGCCGTCTTGGGGGCCTCTCTAGGCCGACTTGGGGCCCTCTTGGAACGCTCTAGGGCCGCCTTGGAAACTGTCTTGGGCGTTCTGTGGCCATCTTGGAGGCCTCTTGGGCGATCTTTGGGGGCCTCTTGGGCCGTCTCGGGTCGGCGAAATGCCGAAAGAAGCAAATGCCCAAATCATTGTTTTAATGAAAAAACGCACACAGAGGAAAATCAATGATTTTGGCCTCGTCGGGCCTTCTTGGGGGTTCTCTTGGAGGCCGCTTAGGCAATTTTGGAGCCATCTTGGGCCATCTTGGTGGGCTCCGGGCCCGTCTGACGCCGTCGGAAGCCGTCTTTGGGGCCTCTCTGGGCCGACTGAGGGCTCTCTTGGGGTGCTCCAGGGCAGTCTTGGAGGCTTCCTTCGGCGTCTTAGAGGCCTCTTGGGTAGTCGTTGTGCCCTCTTGGGGTCGTCTTGGGGGCCTCTTGGGCAGTTCTGAGGCCATCTTGGAGGCCTCTTGGGCTCTCTGGAGGCGATCTTGGGGGCCTCTTGGGTTGTCTTGGGTCGTCGGAAGGCCGACAAAGAGCAAATACGAAAATCGCTCCAAACCCTCAGGACAATCAGTGATCTTAAGGCCCTTCTGGAGGACCTTTCGGAGGCCTCTTGGGCCGTCTGGGAAGCCTCGTGGACACCTCGTGGGCAGTCTTGGGCCGTCTTGGAGGCTTCTTGGGAGTATCTGGAAGTATCTTGGACCCTCTCAGGCCGTCTTGGAGGCTATCTTGGCCATCTTGGAGGCATTGGAGGCCTCTTGGGCGATCTTTCGGCGATCTTTGGGGGCTCTTGGGACGTCTCGGGCCGCCTCGGGGCCGTCTTGGAGGCCATCTTGGACGTCTTGGAGGCCTCTTGGGCCGTGTTTGGGCCCCAGTCTTGGGCCAACCTTGGGGGCCTCTAGGGCCGCCTGGGAGCGTCGTGAAGCCGAAAAGGCGAGAACGCCGACATCTGTCAAAAACTTAAAGAAATCAATGATTCTGGCTTCTTGGGGCCCTCGCGGGAGGCTCTTGGAGCCCTCTTTGGGTATCTTGGAGGCCTCTTTGGCCTTCTGGAGGCCACCATGAGCATCTTGGAGCCATCGTTCGGCGATTCGGGGCCATTTTGGCCCGTCTCGGTGCCCTGTTGGTCCCGGAACAGTGATGCGCCCCAAGAGATTTTGGCCGAGGGGTTCAGAACCCTTGCAGAACTCTTCAGGAGTGACGACTGAGGCTTAGATGGGGTAGAGAAAGGACCTGAGGACACGCCCACTCCGTGCCCAGAGGCACGGTGGCGGGTGATTTCGGAATGCTCCGTTCCCCGAGAACGCCCAAAAGGCACCGAGCATCGCCCCTGAAACAGGCAAAACGGGCTTCCAGAAAGTCCGAGAGGGCCGAAGATGGCCCCACATGGCGCCAAACCCCCTGTACCGTCCCAAGATGGCCCCAATACGCTTCCCAAAACACTCCAAATCGTGACCTCGTCGTTGATGGAGATTGCTGTTGGCAGCAAGGTAGCCCAAAGAAGCCTCTCCTTCCAACAGCTCCGAAGAAGGCCCCAAGATGCGGCCGTGAAGTACCCTGGAAGCCTTTCAAGGAGCAGCCTCCGCAAAACCAAGCAAGGAGGACAGGGAAGAGTTCGCAGGGAAGGACACCAACGAGGACACACACGAGGAAGCTGGAGGAAAGGAATAGTATAGAATGACGACGCTACCGTCAACGGATCCGCCACTATATGTGAATTCTTTACACGGCTCTCTCTCTCTCTCTCTCTTTCCTTCATTATTTTACCGTTTTACATCGGTATCTGTAAATACATATCTTATATGTGTATATATATGTGTATGAGTATATGTATATATATATATATATATATATGTATGTCTCTCCCTCCATCTCTCCCATCCCACTCTCATGCGAAGCTAGAAGGACCACCCCGTACAGCACGAATCGCCGATGTAGTCGTTCATCTACTTTTGTACATTGTACATCTGTGTACACATATCCATCTCTATATATGTATATATATGCATCGAGAAAGAGAAAGAGAGAGGGAGACGGACAGGGAAAGGGAAAGAGGGATAGAGAGACAGAAACGACACATGAATACTGTACATCAAGCAAGTGCAACAGAGAGAGAGAGAGAGAGACATGCAGGTGAGCAGTAGACGTCTTCCATCTCACCGGTGCGAGGCGCTTCTACAGGGGCGAGCTGAAGAATGCAGTGACCGACGGCGAGCGACCACTGCCCGACGGGTGGGCGCAGCGGGCTCCGGAGAGGACGAGTGGAGGGGGATGGAGAAGGATGACGAGGTCGAGGTCGAGGAGGCCTTGGATAAGGATGTATATGTATATGTATATACAGAGTAAAATATGTGAAACACAGTACGGTCAACAGAAAGGAGCAGACGCAGGAGGAGTTGGAAGATGACGATAAGGTGTGGGCGCGCGAAATATTTCGATGAGGGTGACGGGGTGGGGGGGTCAAAATGGGAACTCTGCTGGATGGCTCTGCGGGTTCAGTTCGGGAAGCGGTCTGGATAGAAGTGGATCCGAAAGGTGACACAACAAGAGGAAGGGGAAATTGGGGAGACCGAGGGTGGTGGAGGAGAGGGAAGGGGGAGGGGGAGAGGAGGAGGAGGAGGAGGAGGAGGAGGAGGAGGAGGAGGAGGAGAAGAAGCAGAAGAAGGAGGAGAAGAAGGTGTCGGAGACGGAGGACGGATGGTGATGGGAGGGAGTAGGAGTAGGACGAGCTAAATACATGCACCCCGCGGATACGCATGAAACGGCCGAAGACGAAGTGGAGATCAGGAGAAGAAGGAGGATGAGGAAGAAGGAATGAGGAGGAAGGAGGAGGTGGTCTGGATGGATGAGGAGGGAGAAGGCAGAGGAGGGGGGGCGGTGGAGGAAGAGGAGGGGGAGGAGGAGGAGGAGGAGGAGGAGGAGGAGGAGGAGGAGGCTGACCCGTCGGTCGGGGCTCGATTGTGCTGGCGACCTCTCGGCCTGCCTCCGCCTCTCCATTATCCTCCTTTGTCTCCTCCTCCTCCTCCTTCTCCTCCTCCTCATCCTCTTCCTTCTCAGACTCAGACTCAGACTCTGACCTAAAGGCTAATGTGTTCGCAGCCTATCTTAGAAAAGGCATATAGAGAAGGATTTAAAAGGAGAGCAGTACGAGCGTCCGATACCGACACCAGCAAGGGGGCTTGTCCAATGGGGGGGCGCAGATGAATAAACGCAGAGTGTGTGGAAGCTCGGAGGGCCCATCTCTGTCCCCGTTCACGCTGCCCAATTACACGAGAGAAGCCCTGAAACATCTTGTCACGCCATGGGACATCGGAGAGCTCTGGGACGTGTCCCGTCCCCTATGAGACATGGGATGTTAGCAATGAGGCCCCTCACGTGGACTTCCACGCCGGTCCTCGTCGTCGGCCTGCGCAGCCGGGAAAGAGCCTGCGGGGAGAGGGCCGAGGAGAGGGGGGGCTGTGCCCTGGCCCATGTAGCACGGAACCTGTTGGTGTAGGCATGCACACAGAAGACGGATGGTCGAGGCTAGTTTTTGCACCGTCATCCCGAAGTCGGGCCGCACATCGGCTCCGCAGTCCGTTAACACCCCATGGGTGCGTGGACGTGCGGGTCCCCTCCTGACGGGGCCGCGCAACCGGGGGCGCAACGGGGGTGGGGGCGGAGCATCGGGGCCAAGTGCCCATGGGGACCTCACACCACACGCCTGCGACCGTGCCCCGAAGAGAGTGATCAGTCCAGAAGTCGTCAAGAGGCTCACTGGTAAGCACCCCCCTTGACTCGGCCCACAGTCCACCATAAGCAGGGTGGGCTCTGCTTCGCCCCGGGGGACGCGCTGGCAGGGTCTGCCATGCGCCCGCGAGCACTCGGCGAGTCCGGCCGAATGTTCCAGCGGGCGAGTCCGGCTGAAGGTTCCGAGCACCCACAGCTTAACGCCAGGAGGCGCAGCCACAGACCGAAAAGGAGATGGCTGGATGATATCTTCCATTTCATTAATAGGGCAAATCAGACCAGGCGCTGCTACGGGAAGCGACAACCCAACACGACGTGCTGCACATCCTCCTCAAGATGGCCACCAGAGAATCATTGCACATTCTCGAGGACAAGTTCGCAGAATACTCAATGTAGTGTCTATACTTTCCCACTCCCGCTCGCAACATGTGACTCCGGCCTCAATGTCCGACTCCTGCTCCCTCCACTCCAATTCTGGGTTAACGTGAGCGGCCGGCCGGCTTCTTTATTCTTGCTTTGTTCTTCTTGTTTCACACGCCTATATTTTCCGGGCGTTTCGGCCCGACCCTGCAGCACCCCCCGCGGGGCAAGACGCGGGACGATTCCGATTCCGATTCCGAAGTGCAAGATCACTCGGCCCTGAGTCCAGGGCTCCTGGGTGGGCACCTGAACCGTGGGAGGCTTCGCGAGGCGGTTGGGTCGTTTCCTCGGCGGCCTGTGCTTGCTTTAGGTCGGGCATGTCCCCCTACAGGCGGACTGTGGGCGAAAGTGGAACAACAGTCAAAAAACGCAGTCAAGCATAGCAAAACAGTGCTCGAGAAATCGTCACCGGGCAATTTTTCAAACAGCTGTTTCTGAATTTTCCGCCTGTAGAGGGACGGGCCCCACGTAGTTCAGGAGGGAAAGAAACACACAGACACAATTAATCGTCGATTCCCGGAAAATATGGGAAAATATGGGAAGTGGGGGGGGAGACAAAAACACAGAGCATATGGGAAACTATGGGGGATATTTTTATTTGTGTGTCTTTATTTGTGTGTCCTTGGGCCCCTTCAGCAGTGCTTGCCGGATCTCGTTGCCGATGGGGCTCCTGGATCGAGCCCGGGGCGGCCTCCTGCCCGTGCCGACGCCGCCCCCCCCCTCTCGGGGCGCTCCGAGACCGGCGTATCGGTGCGGCTGGGCCGTCCATTTCTCTGGGCCTCCTCCTCCTCCTCCTCCTCCTCCTTCCCTCTTCCTCACCCTCCTCCTCCTCGGAGGAGGAGGAAGAGGAAGAGGAGGAAAGGGAGGAGGAGGAGGAAAGGGAGGAGGAGGAGGAAAGGGAGGAGGAGGAGGAGGAGGGCGGAGGAGGCCCCCATGAGCTGCCACCGAACAAGGGGGGGGGTCTGGGCCTCGGCCGCGCCCTCCTCCGAGCCCGTCGTGCCCACGCCGGCCCCGAAGCTCAAGTCGGGCCTGTCCTTCTACAGAAAGCAAAGTCAAAAACAGTCAGAACATTTAGTCTGGAGGCGATGTTCCGATCCTCTGCTTGACTGTGTGTTGAGTACCTGTTCGACCCTGTTTCATTCGTTGTCCAACAAATTTCTTAAACAAAATCAGAACATAGTCCGGAGGCGATGTTCGGATCATCTGTTCGACTGTGTGTTGAGCATCCACAAACTGTTTGAGCGACAGGATGACAGCCTCGATGTAGGAGTCCGTCTCGCTCGGCGGGAGCGGCTCTCAGTCGAGCAGCGCCTTCAACGGGCCCAAACAAATGAGGATACCCAAACGACAACTGTGTTTGAGTACTTGTTCGACTCTGTTCAGTTCGTGGTCCAAAAGCCGCCTGTAGGAGGACACGCCCGACCTGAAGTGAGAGCTGCCATCAGGGTACTGCGTGCGTGTCTAAAACGTGAGGTCCGTGGGTTCGTTTCGGTCACCTCGGGTCCGGCCTCGCCCGGGCTCTTTCCCGGCGGCAGCCTCTTCTCCGGCGCTCTGCTGCTGAGGAGGTAGAGTCGGACCCCTGCCAGTGTGGGTCCACAGCTCGTTGGGCCACGCGCGTGTGTTCAGTTGGTCTGCCCACAGATTCAGAGGATCGGGGCCTGGTGCGGCCCCAACCCCATGCTGTGTTCTTTCTCGGGTCGGCCCCATCTTAAATTTCGATGGCCGAACGACTGAGGGCGTATAGCGTGCAGATACAAGGCCTGGCCCTCGTTTTCCTGTCAGGGCTGCCGGCCAAGTCGCTGAGATCACAGATGGTACCATTGAAGGTGGGGCTTGGTCTCGGATGCTAAAGCTTTGCGGCCTACGGCCGTGGTGCAGTTGGACCAGGCTTACGTCTGTGCTCGGTGTTCTCGCGAGGCACTCGGTCTCACAGCAGACGCTTCCTGCCACCACCCGCGTGTCCAACATGTCCGCTATGGTCACTGCAAGCGTCCTCGGCACAGTAACAACTCTGGTGAGGTGTTTGCTGGGGGGAGGAGAAGGGCGCGCTTCAGCTCCCAGGCCCGCCCTCCCGCGCTCGAGGGGACTTCAGCGACGTGTGCGCTCTGTGCTCTCGCGAGGCGCTGCCGGTCTCAGTCCACACGCCTCCTGCCACCGTCAGCGTTCTCAGAATGGTTGCCATGACCATGGTAAGCGTCCCCGGCCTCCTCCTCCTGATGGAGGGGCAGAAGATGCGGTTGAAGAAACCCCGCCCTAAGGGGCCTTAGGGCGGGGTTTCTCCTGGCGCCATGTTCGACCACCTCGAGGTGGCGTTGTCCCAGTTCCGTATTGCGGATCAAGTTCAGGGCGGTCCAGCGGTCCTGCCGTCACACCGCTCGCGCAATGCTCCGCATGGTGAGCCTCCGCGACTCGAGCGCCTCGGGGGAGCCCTTCTCCGTGCCCAGGGGGGGAGCTTGGAGAGCGCATTCCGGGTGAGCCGAGCTGCCTCCTTCATCATGCGTTTCGTCTCGGAGAGCCGCTGGTCGGGAGGAAGGGTGACTAGGTCCAGGGCGTCCATCAAGGTGTCCAGCGTCGCGGCGTACATCGGGGCCTTGAAGATGTGCTTGGGGATGCTCTGCTCGTCGCGCCCGACGGCTATCCGCAGCCGTATGCGCAAGACCACGGCTGCATGATCACTCAGGCGCCAATCGGCATAGTGCACGGCCTCTCGGGGAGGTTCGAAGTCGCAGATCAGCTGCTCGAGGTACTGGGCGGGCAAGGAGACGAAAGCCCGGTCGATGCACGTAGCCGTCTCAGTGACCCTCGAGTAGCGAGTTGGCATCTCGCTCGTGATCTCGACCATCTGGTCGTCGAGCATGTCCTGCCACTGTCGAGGGTGTTGTCTGTGACGTGTAGCCGTGCGGGTGGCCTGTCCAGCCTCGGGGCGAACGTAGGAGGAGGTGGCGGCGGCATTCAAGTTGAAGTCCCCAATGGCGACGAAGGTGCGAGCCTCGACCAGCTCGGCCGCCTAGCATGCGGCAGAGTGCCACGCTCCCGCGGCCCGCGCGAGCTGCTGCTGGGAGAGGTCGAAGTTGTGGACGTTCATGATGCGCAAGGCTTTGCCCGTAGTTGGGTCCATTCTGTGTACAAGTTAAACTCTTCCAGGTACTACGAGATCCTGCCATTGCTGCGGGCTGTCCGCAGGAGGTACAGCGGCGATGGCGTCGGAGCAAGAAAGCAACGCCGCATCTTCTGCCCCTCCATCACCCGCCACCGTCCGCCTCGTCGACGCGACCAGCTTCGAGCACAACTATCATGACCTCAATCGTCGCTGGCATGAGCGCCAGGTCCAGCAGGCCGCATGGAGGTCAAGCAGATCGAGCGCCCCGAGCAGACTGACGAGCTACAGCGCCAGGAGGCGATGGCACGCAGGCGCGCAGCCTTGTGGACCCCCTCCTGCAAGAGCCTCATCTTGAACGGCCTGCAGATCCACTCTGGAGGCCCCGACGGCCCCGTTGCCCGGCAACCCGGCGACATCGCCGACGCCCTCCTGAAGCACTGGGCCCCCGTCTTCCTGGGCACAGAGGCCGATGCATCTACCATCAAGGAGTTTCTCGACCGCGCGATGCCCGACATGCCGTCCGTGGACCTCGCGATCCCCAGCTTGGAGCAGACACGCGCCGCATTTCGCCGGGCGAGGCGGTCTGCTCCAGGGCCTAACGGGTTGCCTGTGGAGGCGTGGCTTTCATGCCCCCGTGCAATGGATCACGTCTACCCGGTGATGCCGAAGCTGTTCGAGGGCACGATCATGGCGCCTGGCTCGAATGCCAGCGATTTCGCCTTCTTCCCGAAGGGCTCGCCCGAGGAGGGCCGCAGCGACACGGTGGACTGCGTTCGCCGGCCGCAGCAGACCAGGCCGTTGAGCCGTAAGAGCCAGGACTCGAAGGCCATCGCCTCGGCCATCAATTGGAATCTCAAGCGTGTGGCCGAGTCGGCCACCGATGAAGTTCAGCAAGGCTTCATCTCGGGTAGGACGCTCATCAAACACATCCTTCTCATGGACACGGAATGCAGGATTGTTTCGATGGACCCGGAGGCCGCGGAGAACCATCCAGTTTTCATCAGTTTCGACTTCTCTTCGGCTTTCGCGAGCCTGAACAGAACATATCTGTGCAAAGCTCTGAAGCGGTTCAAAATCCCTCTCGGTTGCAGGCATGCCATAGAGCTGGTCTATACTCCCACATGGTAGGCTATGTCAAAGTGGGAGGCAAGCGTGCGAGTGAGATCTCAATCCTCTCGGGCGTGGCCCAGGGGTGCCCTCTCAGTGACACTTTGTGGGCACTTGGGCTTGACCCCTTCCTTCGTCTCCTCTCCCGTGAGCTCCCCACTCGTCAGCGTGGTTCTCTCGGAGCCTGTGCGGACGACCTTACGGATGAGGTCAAATCTGTGGTCCAGGCAGGGCTCTCCCGGTGGGCACCCTGCTGGTCTCAATTTCTGGTCGCCCCGAAAGCTAATTATCTCGGAACCCTCCAGGGCCCGGGTGCGACCCTCGACAAAGAACGGGCTGTCCCGTTCCAGACGCGGTGCAGCAGTTGCATCGAGCTCGGTGCTCTTGCCTCTTCCGCCGACGCATCTGCCAGACTGTACAGCTCGTCGGTCCTGTCCTGCACGTCCTACGTCGCCCAGTTGTACCCCATCAGCAACGCCATGAGGAAGAAAGGGCTGTGGGGCCTCCATGAGGCCTTGCACCTTCCGCACAACTCCTTTGCCCTCTCTGACTTCCTCTCTTTCTCTCTCTCTCTCTCTCGGCACGTGGTCCCCCTCCCCCGTCCCCGTCTCGCTCTTGTCCACTGCCCTGGCTTGTGCCTGGCGCTGTGCTTCACTCACGCTCGACTCCTTTTGGGGCCCCCTTCACCGCCGTCTCAGGGACGCCGCTGGGGCCTCAAGTGCTGCCGGGGGCCACGGAGTAGACGACCTCGTCCAGGGTAGCTGGTGTGTCCCATGTTGTCGGGGGCGGAAAAGAGGGGGGTGATGACTAGGGGGGGGTGGATATCATGGCGCGGGCCATGATATTTCCACAGATTTTGTGGCGCCTCTTCTTGTTTTATTACGTCCCTGGCCCCCCCGCTGGGCCGCGCACATGCCGCCGGTCATGATTTGCACCCCCCCCTCTTGGACACCCCCCTCGTAGCCGCTCCCGATGTTGGCAGCGTCGGCAAGCGATTGCTCAATACTATGAGCAGCTTCGCTCCGCCGTGTCGATGCTTGATGTCGCACCCCCCTCTCTCCTCTGAGTGGCTTCGACTCGCCCAGCGCTGGGCGCGAAGCGTCATGCGCGAGGCCGCCCTGGAGGGTCGTCGGCCCAAGTTGCAAGGACTCTATACGCGTACCCTTGCGAGTTTCGCCTATCCCGATAAGCTTGAGCTCCCAATTTGGCGTCGCCTGCGGTCTTGGTTTGATTGTCCTACTCCCCGGAACATGGGAGCGAGATGGGACCTGGTGCGGGAAATCCTCTGTCGGGCCCCTCCGAGCGCTCGCTGGCCGTACCTCAAGACGATTTCGGGGGGATGGACCACCACGGACCGAATGCACATTACAGACACTTTATGGAACTGTGTTTTCGGGTGTTCCCACACCGATTCCATAGCGCACTATGTAAGTGCCTCCGTCTCACCTGCCTTGTTTGTCGTCCTCGAGCTGTCGTCTCGCCGTGCCCCCTCCTCCGTCTAGGGCTTGGGCTCCCTGTGCAATATCCCGCGTTTGACCTCACCCGGGAAAATCAGCTCTCAGTTTCTATACCCTATACGACCGCCTTGCGGGCGATAAGGAGGTAGGGGGGGATAGAGATCAAATGCCCACCCTGACTGACCTCCAGCCTGTCACCTTGATGTCATCTCTCTCGTTCTCTCTGTCTCTTTCTCTCTCTGTGTCTCTCTCTCTCTCTCGCCCTCTCTCTCTCTCCCTCTCTATCAGAGTCTCCCTCCACCACGATGATGATCGCGATGACGATGACATTCGATAAGAAAGCCCGCCGCAGGCGCCGACAAAAATTGATTGATGGATTGGGTTGGGTGGCTTGGATTGGATGGGATAAGATGGATTGGATAAGATAAGGTGGGTTGGATTGGAAGACATGGATAGGATAAGATAATATGCATTGGATTGGCCCACAGCAGGCGCAGAAACAAATTAATTGATGGATTGGGTTGGGTGTATTGGATTGGGTGGGATAAGATAAGATGGGACAAGATGGGTTGGATAAGGTAAGATGGATTGGATTGGACCAGATGGATTGGATAAGATAAGCTGGATTGGATAAGAACGCCCGCCGCAGGCGCCGAAACAAATGAATTATGATATTAGCGACGTGCGTTAGCGCCGGGACGCCCGGGTCACCCAGGACACCCGGGACACCGCCCAGCCCAACTGGGACACCTCCCAGTCACCGGCGGACGGGAACGGATTTTCGCTCCTACTTCGGCCTAGTTATAGGAGGATCACGCGCAGCTTCGCCTCGCCCGCACGCACGACACGAACACGAAACCGAAACCGTTTTCCCGGTGGGGGGTCTCCGTTTCACTGCGATCTTACCCCCCAACCTCCGAATTATCACGTTGCTAAGGGTATCGCCTCGCATCAAGACGGGCGCCCTTTACCTCTACCGCAGCAGTTAGATGCCCTCAAAGCGGCATTAGCCAAAATGCCAAACAATTACTTGATATTACCCCCCCGTTTAACGCGGCTAGGCCATACATTTGGCTTCGCCGAGGCGTCGAGGCTGAGTCGTTGACGAACTCTGCGGAAGGTACTGGCGCTCCTCCTCCTCCTCCTCCTCCTCCTCCTTCTCCTCCTCCTCCTCCTCCTCCTCCTCCTCCTCAGCATCATCAGCATCATCAGCAGCCTCCTCCTCCTCCTCCTCCTCCTCCTCCTCCTCCTCCTCCTCCTCCTTATCATCATCATCATCATCATCATCATCATCATCATCATCATCATCATCATCATCATCATCATTATCATCATCATCATCATCATCATCATCATCATCACCATCATTATCATTCTCCTCATCGTCATCATCATCATCGTCACTAGCATGATCGTTAGCAATAGCGTTAGCGTCGTCGTCGTGATCCTGACCGCTGCGTCCTGCCCATCATGGTCATCCCTCCCGGGGTCTGGAGGGTGCCCTTCCGCTCGAATCTGGTGTTCCTGCACGTCGACGCCATCGAGGCGGCATCCCCCCCCCCGCGCGGCAGCGCTGGGCCTGGCGAGGGCGGGGGGCGGGTGGGGGCCAGCGCGCCGCTCCCGCGGGGTACGGCGTGGATCGGGGGCTAAACCGAGGGGGGCAGCTGTCAGGGGTAGGGGTGGGGGGATGGGCTCGCTTCGATTCCTCCGGTTCGGTTCGATTCGATGTCGATGGTTTCCAATGCCGATTCCATTCGATGTTGGACTCCGATCTGGGCTCCGATTCCTTACTGGACGCATAATAGCCTGCCGAGTTCTGTTGATTCGATGTTTCCCCACTTGCCTGCCGATTTCCGCCGATCTGTTTCATTTCGATCGCCGATCCGACTTATCGATTCGATTCTGGGCTCTCCCGGGGTGAGGGGATGGGCAGGGGGCACGGGGAAGGGTAGAGGAGGGAGGAGGAGGAGCAGAAGAAACAGATCTCTGGATGTACGTTGCAGATTTGCCTCGTGAGCTGCCAGTTTGACCACATCCATTCGCGCAGGCTTTCCCTCCAAAACCATATTGTGGTGTGGGTCCTCGTTTTGAATCAGCAGCGCCGCGCCCCAGCATCCCACCTCCCCCCTCCTGCCCCAGCCCCCCTCTGCATGCCTCTGTTTTGGCCCACTCCTCGCAAGCAGCTTGGCCCCATAGTAAGCCCCCCGAAGCCCCATGGGGTGGTACCGCGGAGCGTCCCCCAGACAATTGCGGCACACCCCTCAAACGCCTCGTGGCCTCATAGGGAGTTCCACCGAAGCCCCGGCGGGGTGGTACCGCATAGCGTACTCTAGCCATGTCGACAAGCCATTCACACGCGTGGTGGTTCCATGGAGAGCTCCACCGAAGCCCCCAGGGGGTTGTACCCCATAGCGTCCTTCAGCAAATTTTACTTCAGCACGCCCAACGAGCCGTACCCATTAGGTCGGGAACACCATGCACGGTCCCACCCGGAGAACCAGCATGGCGGCGCCGTCCACTTCAGCCCACCCATCACGAGGACCGCGGCCACATATGGAGCCCCACGTGCTGCCCCGCTGGGAGGGTCCGCACGGTGGCGCAGCCCGCTTCGGCAAACCTGTCATTAGGCACTAGGGGCACACCCCCATAGTGAGCTCCACGCACGGCCTCAGTGGGAAAGTTTGCACGCGTACCTCCGCCCGTTCCGGCGTAACCCTCACGCGAGCCCCGCGTATGGCTCCAGTGGGAGACAACGCAGGGTGTCCCTGCGCATTTCGGCGTATCCCTGACACGTTTCGCGCCCCCCACGGGGAGCTTCACATACGGCCCAAGTTGAACAGTTGCAGTGTGTTCCCCAACCCCCTTCGGCACATCCCCCACGCGGGCCGACCATGAAGAGGTTCACCACCAACGTTATATGCCCCTGCTACGGGGGTCGGGCCCCTCGCAGGGTTAATGTTCTCGGCGGCCGTGGGAGCAGCGCTTGGCGCCACCGTGCGCAGGCCGCTGCTGCGTCCTGGCTGAAGCCGCCTGCCCGTGGCACAAGCGAGGGCGGGCCTGTTTTTATTGTCGGCCGCCGAAGGCGCACGTGTGGCGCAGCCAACAGAACACCGCATCAGGCCCAGCCTCCGAGGGCGGCCTGCGGCGCAACCGATAGCATTACATGTTTCATGTGTGGCAGCCGCGGGTGCCACGTGTGGCGCAATACTTGGACGGTGCAACCCACGGCGAGACATCTGGATACCACCCACGGCGCAGACCATTGCATGCGCAATACCACGCGCAACCCCATGGATCGCCCTCCTGGTGGGGAACCAATTGCGCTCCCATGGATGGCGCAACCCAACGCTTGCGCAACATGACACGGAGCATCTTGTTGCGCAGCCCACGTCACAACTTGTGCATGGTGCAACCCATACGGTGCAACCGATTGCGCAACAGCTGGCGGAAGGCCATGGTTGGCGCAACGCTTTCCTGGCGCATCCCATGCTGCAACCCATGGCGCAGCCCAAGTTGCAACGCATGGATGGCCAACCCAGGGCGCAACCTGTTGCGCCGCCTGCAGCCCAGAGCGGTGGGCTCTCACTGCTGGTCGGGGCCACGCTCGGTTTGTGCTCGCCGTTTGGGGCTGACGGTGGACCCAAGCGGCGAGCTGCCACGTGTGCTCTGGCAGGGGGAAACAGTTAGTGGACACTCCTCCGCGCCCCCAAACTGAAAGTTGGCACGCGTGGGGGGAGACTGCGGTCGAAGTGGAACTCATCAGACCCACCGCCAACTCTGAACATTGGGGGGGAGGGGGAGGCGTTGGCCGATGAATGTGGCATGCGTGCTCACTACAGTGGGGGCGCATACTAAGAAACCGGATGCTTTTCATCAGGGTATCTTATGTTTCTTCGCTCCGCGCGGCCCGCGATGGTTTCCCGCGGGCGTCAAGAAACTTTCGCGCTCAGGAGACCCCGGGTTTCCTCCCAATTCCACCTCGCGGAAGCAACGCCCCGCCACCGAAGAAACCTCGCTGCGCCGAAGGTACCTCGAATTTCTTGCATCCGCGCGGAGTCGGAGGGCCAATCGCGAAATTGATGTAACAAAAAAACCTCGACGCCGAAGAAGCCTCACTGCGCCGAGGTTACTTTGAATGTATTGCATCTGCGTGGATTCGGAGGGCCAACAGCGAAATGCATACTCGCGCATCTTCCTGGCGCGACCCGCGCAGAAACTCCTCGGGCCAGGGTGCCCTGGGTTTCTCCGCTTCGAGCCCCTGGCCAAGAAACCCTGGCCCTGGGCAAAACACTTTGTGGGTTTTTGGGGCTGGCTTTCTTGCGACGGTTGCTTGCGGCCGTGCGCCCACTGTACTTTTTCCGAGGCCTCTCGCACATGTGGATGGAGGCTCCGGTTGGTTCTCGCGTGGGGGGGGGCGGTCAGCTGCGGAGCCCCCTGAGGCTTCTCCTCGCCTTGGTCTGGGGACGGTGCGGGAGCGGAGGCGTGGGCGAGGAGCGGTGCACGGGGAAGGATGGGCTTCGCGGTTGGAGCATTCGGCTGGACAACGCGAGGGCAGGGATGGGGGTTGCAGCGGAGGGCATGGGAAGTAGGGAGGGAGCGGAGGGAGGAAGGGGAAGTCATGGGCGAGAAAAGCGGCCGGGGTCCGGGAGGGGAGGGGAGGGGGGGGAAGGGAGGGAACGGGTGGAGGAAGGGGCATCAAGGGGCCCGCGCGCGGGTGCCAGTATTGATTATCTTACCTCCCTCGTCTTTCTTTTTGCCATCCTCATCCGACCTCATCTTCGGATAGAAGGCGTCTGCGATTGGTCGCGGGAGCCACGCCCGCGCCGCAGCCGCTCCCTTCTCAAAGAACGCGCGGTGGTTCGCGGCAAGAGCGGGCGCGGGCGCCAAAGGAGCACGATACTGCACCGACTGCTCATTGCCGAGGTCACTCCCTCGATTGCCGCGGTTCCTGTCAAGTCGGGTATCCCTCAAGGCCACAGCTGTACCCAGTGCGGTATCGTGGTTGGTTGGTGCAGGGTGCAGGGTGTAGGGTCAGTCCTGAACGGGTGGTGGATCGAAGCAGGAGGGGATGGAAATGACGGAGAAGGAGGAGGACGACGACGATGACAAGGAGGATGGGACCATGGAGGAGGAAGGAGGGGACGCGGGAGGAGGAGGAGGAGGAGGAGGAGGAGGAGGAGGAGGAGGAGGAGGAGGAGGACATGTTGACCTGCGTATCCCGAATTTCAGAACCAGGGAAAAGCAGATGATTCAGCCAGCAACTGGTTGCTGGGGTCCACCCAGCCCTGACTTTCGCGGGTACCAATATGTGGCATTAGAGGGGCTGTCGTCCAGGGCATTGCTTGGGCCCCTCGAGAAAACCTCACATTGGGTCAGGGGCCACTGCAGCTTCCAGGAATAAGTCCGCTGGCGCTGATCTTACATACATGCTGCAGCTTGTTAGCTGGTCGGCACCCGCCCGTGTTCCCAACATCGCGGAGGTATGGGCGACGAGGGGGAAAGAGGAGGAGGAGGAGGAGGAGGAGGAGGCGGAAGAGGAGGAACGGGAAGAGGAGGAGGAGGAGGAGGAGGAGGTGGAAGTTGTTGAAAACGAGGAGGAGGAAAAGAAGGAGGAGGAGGAGGAGGAGGAGGAAGAGGAGGCGGAGGAGGAGGAGGAGGAGGAGGAGGAGGAGTAAAGGGATACATGAGGAGCAGAAGCCGATGGAAGGAATATGACAGAGAGGGATCATGGGGGACAAGGAAACTGGCGGAGGGATTACGGAGGACGGAGAGGAGGGATAAGGATAAGGAGGAGGAGAACAGGGAGGAGGAGGTGAAGGAGGAGGAGGAAGAAGAGGAGGAGGAGGAGGAGGAGGAGGCGATGCCCGAGAAGCGGAGAAGACGACGACAAACATGATGTCCCGTCACCAGGAAGGCGTTGACGCATCCGCCATCGGGCGGCCGCGAGAACATCGGACGGGGGAGAACTGAGGAGGAAGTAGGAGCGAGACATGAAGGAGGGAAGTGGGAGAGAAAGGGAGACTGTGAGGGGGAGGTGGGATGGGAGAGGGACGGGACGGGAGGGAAGAGAAGCGGGAGGGAGGTGGAGGAGGAGGAGGGGGAGGAAAAGGGGGAGGAGGGAGAGAGCAGAAAGGAAGTGAAGAATAGGATGGGTGAGGAGCAGAGGGTGTGAGGCATTGTGGAGGGACAGGGAGGAAGGGCATTTGGGCCAACGGTTCTTCATCGGGCACACTGCCTGAGCCGGACTCGGCCGAAGCGTGGGCGCGATTTACCGTTGGAGCACGGCCGAACATCTCCTTCTACGGCGCCGACTGTGTGCACCTTTGGCGCCCCCGCGCAGCCCGAGCCCCTCGGGCCGGCAGCCGCAGGGTTTCGCGGCGCCGGCTGGCGCTCCAGGCCGCCCGCTCCCGCGGCGGTGCCGGCACGGAGCTCAGGGAGAGTAGCCGGCGATGTGTGCAGTGGAGATGTCGGCTGCGAGCAGATGGGGCCAGGGATAGTCAGAGCCCCGAATCATCAGGGGTAACTCGGGTCAGGGCTAACTCGGGCTCGTTTTTCGGGAATCCGAACCCGAGTTACCCCGGGCCCGAGTTACCCCGGATAACTCGGGCGTCCAGAGCCCCAAATCATCAGGGTAACTCGGGTCAGGGCTAACTCGGGTTCCTTTTTCGGGAATCCAAACCCGAGTTACCCCGGACCCGAGTTACCCCGGATAACTCGGGCGCCCAAGATAGGGGGCGCCCTTCGCAGAAGGCAGGGGGGCATTTCGGTTGGGGGGGGGGGGTGCGCTCCTTTGAAAACTATGCTCCCCACGCCTCCTGAGAGGCGGGGGGCCTTACCCAGAAGGTCATCCCCCCTGGCTGCGCGCCGCCGGAGCGGTTGCGATCCGGTGGCGGGGTGCGCAGGCTCATATTCATCGTCCGAGGTGGCAGGGCGTGTCGTGGTCTGCTCCGCGCTCACGGTATCCTACCTGGCTGCTGTGCTTTTTTCTTAATGCGCTGTCACCTCATCCTCATCATACCCATTCTTCTTCCTCCTCCTCCTCCTCCTCCTCCTCCTTCTCTACCTCCTCCTCCCCCTCCGACTCTCCCTCCTGTTTTCTATCCTCCCTCGTCATCCTCCTGGACCCCACGCCAGAGTCCTGCGACGTTTCTGCTATGCTTTGAGCACTGTCTGAGCTGCTGCTTCCACTTCTGGAGATCACGAGGACGATGAGGACGTCAGAAGGATAAGGAAACTAACATGGGGAGGACAGGTGGGAGGAGTGGAACCACCAGGATTGAGGAAACTGGACGGAGAATATAGTCCAAGCCTTCGAGTGGCAGTTCTTGTCATGTCTGACAGATTCCGAGGCGCCCTGCGCGAAACGAAGGTTTCTCCGCCCGATGCCGCACCATCCATCAGCCTCGCTGCGTGCAAAAGCGCAGTTGGTACACCGTGTACGAGTGTTCGATCATGCTGGCGTTGATGGGATGCGATCGTTTTCAGAGCTGGAGACATTTGAGACAATGCCTTGCGTGGTTTACTCAGGGGAGGGGGAGGTGCTATCTCTGTTTGAGTCGGGTTTCTGTCCGCTGGGAAACTTGGCCTCTCGGATGCTGGTATGCCAAGAAACACCCTGCCTGCCTCCAGGGTGCCCTGGGTTTCTAGGGTTTCGATGGTTTTGTTAGGGGCACCGTGACGATCCCACACCAAACATCAATGGACGTCCTGGGGTCTCAGGGTTGGGTGTCTTGTGGAAGGTTCCTTGTGGACTGGCCTCCGCTGTATTGCTTCGCAGCCCTGTCTCAGGGTCCTGCAGCGGCGAGAGCACGTCTTCCTGCGGCTGGCCTGCAGCGGCAGCGGGCGATCGCTGCCCGTCGTGGCGTCAGCCTGGGCCCCTCCCTCACGGCGGGGGGGCAGGGGGTCGAGCCGATCGTCGAGGCTTGCCTGCCCGAGGGGCCGGGCGAGTGGTCGATCCGTTGCTGCCTGCCCCTCTTCCTGCTGCTCCTGGCTCCTCATCTGAAGCCGTCCCCCGGCTCCTGCCCCGGCTCCTGCTCGTGCTCCTCCTCTTCCTCTCCTCCTCTTCCTCCTCCTTCTTGAGCCTGCTGCTTCTCCTCCTCCTCCTCCTCTTCCTCCTCCTCCTCCTCCTCCTCCTCCTCCTTGAACCTCCTCCTCTTCCACTCCTCCTCCTCCTTGAACCTCCTCCTCTTCCTCTCCTCCTCTCCTCCTCCTCCTCCTCCTCCTCCTCCTCCTCCTCCTCCTCCTCCTTGAACCTCCTCCTCTTCCTCCTCCTTGAACCTCCCGCTCCTGCTCGTGCTCTTCCTCTTCCTCTCCTCCTTGAACATCCTCATCTTCCTCTCCTCCTCCTTGAACCTCGCCCCCGCCACCGTCCCCAGATGGGACACGGACGTGGGGACTAGTTTGACTCGTTGGCTGGCGACTTCTGCGCCATGCCGCGCTGTCCAGGGCTCGTATGCGTTCGTCTGGAGAGGAGGGGGGAGGTGGACGAGGAGGCAGGGGAGGATGAGGATAAGGTGAACGACAAAGCGGTTGATAGAGGAGAAGGAGCTAGGAGATAGAGGACGGGAGGATGAGGGGGAGAAGGATCTGGAGGATGCGCATGGAGCAGGAGGATGCGGAGGAGGTAGCATAGAGAAGAGGAGGGCAAGCGTGTGTTTGTGTGTTTGTGTGTGTGTGCGTAGGGGGGGCGGTGTGCCCAGGGACTCAGAGGTCGATGACGAGGATGAGGATACGGTGCGGATGAAGATAAGGTTGGTTGGAAAGAGGTGGATTCGACGGTGTGCCAATTAGAAGAAGAAGGATGTTGAACAGAAGATGCGGAGGGGACGGTGACGATGATGGTAAGGACAAACAGCAGGATGAGACTTCGAAGTTGGGGATGGCACGGCGGATGAGCACGATAGGGGTGACGTGGATGAGAAGGGAGGGCGGGAGAAGAGGAGGAGGAGGAGGAGGAGGAGGAGTTGCAGGAGCAGGACGAGCAGACTGAGGAGCTTGACATGCATGGGGGAATGGACGATCAGGAGGTTTGTGAGATAGAAGATGCGGAGTAGAAGTGGTCTGAGGATGACGCGGAGGTGAAGGGAGGGGGAGAGAAAAGATGCGGAGCAGGAGGATGGCAAGCACGACCAGGAGGAGAGGCAAAGTGGTAGATAAGTTGTAGGGTGATGGGGCGAAAGATAAGGAGGATGTGGATGATGAGTAGTTGCTACTGTTGGAGGAGGTGGACATCTCAACGTCCCCTAGCACCCAGTGTTGTCATTTTGGGTGCATAACGCGGCTGTCGTCGCAGCTGCCCTCTGGGTGAAGGCTGCGCGCAGCCCACGGGTGACATCGAGACGGGTCAGCTCGCGAACGACCTCCACCAGAAGTGGCGCCCCATGATGCCCGATCAAGGCTCACAGCCGCCGTCGAGGGTGCCGTTGAGCGAGTATGGCGTCCTTCGCAAACTTGTGAGTAGCGATTGGGCCCTCAGGCACGGGCGCCTGGAGCGCGCTGGGACGCGTCTGCACGGGAGGCCCTGCGTCCACCTCTGCTGCCGAACGCCACCACCTGGACGGGGGATCCACACAGCGTCGTGCTTGGCCCGTCCCCTCCAGGAGCCTCCAGAGGCCAAAAACGTGCCAACACACACACACACCGAAAACCTAGGCTCCCCGCCTCTTCCCACGCCCTTTCGACGCCCACGAGCTCCAAGAGCAGTGCGAGCAACATCACCTTTGAGGCTACATGGCCTCACTGCGCCAGCCGCCAGTCGGGCCGTTCCCGCCCCGCGGCCAGGGACGCCTGCGCGCTTCCCTGCTTCCCTCCCGTTTTACGTTCGCCCCAGTGGCGAACACTGCGCGCCCCCCCTCCGCAGGCCGATGGATGCCGACAGGGCCGGCCTGCGGCTTTCGCGGACCCCGACGGAGCCGCAGCGCATGACGCGGCTTTACGACCCAGCGATTTTCTCCACGCACAGCAAGTGCGCCAGGGCGGCCGTCTGGGCAGGAGGGGGGAGGCGGACGCAGGGGGGACTGTATTTATCTCTGTTGTACACACATATCGTAGACGTGTGTGTACACGCATGTGCGCATCTCGATGTATCAACATATACTCAGCTTAGACCACCCCCGAGTGAGAAGGACATTAGGGTGGTGGCATCACATGTGATGAGTACTTGGCGCACAATTCAATCAATGAGAGAACACAGGGCGGGACACCCATACATGTGTACATAAACACATACATACATGCCAATTAATTCATTAATTCATTCATCCTTTCATTCATTCATCCATAGATTCATTCATTTATTCGTTCATACCTACATAGTACATGCATGTATTCATACAAATAATCATACATATACGCATACATACATCCATGCATACATACATAATCGCATGCATACATCCGTACACACATTAATGCATGCATGCATACATACATACATTCACACACACATATATATATATATATATATTCATATATATATGTATACACGTTCATACATACATACAAACATACATACATACATACACATACATACCTACATATATACACACATGTATCCATACCTACATACATGCATACATACACACATACACACATATACATACACACATACACACATACATACATTCACACATGCATGCATGCATGATGCATGCACATCTACATACATACATGCATACATGCATACATGCATGCATACATACGTACACACATCTACGCATATATACACACATACATACACACATACGTACTTACATACATACATACATACATGCATATATACATACATCCATGCATAATTACATATATGCACACATATATACATACATACATACATACATACATACATACATACATACATACAGACAGACAGACAGACAGACAGACAGACAGACAGACAGACAGACAGACAGACAGACAGACAGACAGACAGACAGACAGACAGACAGACAGACATACATTTCGGAGTATGCCAGAGGGCGGGGGCGGACTTGGACCCCAGGTTGATATGGGGGGGCCCTGGCGACCTATGGGGGCCACGAGGACTCCTGGGCGGGGCCCCGAGGGCTCCCAGACGGCTCCCGAGGCCGCCAGGACCCGCTCAAGGCCGTCCAATTTGCCCCGATAGCGCTCCAAGACGCCCCCAGGTAGCGTCAACAAGGGCCACAATGCCTCCAACAGGGCTCCAGGAGGCCAAAGCCGCCGCATTCCTTATGGAGAACATGCATTTGTTGTTGCATGTTTGCTTTGTAGGAATTTCGCGGCGTCCTAAACTGCCGAACGAGGCTTCGAGACGGCCCTACAGGGCCCCAAGACGGGCCCAGAGGGCCCCAAGACGGTCCCAGGGGCGCCCAAAACAAGCAAAGATAGTCCCAAGATGGCCCCACGCGAGGCCCAATACGTCCCCAAGAGGGGTCGTGGGGCACTATTTTGAGGGGTGGTTCCCAATATGCCCAGAAGACCTTCTGGGAGGCCCCCAGGGACGCTCCGAAGAAGCCCTCAGAAGCTCCCGAGCGACCCAAAGAGGCGCGGAGAGGCCTTCGAGAGGCTTTGCAGAGGCTTCCTGGGCCAAGGCCGTCCAACATTGGGTTTGGGGCGCTCTGGCGCCACCAGAGATGCCCCCCAGACCGTCCCAATACGCGCCAATCGGCCCCCCAAAATCCCCAGAAAGGCCTCCAAGGAGCCCCCCCCAGGGGCCCTAGGGGTCCATTCCCAAGCGGATATATATATATATATATATATATATACACACACACACCTTTTCCTATATGTTTATAAGCCCGGGCGGGGGGAAAACCCGTCACCCCCCCTCAAAAAAAAACCGGACTCCTGGGATCTGGGGCTTTGGGACCCTCCGGACGGGCCTCGAAGCGGCCCCCCGGGTCTCGCAGGGCGTTTCGCCAAGCCTTCCCAGCACCCGAAGACGGCCCCAGACGGGTTCCAGGCGTTCCGGCGCGCTCCCGAATCGACCCCAGAGATCCCCAATACGGTCCACGACGACGCCCACGAAGCCGTCATACCCCCAAAGATCGTTCCGAAACGTCCCAAGAGGCCTCCAGAAGCACTCCCAAGAAGGACCCAAGAGACAAAAATCTGTGATTCTACATGGGTTTTTGGTGAACTTTGGGGTTATCTTCTTTTCTGCTTCCCGACGCTCCAAGACGGCGGTCTTCTGGGCGTCGGAAGCCGCCTGGGTGGCTCCCAAATCGCCCCACAACTATCCGAAAGGGCTTCCAGACAGTCCAAGACAGCCCCAAAACGGCACAAGAGGGGTCCAAGATGGCCCTAAGAGTGCCCCATGGCGGCCCAAGATGGCCCGAAGACACGCTTTGAAGCATTCCGAATCGTGACCCAGTCATTCAGGGAGACCGCGGTTGGAGGCATTGTGGCCCGCGGACCCCACCAGAGGACCCCAGAACACGCCCAGGAGGCCTCCAAAAAGGCCTTGATAAAGCCTGACAAAATTTTGTGAGGCCCCCAGAGGCTCTCCAAGGAGGAGCCTCCGCAAAAAAGAACTGAGGAGGATGGAGAGAATGCGCAGGGTATGGCGAGAATGAAGGAAGAGAAGCATGGAGGAAGGATGACGAAAAACATTATGATAACGACGATGCCGGACAAGGCAAGAAGGAGTTATCGCTAAATTGCCGGCTTGACCTTCCTGCCATCCCGCCTGCATGCCGAACTTTAAGGACCGAAGCGCCAAGCGCGAAGCGCCAATGCAGTCTTATGTGTACATGTGTATATATATATATATATATATGTATATGTATATGTATATATATATATATATATATATATGTATATTCAGCAAATTCGCTCTTCCAGTTCTGACAGCCTCTCAGACGGTCCAAAAGGCGCCCAACGAGACGCCAAGACCGTTTAGGAGGCCCCAGACACGGGCCAAGAGGGCCCCAGGACGGCCCAAGGGAGTCCCAAGATAGTTGCAAGAGGGGGCCACAACGGGTCGTTGGGCACCATCTTCAAGTCGGGCGTGTCCCTCTACAGGAGGAATATTCAAAAATGGGGAAAAATAGTACGGGGACGATGTTCTTAGTATTTTTGACTCGTTTTTAGCATTTCTGGGCTATTTTTAGATGTTTCATCCACAGTCTCCCTGTAGGAGGACATGCCCGACCTAACACTATCTTGGGGGTGCGGGGTGCGGATCCCAACATGCCCCTAGCACCTTCCATGAAGCCTCCAGGACGCTCCCAAGAGGCCCCCCCAGGGTCTCCCGAGAGACCCCGCAAACGCCTCCCGGATTCCCCGTGGGGACCCCCAAGAGGCCCCGTAAGAGGCTCCCGAAATGATTTCAGGAGGCCCCTGGGAGGCCTCCCAATCGGCCCCCAGAAGTGTAAGAGACATCTCGCGTCTAAGTGCATCCTGCACGGCGTGCCCTGTGTGGCTTCCAGAGGCCCACGACCCATCGCAGAGCTTCAAGCGGCTCTTGCGAAACACGCCGCCCGCCCCCGCGAGGCACCCAATACGCCCCGACCTCACGATCCAGGTAAGGGGTGTGCCAGTATGGGCGGGGCGGCGGGATGCGAACCTTGGCTCTGGGGCTGTCGGTGGAGCTCCCAGTGGGGTGCGATCCGTGTGAGCACACAGTCAACTTACAAAGGGGGACGTGGCGTCCAGCCTCGTTGCCGAGTAATCGTCAGAGGAAGTCGCCCTTCCTCGTCCCTTTGGTCCCCAGTGTCCAGTGGAGGACGACTGCCTCCCGAGGTGCGGGTATCCCATCCGTTGGAGCACAGGGGCGGGGACGCGCCGAAGGACAGGAGGCACGCCCGCAGGAAGAAGAGCCTGTGGAGGAGTCCTCCTTCTCCTGGCTCCCTCCTCCCGGCGATCCTCCCGGTCCTCCTCCCCTCCATCAGCCCCCCTTCGTCCTCCCCGCTCCCCTCCTCCCTCCCTCCCTCCTCGGCATCTTCCCCCTCTCCCCATCTCCCTCGCCTCCCTCCTCGCGCGCATCCTCCCCCAATCCGCTCCCTCCTCCCGCCCCTCCGGCCCCTGCCGCCCCAGTCCTCCCCTCCCCACCCCGCGGAAGAGTAGAAGGCTGATAACGACGATGAAGGGGAAGAGCGGGATGGGGATGCTGGACGCAGTAAAGGGAGGGTTGAAGGAGGTGAAGACAGCAGGATGGGGAGGAGGAGAAAGGGCGGATAGAGAGAACGAGGCTGACCTCAATGTGGAGTCGGATCGCAGCGATGTGGCTGTGCATTGGATAGAAGCAGGGAGAGCCCGCAAACTCGGCCTACCTAGCGCAGGGAGTGTCAGGTTGAACGGAGTCAAGAACCGGAGTGGTGGCTACGACGATCCTTGGCGCCCGCCGAAGACAACAAGCACCGTCCGGTCGCTGCTCAAGTTTGTTGCGCCTCTCTCGAGTCTTGGCGGCTTGAGATGGTGTTTGAATGCGCAGGGAGGTGAACCACAGGTCTCCCAAACCTTCCCCTTCTCGTCGTAATCATCTTTTATGCCCTTCACCCCCCCTCCCCCGTCTCCTCTGCCTGTGGAGAGATTCGGCCCCAGCCACTAACAACTCGGTTTCGGCCACAGCCCTGACTCTAAGGATGTGGCCCACTGGCGGACACCTGCGGGGCCCTTTGTGCGAGGTTCCTATGCGAAGGTCAGCTCCTGCACACGATTGATTCCAGAGAGACCTCGCTGAGGGATCGAAGCGTGAATCCGTACTCGGTGGGAGCCTGCCCAAGACAAGTTTGGGCGGCTTTGCCAGTGGATGCCAGCAGACGTGAACAACGCCCCCCCCCCTGGAGTGGATGTGAACGCTAGCTTCCTCGGGTTTTACAGCGTTGACCGCATCCGTGTGAGATGACTTCTGCTCATGGTGTCCATTCAAGCTCCAGGTCTTCGGGGGTCTCGTTTATTTGACAGTGCTTGTGGAGCCGAAGCCCATACCTCATGCCAACCCTCTGCGTTAGATGGGGCGAGGGCTGAAAGCCGCTGCCATGAAGATTGTACCTTCCCAGGTCAGTGCCATACTCTCTTCGAGAACGGAGGCCGAGGATGCACCAGCAGGGCAAACGGCAGCCCAGAAAGACACGTAGACATAAGCTTCGAGCGTCACCGGACGGCTAGTTCCAGACCCCTCCCAGCACGTCTGGGCGGCGCCTTCAGGGCCGTCCCTGGCGCGCTCGGAAGGGTCTGGTGCTGGCGGGAATCTGCAGTCCTCGGACTTCCTACAGGCAGTTTTTGGTTTGTCTTCTCTTCCTCCGTGCAGTGGGGTCCCACAGCAGGGCAGCTCTGCAACGAGGGCTTTCCCTGCATACCGTCCTCGCTCCCGCCGGCGCACCACCCCCGCCGCAGCGTCCTGCACAACACGAGCAAGATCGTGGACACCGAAACGCGATACAGGCCCGGCGGCCCCCGGCCGGGAGCGGTCCAGCAGGGCACACGCGGCTGCGGAGCTCTGACCGCTCCACAGAGGCGCCAGGGCGAGTTGAGGGAGGACTGGGTCGAAGGAAGGGGGCGGGCTGCCCCTCTGCCTCGCCTCTCCTCCGCCTTCTCCCGCGTTCCTAAGCAGCGCTTCCACATGGAAGTTGCGCCACCGTTGGTTCTCGTGCGGGCGGGACCCGCTGACTTGGTCGACCTGGCCAAATTGACGTCCGCTCGTGTTCCCGGTCCGATTCGTTTTCTCTTCCCTTGTCTTCATGTCCTGATTGCCCTTCCGCTCCTGAACCTACCCCTTCCCCGACCGTTCCCCTTTCTCATCTTTGGCGTTGCTTCTGGTCAGATTGATTATCCTTCTCGTCGTCCCCGCCGTCGTCATTGTGGCCCCTCCATTATTATCCGATCGTTCCTCCACCAGCTCGTTTCTCCTTTTCCGCTTGTCCATCATCCTTGTGCTGGCTGCCCAGCACACCATGTCTTGTGCGACGGGTTTCTAGACCAGTGGAATGAAACAATGTGCGTCCTTACCAATCACCTCCTCCACACACTAGAGAGCTGCCAGAGACGAGGAAGAGCAGCAAGAGCAACAGCAGTCTGGCATAAGGCGGAGTCGGAGGGGGGGGATCTCAGCCTCCCTTGAGCAAATACACACGGACTCCATGATGAGAGTTGGCTCCTTCTTTCCCGCTCCACATCATCCCATCTTCTTCTTGCCTAATTCGCATGATTCCCTGGAGGCTTGCTTCCACTTGTTACAACTGGATGAAGAACAATCCAGATAGGACAGCGCCGCCGCATGTTACCACGAAGCTGGCGAAGTGCAGAGACGGGGGCAAAAACAATACAGCATGTGGTACTTCGCTGAGACGTACTGCCGCAGTCGAAACCAGGCTGCGGGTCCTGCAACGATGGCTCAGTCTTCGTGCTCCCATTTCACGGGGCATAACGGACCGCTTACAGGAATAACGATTCGTTTCGCCCTCCACGAACTACAATGGCAGGACCGCGTGCAGGAAGATGTCACAGACAGGCATACGCAGGCACATGCGCAGCATAGTACGCTCCCTGGGGTTGAAGCCACTCCCAGGATCGTCAACGACACTGGCGCTCCAAGTTTGTGCGCCCAGGCTGGGTCTTTCCCAAATGCGCCCGGCACAGCAGCTCGGGATATTCAGGTTCCTTTTGGCTGGATGTAACATGTCGCCCCAATTTCACGCTTGCATCTGAGAAGGGTGCATTGCTCTTTTCATTTCGGATAGCTGCGATCGATGCCCTCGTGCGTGTTTCAAACGGGGTGGTGTTCAGGTGGGGGGTCGGTTGTTCTATCCGCCCCCATCTCACCACATACCTGGACAATCGAGCATCCCATGCACATGTCATGTGCGCACGGATGTTCGCACGATTTTCGCATAATCGCACCGTGGTTTCGGGATCGTAGTGTGTACATGTTTGGCCATGCGAGCGCTACAACCAGAATGTAGCCGCATGCGTGCGATGTGCTCTTGAAACAGCTATCCCTCCTGGTGCGTGTGCAAGTTCGCGTTCCCACTCGGACTTCAAATGTACTCGTAGTTAGTCTCTTTGCCCTTGCCTGCAAGGACGTCTGGGCACGCGGGCCTGCACGGGCTCATATGGTTTTGGCGCATGGCGACCACTCACGAGTGTGATGCGCATGCTCAAGCCCACCCACGTTTACGTTTGAAAGAGCGTGTTCTAACGTTGCTGGCAGAAAATAAGGGGGGTCACTGGGGTTATCAACCCGTCCCCCCCCCCCTCTCGAAAACGGGGGGGGTCACTGGGGGGTCCAACCCCCCTTTCCCCTCACCCCCCGTCCATCATGAAAGGGGGAGGTCACTGCCGGTTCGAAGCCCCCCCCCCTCCTCTTGGAAAACGGGAAAACAAGGGGGGTCACTACCGGTTCGAATCCCCCCCCTTCCCCCTCGCCGCAACGACTCCCCCTCCTCTCCCACTCTGGATGGGGGACTGGTGGGGACAGTGGTTGGGACGGTGGTGGGAATGGTGGTTCGGAGTGGGGGTAGTGGGAAGAATGGGACCGTGGTGGGGACAGTGATGGGAACAGTGGGGGCAGTGCGACACTGGCGGGGACAGTGGGGACTGGTGGGGGCTGTGGGGACTGGTGGGACAGTGGCGGAGACAATGGGGACAGTTGAACAGTGGTGGGGACAGCAGTGGGACAGTGGTGGGGGCGGAGGTGGTGGGGACAGTGGTGAGGGCGGTGGTTAGGACGGTGGTTGGACAGTTGTACAGTGGGGAGAGTGGTGGGGACAGTGGGGACAGTGGGACAGTGGTGGGGACAGTGTGGACAGTGGGGCAGCACAGAGGGACAGCGGTGGGGACAGTTGGAACAGTGGGGAGAGTGGTGGGGACACTGGGGACTACAGTGGGACAGTGGTGGGGACAGTGGGGAGAGCGGGATCGTGGTGGGGACAGTGCTGGGGACAGTGGGGACAGTGCGACAGTGGTGGGAGCACTGGTGGGAAAGGTGGGGACAGTGGTGGGAACAGTGGGGACAGTGGGACCGTGGTGGGGACAGTGGGGACAGTGGGACAGTGGTGGGGACGGTGGTGGTGGGGACACTGGTGAGGGCGGTGGTGAGGACGGTGGTGGGACAATGGGATTGTGGTACAGTTGGGAGAGTGGTGGGGACAGTGGGACGGTGGTGGGAACAGTGGGACAGCTCAGTGGGACAGCGGCGGGGGTAGTGGGGACAGTGGGACAGTGGTGGCCCCGGGGACCGTGGTGGCCCTGGGGACAGTGGTGGGGACAGTGGGAGCAGTGGGGAGAGTGGGACCGTGGTGGGAACAGCGGCGGGGACAGTACTTGAATCGGCGGGCTACTTCCTAACCACTTAGGCGAGATATATCTAGTTACCCCTAAGGTTATGGAGGATAGCAGATCCAACTACTAAGTTGGATTTGGCCGAATATGTAAATGGTTTCGCAGACACTTCGCTATCCTTGCTATCTTGGTTGCTCGGCTGAGCGGCTTCATGTTTACCACGCAATGTGACGCTTCGCTATGCAACGCCGTGCTTATATGAACCCATGCATCGCCACGTGATGCCATGATATGCTTTGCTACGTAATGCTTTGCTATCGCTATGTGCACACATCTGCACACGGAAGGAGCGGGGAGACGGGAGGAGCGGCAGCCAGTCAATATATTATTGCAAGCAGACGTGAAGGGATGCAGCTCAGGAAAAAACATGTTGAAAGCCCTCCCTGCAGGGAGCTGCCCGAATACAACCTCTCGAGCCTATCCTCTTCCTTGGGCGGGAGGCGGGTCGGGGCCTGCGAATCCTGGAACTTCTCGGAAGACGCGCGAGGCGCGTGCGGAGCTCTCTCTCTCTCTCTGTCTCTCTCTCTCTCTCTCTCTCTCTCTCTCCCTCTCTCGCAGGGCAAGCGACGACGACCAAAGGGAAGCACCCTCCTCCTCCTCCTCCTCATCCTCCTCCTCCTCCTCCTCCTCCTCGAGCCTCCTCCTCCTCCGTCTCCTCCTCCGTCTCCTCCTCCTCCTCCTCCTCCTCATTGTCAGTCCTCTCCTCCTCCTCCTTCTCCTCCTCCTTCTCCTCCTCCGCCCTCCTCCTCCTCCGCGTGCTACTGCTGTTGCTGCTGCTGCTGTTGCTCCTCCTTCTCCTTCTCCTCCTTGTCCTCCTCATCTTCATTCTTCTTATATCATTCCTCATTGTTCTTCCATGGCCCCCCCTCCGCATGGAAAGGTGGGGGCACGGGGGCGATGACCCCCCCGTCGTTCTCGCGGCACGTCAGATACCCCCGAGCATTCCCCCTTCACAGTAAGCTCACGTTTACAAGGGTGTCAGATCAGGAGACAATTCATTTTCTGAGTAGCTAAATCCAAGAAGTGCGACGCGTGTCTACTCGTCGTCCCTCGACGACGAGCTCGACGACGAGCTCGATATCGACGAGCTTCCGCCGAGTAGTGCAAAAGGACAGGCGTGATCCCCTCGAGTCGAGTCATCGTCGCATCGTTTTCGTTATCATTATCCTCCTCATCCTCATCATCCTCATCCTCCTCCTGCTCCTGCTCATCCTCTTCCTCCTTATGATCCTCCTCCTCCTCCTCCTCTTCCTCCTCATCCTCCCTGCCCCTCATTATCATTGCACCCACCGCCCCATAAGCAAGAATGGCGCCCACGGCTTCTCAGCCTGCAGGCCTTACCCTCCTTGGCAACAGTACGCTGGATATCCCACCAGCGGCGCAGGGCCAATAAATACATGGCTCTACGATCAAGGCAGTACTAATTAAAACAGGCATGTCGTCCCGAACGATGCATTTTGCCAACGACCCCGTGGACTCGGCAGTGGGCCAGCGAGACACGCAGCTCCAGACTGCCCCGTCCACCTTGGCGTGAAACAAGCAACGCCCAAACACAATGCCGTCGTCGGACTCATACGCCACGACGTCGTCAACACACACGGCTCGGCCCCTGCAGCGAGCTACGCGTGTTGTCTCGGCGCCGTGGCAGGAGGCGAATCCACACTCCGAAAGGGCAGACGCGATCTGCTTCGTCGCAGGTCTTGGATCCACGAGGTCACCTTTCACGAGAGAGGTGCGAAGGTGATAGAGGTGAACGCCAGTCACCTCCTCGAGGAGGCCTCTCTCGTACGACTTGGTATTCCTACGATCATTCGCGTAGCGCTTCAGCACTCTATGCTTGCGCTCTTGAAGAAAACAACTCTGCAGCGACCCTTGTCGCAGGAGTTGGGGCGCCAAGTGCAAACAACAGTGATTTTTTTGCTTCCAGATCTCGGTGCCGTAGCATGCCTTGTGCAATGCCAAATGCCGAGAAATTGCGCAACCTAGAGTTTCTGGAGACACCGTGCCAGAGTTAGCTGTGGATAGCAGAAAGACAACGTAACACAATGCAAGCGCCGATTCCACCTCACCCTGGCAACAGCCAGATGGTACAACTGCATCTCTCAAGTATTTCTCCAGCACGGGTGCGACAGACACTTGCTCACCGGCGCTGCCGCCGAGAGAATTGTGCTTCCCATGGACAACGCCCTTTCCATCGGCATATCCCGATGGCCACTTCCACTTGCTCAAGTATTGGGCGAACGTTGAAGCGCCGAAGCCGTACGAACCGAGGGTGTCCAGGCACGCCTCCAGCTCGTGCGTGAAGACGCCGCCTACGAAGTAAACGTGCATCCAGTCCCAGCTGAAAACCTTGGGCACGTCGATGGCCAGGTGGTCGTCCATCAGGATAGAGGATGGTTCGTAGTTGAAGCCGAACAGCGCCTCGAGGTCTTCTACCTCGCCCTTGCTGTCTGGCTGTGAAGCGACGTCGTGCAATCGCTTCTGGATCCCCCTCACTGTTTCCGCCGTGTGCAGCTTAAACTTGGTGATGTCGGTGCAACCGCTCGGAACAAACCACCCAGTAGGATCTGGCAGGAGCGTTGAGTTGAACACCACGGCGTTCTGACAAAGCCCACATAATTTGTGGGCGGTTGCACCTTTCATGTGAAAACAAAACTTGTGGGCCCTCTCATCTTGAATGACGGTTTTGAGAGAGCCCCACACAACTCTGGGCCGACCGTCAATACATATAGTGACGCCGTGCCGCAGGTCGGGCCCAACAGGGAGCCCAAAGAACGTTTTCAACATGTTTTTGATGGCCTCGGAGGCCCCACCTGGAAGACGATCGATTAGTGTTGACCTCGCTGCCGAAATTGTGAACCAACTGTCTTCGTTGGACAAAATAGGATATCCGAAATTGCCGATCGTCCAATACATTGCCAAAAGCTTTCTCTTGTTATTATCACTGAGGTTATTTCCAGGAACGACTTCATCAGTGTAAAACATAACTTCAATATGATTATGAGATTCATCTAGCGTGCGCACGAGAAGATCTCTGAACTCAGAACTCTCTTTGCACGCCGCTTCCAACATGCCGATGGGATGTTGGTACCAAAGCTCTACAGTGCCACCTTTGCCATCAGACACATCGAAGCGCTGCAGGAGAGGGCCATGCGATGTACTCTGGGAAGCAACAGCCTGCTTCGCGCGGGCCTGGGTTCTTTCAGAGAAATGTTCAGGCAACCCATGCTCGCGCACTTGGTCGAGCAATGCCTTCAGGCCAGAAGCTGAAACATAGCTGTCTTTACCATAGTCAGACAATCTACCCCTCTTCTTGGGTGGCGCTGCCATGCATGATTGCTGAGCGCTAGAGCCAAAATGGCTACGGACATTACAGAAGCAACAGTGCTTGGGAAGGTGCCAGGTTTCCGTTTCGATATGTTACCTCTAAAACATTATCACCACGATTTTGGTCTTATCATCGCCATTTCATTCCCTATCGCTGCTCCTTGATGTTTATGTTGCCTCCTACTTGTTTGTGTAATTCGCGGGGTCGACGCCACGGCTGGATCCTCGTTCAGCGTTTGAGCCCCGATGTCGCCACGGCTGGATTCTCGATCGGTCGGGGTTGGATCATCGGAGTCGCCACGGCTGGATTATCGATTGGTCGTCTCCCGAACCTAGTCGCCAAGGCTGGACTCTCGCTTGAGCGACTTGCTTTGTGAGTGAGTCAGGTGGTCAGTCGCTCTCCCCTCACCCTATCCAGAGAGCGCCGCAGAGCCCGTTGACCACGCTAGATGCCAGCCCAGGTTTAAGACGGCGCGGCAAGAGCGGTTGAGGACTTAATTAACGAGCGAAGGGGGAAGGGATGAAAGAGCAACGAGGACAGCGGCAGAGGAAGAGGCGACGCGAAGTGGCAGGACAATAGGAAGTGGAACGGCGGAGGCGGATGAGAGAGGATGGCATTGGCTGTACCGCACAAGTGCCTGAAACGCTTCACGCAGAAATCCAGCCACACCCGTTGCACAAACTACCCCAAGTTGCGCAATGCTGGCCCCTAACACTGACGATCGAAGGTCGTTGAAGCTTTCTGAAGAACGTGCCTGGCAAATTCATTTACTTGCGCAGCTGTGAGGCCATCGGCTTTTGCCTTAGATTTGGCCCTGCAGTAGCACAGCGACGTATACTGGTTCCTACCACGACCCTTGCACTCAGAAGGGATAATGATCTCCTTACAGCTGATGTGCTTCCAAGCTGCCTGGTGCTCCCAGCCTCAGTGGCGAAACGAAACATGGAAAACGTTAGAGTCCCGAGGGCAGCTTTAGAACCCCATGGATCGCCAGAAGCCCATGGAAAACAACATAATACCGAGGGGCCCTAGAACATACTCAATGTCGGACCTGTCGGGTTCCGTTCATCACAACAACGATTCGGAAAACGTTTCGGTGGCATCTGATGTGATCTGTTTGGGCCCAGGCCTGTTGCTGTGCTCGTCTTGGACGCGGCCTTGCCCTTCGCCGCAGGCGAGGGCTTGGCCTGTGGCTTTGCCTTCGCCTTGACGGCGGCTTTGGCTGCAGCCTTGGCCGCCGCCTTGGCGCGTTTGACATCATGTTTGACCGCGGCCTTGGCCTCCTTCTCTGCGGCCTTCTTTGCGAGCTTGGCTTTCCCCGTCTGGTCGCGCTTGGAGCCTGCCAGGGGGTGGCCCTTAGCCTCGGCCGACTCCCTCATCTTCCTCTCCAACTCTGCCGCCTGGTCGACGGCGCCTCCATCCTCGGCAAGTGGCGCCGAAGCCGCTGGCACTGCAGCAATGGCCAGCGGCATCGGAGCCGTTGGGAAGATGGCAGGCGAGCTCGCAATCGACGGCGAACCATCCGTCAGCGAGTCAGCCGACGCAGAAGCCGCGGGGGATGGGCTGCATGCGGGCTGGTCCTTTGGCTGCTTAGTGAACGTGATGGGTATATCGGCGCTGCGGGACCTCTGTCCATGCGGGGCACCTTGCAGAAGGAGCGTCTTGAACAAACCCAAGATCGACGCCGCGTCATCCAGCTGTGGACGATGCTGTACTGCATTGGATACGGCATGCACTTGGTGTTGCTGTGCTTCGGCCTTGATGCCCTTGTGGCTGCCACGCTTGCCCATGATCTTGACCTCTGCCTCGATCATCCCTGAAGTAATGTCGGCAGGTTGGGCGACTGGGCCGTCAGTCCCCTCATATGCGAACGCCAACAAAGCAGGAGACAAAGCTGACGGGCTGTAGTCGTAGTTCTTGATGTGCCCAAGGTGCCATGGGTGGGACGCATCGAGTGCCTTGATCCTCGACTTGATGTCCTTCATGTGGTCGCGCTTCTCGCTGTAGGCAGGCGACCCGATCGCACCAGCCACCAACAGTATGGCCACTGCCCTGGACTGCAACTTTTCCGAGGGGCATGACATTCCCAATCGCCACATGCGGTATGATATGCATTTCAACTTTGGTTCCTCTGACAAGTCGGTGTTCTGGATGGTGCTCCAGTCGGAACTCGTCAGGTACTTCTCCAACGTCTGGCAATATTGTTGCGCCCTGCATTTCGCTGGGCCCGTCGACGTGCTGTTCAGTACTGCCGTCTGGAGAGCTTCCGCCAGTTGCGTCCTCTGACCCTCTGTCCATGGACCTTGAATAATCTCCTTCGTGATCTCAGTGGCCTGGTCAACCGTCATGAGCGTTGCTTGGCCAATCGAGCAGCACAGGGCTTGGCATTGGGAGTTCAAGAGGCCGTCGACGTTGACTCCAGCACTGCGTTGGGCATGAACGAAAGCCACACGATGGCGCAACGCGCCTACAATGACCATGGCGGGGTCGCCAGACATGGCCCTCGCACAAACTGAAGACGCGAGAGGGCTAAGTCTCTGAATGCACCTGAAGCACAAACGGCTACAACAACAGTTGCAATGTCGGCGTGGTCAGGCTAAATGAATCGCCACAGGTTGCGCCACGCAGCCCAAACGCTGGCACAATGAAACTAAGGAGGGGCGGGGATGAAGGAGGAGGATGAGGAGGAGGCGGAGGAGGCGGAGGAGGGGGAGGCGATTCCCATGTCCGTTCCTGGGATTGGCTCACTGCGGGGCCCCCAAGAACGGGAATGGGAAATCAGCCCTGCGAGAGGGGAGAGGGAGAGGAGGAGGAGGAGGAGGAGGAGGAGGAGGAGAAGGAGTAGTAGGAGGAGGAGGGGGATGGTTCCAAAAGCCCTCTAGCACGCTGGTTATGGAACCTCGTTCCTCTCACTGCGAATGAGCACGAGCGAGCTAGTGATGGATGGTCACGGATGGAGGGGGGTGTGTGTGAGAAGTATATTTCGGCATGTGATGACGGCGTTGACAGTGAGCAATCACTTGAATGTGTTGATGTTCTGGCGCGTTGGGAACCAGTCAACATGCTACTCATATCTATCGGATCGCTCCTCTTGGAAGTCAGCTTTGGGCAGAGGTTCTGGACGCGTTTCGCCTGGAGACCACGTTAATTTCTCTAGGGGTATGTTTCTTCTGGGATGGCGGTGAGCCCTCTCTAACGCCCGATCCACTCTGGTGATCCTCTCCCGCCCCACGCTATCATCCCTCTGAGTTCGTCATCGTCTCAGTCGGTGCAGTTCGGTCTAGCTTTATTTGCACCAACCATTGCACACATTGATGTCATCATCGCTGCTCTTGTAGCCTCGTCATCGTCGTATCTACTGCCACAGTGATCACTCACATGGTCAACCTCACCATCCAACACTCATCGCCAGCATCACCATCGAGCGACCACGTCGGTGGTGCAAAGTGCTACCTAGCACTTTCGTCCAACGGTGCAAAGTGCTACCTAGCACTTTCGTCCAACGGTGCAAAGTGCTACCTAGCACTTTCGTCCAACGGTGCAAAGTGTTACCTAGCACTTTGCACACGGGTCGAAAGTGCTACCTAGCACTTTGCACCGTTGGACGAAAGTGCTAGGTAGCACTTTGCACCAGACCGTTCTTACATGATGATGATGTAAGATGTGCGCGTGGTGCAAAGTGCTACCTAGCACTTTCGTCCAACGGTGCAAAGTGCTAGGTAGCACTTTCGACCCGTGTGCAAAGTGCTAGGTAGCACTTTGCACCGTTGGACGAAAGTGCTAGGTAGCACTTTGCACCGTTGGACGAAAGTGCTAGGTAGCACTTTGCACCGTTGGACGAAAGTGCTAGGTAGCACTTTGCACCACCGAGATGTTCGAGGTTGTCACCGCATCTCGTTGAACATCGTTGATCAACCGAGCGCTGGTTTCACTCATATGTTGCAGTCGCCATCGTCACATTCATTGTCATCCGACCTGTCCGTTGCGTCGTTCGTCACTTCGGTCGTCCGTCGCGTCGGCTTCGTCGTCGGCATCACGCTCTCACATGCCACCGCTTTAACACGATCATCATTCATATATCCCCCATCCACCTCGTCTTCCTTGGGGCCCCGAACCTTGCTTCTCTGTTTGTTTTTGTTGATGCAAGGTCCGAACGCGTTGTTTACAGATCCTACTTGCGGGTCGGTGTCGGTCTCGGCATCGGAGCCCCACCCCACGGGGCCCCAACTAGAAACACATCGACGCAACACCCCGAACACATGCTAGCGTGAGAGCGTTGCTCCCACGCGCAAGAGTGCGACAGCGCCATGCGGCCCCATGCCCATCACGCGTGTGCGTGTCTACTCGCCTACAAACACTAGCTCGCCACCGACGCTCCCCTCGTCACTGTCGTGGGGGCTCGTGTGATACTGGGCGTGGAATGCCTCCAGAACCGCAACGATCTTGTTGCAGTTTTCCTGGAAGACTGCGTGATCAGCTGAGCGCTTCACCTTCATGCTCTTCAGCTTGGTTTTCCCAGAGGCCTTGTCGTAATACTGAACACGACAGGAGTCCCGATAGTCCACCCACGTGACCAGGGCGCTTCTCACCTCAGGCACCCAAGCGTCACCATACCCGTCAAAAACAAAAGGCTTCGCACTCAAGAGCTGCATGTTCATCCCAGTCATCTCAATGGAAAGCCGAGCGTTATGGCGAATCGTCGGCAACACGTTCACCGATACGGTGGCGTCCTCAGCCGTCGGAACCTCGATCTGAATCGTCGATGGAATCTCGTCGAGCAACTCCCTGCGAGGGCGCTTGGGATCAGGGCCGTCAACGTTGTCACCTGCAGGGGCTTCGGCGAGTGGGTCCGCGTCCATGACGCGCCTCATCGCCGCGTCCGTGGCGGCGTTCCTCAAACGAGTGAGCTCGTCCAGCATGCTAGTGTTTGACTTGCAGATATGCTTGATGAATTTCTTGTCGAGGCGATCCGTGGTCACGTACGGGACGCCGTCAACCATTTCTGGACGGACATACCACGAATTACCGCTGGTGGGCACGTTGGCATTCGAGATTCGGACGAAGCCCTGCTGAACTGACGCCATCGTCTGAGAGCGTGCGCACTGGGAAGCAATAGCTCGAGCTGAGCAGGTCAACACTTTGAGCCAAAATGGTCTACGGAGAACCCACGGCTGCGCATGGTGTCACCTGCTGCTCAATCGTTGGTCCCGCCAGCCCCGTCGGCATCGCGCGCGACTGGCACGCTGACCATCTCTCCCCGAAGCCCCAACAACACCATGCCCAGATATTGAATCGGGAGGTTTGCGAGTTGCAGTCGGCGAATGGGATTTTCCCAACATCAATTGGGCCAGGAGGTTTGGAGGAGGAGGGGGAGGAGGAAGAGGAGTGGGAAGAGGAGGAGAAGGAGAAAGAGAAGGGGAGGTGAAACAGGATGAAGAGACTGAGGATGAGAAGGAGGAGGAGGAGGAGGAGGGGGAGGAGGATGAGGAGGATGGGTAGTGAAACGATGGTGAGATCCAGATCCACCTCTGGTCATTTGGGTTCCCAATGCGTTAAAACCCTTTCAACGAACAGAAGGAGCCTAACGAGCCCCGCCCCCCAAGACCTGGGCAGTGAACCACCCCCCAAAAGGGGACCTTCACAGTTTACGGAGACTGAGGTTACCACTGCTATGCGTTCACCTTTCGCGCAAATCTAGGGCTGGCGGGGGGGGGGGGGCACTACTCTCACGCGAGCCTTAGCATGCTGATGGTTGCGTGGATAACTGCCCCCCTTCACGCATCGAGAGTTGAGCAGGAGGTTGAGGTGAGACGGGAGTTGCAGGACCGTCTCCGAGCCAGCACCACTTCTCGAGCACACGGCCACGCGCGATGCATCAACTGCTGCCCAAACGGCAGGCGCAACAAACTGAAACGCAGCAAGCGATACGGTGGCCACCCACGTGCAGCTCCGTGGCTGCACGCGTGCACGGATGGCGGTATCTTTCTTTTCAAAGCGGGGTCGTCATTTCCGTCCCGCCGTCATTTCTCATATTCATATTTTGCCCTCGCTCACATGTGTCTCTCGGACCCTCCTCCTTCCACACCGCCACCCTAAGTGCTTATATGATCATGGAGGGGATGCGGTTTGCTGCCCGCGTCTTGGTCGCGTCGTCGTCGTCTTCGTCGTGCTCATCCTCACGTCACCCTCTCTCCTCCAGGTCCCCGTCATCAGTATCCGCATTCCCCTCCTCCTCTCCCTCTTCCTCCACCTCCTCGTCCTCCTTCTCATTTTTAGTTGGTCTGGGCGCCCTCCTCTTCCTCCTGCTCCTCCTCCTCCTCCTCCTCGCCTTCCTCCATGTCCTCCTCATCCTCCTAGTCCTTCAGAGCCTACGTCCTGCGACGCTTGGCTGGGCCCGCCACCGCCTTGGCCTTAGGCTCGCGAGTGGGCTTTTGCTGAGACGCATAGAGCGCCTCGAACGATGGCCGAGTCAGAACTGCACCCGACGCGATGGCGCTGGGATTGGTAAGGACAGGAATGGAAACAGTCTTTCCCACGTTGCTGCTGAAAGGGCAGCTGATGGACACATCCACCTTCGTGGACGTCCACGCTAAAGTCGGGGCCTCGTCCTGCTTCGCGCATGGAATCGCCCAAAATGGGAATGACATTTTACTGGACGCTGGCATCTCTTGCATCACCGACGGCAGGTCTAACTTCGGGGCCAACCAAACCTTCACAGCGCCGACGCGAGCGATCTCAAGGGCGCTCGGCGGCACTCTGGGACCTGTTCCTACGGACGTTGTCATTGGGACAACGCGAAGCTGGGATTTAGCAAAGGCCTCATTTGCAACGACGCTCTGAACAACGGCCTTCGATTCACATGTGAACTTCACGGAAAGAGCAGGGCGGCAGGCCTTGTAGAGGCCGTGCACAGCAACCTTCAGGTTGGCCACGACATCGTCGATCTGCACGGCCGTGACCTCCTGGCCCAAAGGAGGTGGGGGGAAGCCGAGCGTCGTTCAGTGTCCGTCCTCATCTCATTCGCTCTCCTCCTCCTTCTCCGCCTTCTTCTCCGCCTCCCTCCTCCTCCTCCTCCTCCTCCTGCTCCTGCTCCTGCTCCTGTTTCTGCTCCTCCTCCTCTTCCTCCTTCTCTTTCTCCTCCTCCTCCTCCTCTTGTGTCTCCTCATTCTTCTCCTTCTCCTCCTCCTCCTCCTCCTCCTCCTCCTTATCCTCCTCCTCTTCCTCCTCCTCCTCATCCTCCTCCTCTTCCTCCTCCTCCCCTTCGTCCTCTCGTGCACCTGCTAACCTCTTCAATCCAAACTCACCGTCCGTTCTCCTCCCCCTCTCCCCTCACCCACCCCCCAGCAGCAGCAGCAGCAGCAGCCTGCAGTCGGGGGTAAACTCGGTTCGGGGGCGCCCAGGGGCCACAAATCAAACATGCAATGTTTTTTTTTGTTTCAAACATACTTACCGGTACCTGGGGGCGTCTCGACGCCAAACTCGAATCCGTGGGGGGCCGAACGTTCCGGAATGCAATGCCATAACATCGTTTTTTTTTTTTCTCCTCCCCCCCCTTAGTCCTCGTCGACGCCGCCGCTCTCGAAGGAGAGCGTGTGCACAGTGATCTGCTTGAAGACCTGGCTTTCGCCGCGCCGCGGCCACCCTCCCGATCCCACCATCGAGGAAGGGGACGAGGAGAAAGAGACGGAGGAGGAGGAGGAGGAGGAGGAGGAGGAGGAGGAGGAGGAGGAGGAGGAGGAGGAGGAAGAGGAGGGGAAGGATGATGATGATGAGGATGAGGAGGAGGAGGCTGGGGAGGATGAGGATGAGGAGGAGAAAGAGGATGAGGAGAAGGAGGGGGAGGAGGAGGAGGAGAGGAGGAGGAGGAGGAGGAGGAGGAGGAGGAGGAGCGAGGAGGAGAAGCGAGAGGAGGAGAAGGAGGAGGAGGAGGAGGAGGAAGAGGGGGGGCTTGGAAGGGGGAGGAGGAGGAGGATGAGGAGGAGGAGGAGGAGGAGGAGGAGGAGGAGGAGGATGGTTCCAAAAGTCTTCCGAAACGCTGGTTGTGGAACCTCTCTTCTCATCTTCCCTTCTCCTCCTCCTCTTCCTCCTCCTCCTCCTCCTCCTCCTCCTTCTTGGGATCCTCATCCTCCTCTCCATCCCCCATCTCCTCCTCCTCCTCCTCCTCCTCATCCTCATCCTCCTTCCTCCTCCTCCTCCTCCTCCTCCTCTCCTCCCCCTCCCCCCTCTCGCAAGGCTGCTTTCCCATTTCCGTTCCTGGGCGGAACGGAAATGGGAATCGCCTCCTCCTCTTCCTTCTCCATCTCCTCCTTTTCCTCCTCCTTTCTCCTCCTCCTCCCTCTCCCCCTCCTCCTCCTCCTCCTCCTCCTTCTCCTAGTCCTCCTCCTCTCTCCCTCCCCTCCCCCTCCTCCTCCTCCTCCTCCTCCTCCTCCTCCTCCTCCTCCTCCTCCTCATCCTCTCTTCGTCCTTATCTCCATCTCCCCCTCCTCCTCCTCCTCATCCTCCTCATGAGGATCAAGCCAGCGACCTTGTAGTCGTCGACCAAACTGGTCAAGGGAACCGTGTTGGTGCCCTCGTCGGCGTCGCAGTCCGTGGACTTCGCGGCGCCGTCCGCCACCTCCGACTCAATCCTGCGCATGACGACGTCAGTCCCCGAGAAAGACACCAGCTTGTACTTGGTGGCCACCTCCTCATCCACCGACTTGGGCACGACCACTCCGCCCACGACGAATCCCATGCCCTTGGCGCCAGTCAGCGTGATGCCCTGACTGCCAAACTCGCGCATGGAGCTGGCGCTGTGCACGTCCTTGATGCTGGCGTCCTCGACGCTGTAGGGCCAAGGCGGCGTGAGCTCCTTCGCAGCAGGATACAACGTGTAGAGGTCCTTGAGGAACTGGGTCTGGATCTGCTCCAGCTTGCTAAAGTTGGTGCGCGATTTGATCTTCTTAGAGTGGATGCAAAGAACGGTCCGCACCTCCAAGTCGCCAACCAGCTTCAGCGAGTCGCTCTGAGTCATGTCGGGGACCGTCTTGAGAAAGTCGCGAGCCCCACGTGACATGCAAGACGCTTGGATCGCCAAGGCCCTGTTCTTGTTGTTGATGGTCTGCACGTCGCTGCTCTGAAGAAGATTGGTGTATCCGTCCCTGCAAAAACTCTCGGGTGCCGTCATCATGGCTTTGACGCAAGCCGTCACGTACTCAGCGCACTGTGATATTTCCACGTTGGCGAGCATCTTCCAATGCTGTGGCCTCAGATCACGCCTGAAAGTGAGGGTGGCGGAGTAAGCTCGCAAGTCCTTCAAAAACGGCGCATCACTGCCCCCTGACCATTGTTTGACATAGCTGCACATGTCAACTGCGAACGCTCTCATGCTGGCCTTCCTGGACAAGTCTGATGCGATGGAATCCCAGTTAGGGCACCTCTTCGCCATCTGGTGAATCTGATATAGGGTTTGCACCTGTGTCTGGACACGCTCTGACCCATGTTTTGCGTTCCCTGCCCGTTGTAAAAACAATGGGAGCTTCGGGAACCTCGTCTCCACCTCTTTCCGAATGATTCGCCACGTAAGCCCTTTCTGCAATATTTCAGAATACGACCTGCTATACGCGATCACCTTCTCCTGGTTCAGGCGCCCGTCATCATCCGTGAGGTGCTCGACGCTACTCTTACACCCATGTAAAACTGCACGGGCACCTGCATTCGTATGCGATCCCATAACTGTGAGATATCTGATCTTGTGTTCCTGCACTGGTGGTACCATCCCATCGGATCGATCAGCGAGGTCCCTCTGAAAAGCGAATGCCTGCTTCCTGCGCTCAGGGTCGTCGGGCAATTCAAAGGCGGTTGCTCCTGCGGCGGCCTCTGCAGAGAAGCCGCTGTCCGTGATAATTTTGAGAAGGTCGTGTACGTCCTGGCCCTCAACGCCTACTCCGAAACGGTTGTCGACGTGTACTCCGAAGAAGTCCGCGTGTGCGGTTTCTACATATGCGAGGTCCCGCTCGAGCAACAAAGCTACGATCTCGTCCGATGCTGACATCTCATGCTTGCACGAAACCTCGGGGTCATCCATTTTCTGCAGCAAGGCCGTCAATCTCGGAGCCACTGCGTCCAACTGTACATCGAGCATTGACTTCTGTTGCGACATCACAAGAGTTCGCTGCCCACGGTTGGCAAACGGTCGACCGTGGGAAGTGCAGCTGTTTGCCAAAAGGCTGAGCTTCAAAGGTTTTGAGTCCAAACGGCAACGGATTACTGACCATGTGCGTGCTTGGTGAAAATTGCAAACCTCTCCCCTCTCCTCCCTTCTCCCCTCTTTTCTCGCCTCTCCTCCTATCAACGGGCACTTACCCCGCAGGGTTCGGGACTTCGTGCGGAAACGCTACGAGGAAATCATGGACACCGAAGTAAAATCTCAAGCAAATGTGTGAAAATATTGGGAGACAACATGACAATATGTGGACTCGCGTGAGCAATCCTACACATCCAAGTACCTGAATTTGCAAGTTACAATGAGGTTCACAACATAGCTAAGTGCTTTGTCACAACATGCGTATCCAGGATCGGCCAGATATGATAACCCAAGATCGCAACCCACCTATAACCCCGAACCAACATCAATAGGATATACATCATACCTAAGCACTTGGTTTCTGATACCGCGCAGATCAGCAGGATGCAACTAACATCGCCGACTTGCGACAAAGATCCAACCGAGTTGCAAGTGCGACATCTAGATGGCAACTGCACCGCCGATACAAGTAGTAGCAATGCGACGGTAGTGGGGCGTGCATTGGTGGGGACAGTGGGGACAGTGGGACAGTGGTGGGGACGGTGGTGGTCGTGGTGGTGGGGACAGTGGTGAGGGCGGTGGTGAGGACGGTGGTGGGGACCCGGGAGTTTTTTGCAGCCGGCGAGGGGGGGGGTGGGGGGGGGTTCGAACCGGCAGTGACCCCCCCCGATTTTCTGGAGGAGGGGTGGGGGGGAGGGGGATTCGAACTGGCAGTGACCCCCCCCCCGGTTTTCCGGATAAGGGGGGGGGGGCGGAGGAGGGGTTAGGGGGGGGTTTTGCCGGGGGAAGGGGGGGAGGGGGAGGGGGGGGAGCGGGGGGGGGTGTTCAAGCAGGAGGGGGGGGGATTTTCGGAGGGGGAGAGGGAACCCCGGGTTCCGGAGGGGGAATTTTCCACAGCAAAGCGGCGGTGGACCACGCGCTCTCTTATGTGTGGACACAGGCCGGCGCCTCGTGGAATGCGGGGCGCTTCGCGCGGGCGGTCGTGGCAGTGTCCAGTGCCCTCCCGTTCAAGCACGGACTGCCTGCACACCACCGCGTGGTGTTCTCACACGCCGGCCCCGACCCCCAACGATCTGCTGCCATCGAGCCTCCGGTCCCTGGGGCCTTCGGCCCCGTCTCCCGGGCCAGGCGTGCCGTGCCGAGGCCTTTCTTCTTGGCGGGCCTCCCGAGAGGGCCTCGTTCGTTCCCTGTGCGGCGCCGGGGCGCCACTGCGCGCCCCACGCGCTGCGGGAGGCCGGCGCCTCCTCGTTCCGCGCGTGTGTTGCAGTGGGGGCCCATGCCAAGAGGCACGCTGCTCGCCTCCAGGGCGCCCTGGACTTCCTGGGTTTCGATGGTCTTGCCATGGGAAGCGTGCCGTTCCCACACCAAAAATCGAGGGGCGTCCTAGGGTCTCAGGGTTGGGTTTCTCGTGGGAGGTTTCTTGCGGTCGGGCCCCTACTGTAGACCTGCGCGTGCCCTTCTCTGCGCGGTGGCCGCGCCGCTCTGCTCACCCGGGGAGTCCGCGCCCTCCTCTCCCCCAGGAGAACGCCCCAGGGAACCGAGGAGCCGTTGCCCAGGCGCGGAGGGGGAGCATGCCAGGCGGTGGGAGAGCGCGAGGCGGCGGGGGAGGAGGAGTTGTTCAGGCGATCGCAGACATTGATCAAGGTGGCGTGGATTCGCCACGGGTCCCGCTTCCATGGGAAATCGCGCATTTCCGCCGCCGGGCGAGGCGGCACCGGCCGCATTTTGGGGAGGTCCATGGCGTTGGCGACCGCGCGCCAAACCCATGGATCGTTGATTCATGTTTGCGCGCCCCCGAGTTATGACGAGGGAGCGCTGATGGGCGAAGGGATGGGAGGGGAGCTCGGGGAGAGCAGGGGGGGCGATGGAGAGGAGGAAGATGCAGAAGGAGGAGGAGGAGGAGGACCAACAGCAGTAAGTCATTCAAACGGTATGACCCCAATTGGACCCCTATCAGGCAGCCCTGGGCCCTTCTAAGTCCTGAGTGCGATGGCATGGGCAGTTGTTTTGAAGGGTCAAGGGTTTGTCGCAAGATTTCGTAGGTACAAGAAATCAGCACTTCGTTAATGTTGTGTTCTCAGCAAGTATGAAACGAGTGCGCAGGACATAGCTGGGCTGATATGGGCGTAGTGCGTCAAGCTGGGCAGGGGTTGGGCCGAGCTGCGCTGAGATTTGCTAAGTTCGATTAAGCAGGGACGAGCAGAACTGAACATGCTGAGCTGAGATGGATTGAGATTCGCTGTGCTGGACTGGGTTGGAGCTGGCATGGCTGAGCGGGAATGGGCTGGGCTCATGTTTGACTAGCTTGGTGGACCGAGGCTGAGCTGGACTGGGTTGGGTCGAGCTGTGCTGATTTTTGCTTAGCTCGATTGAGCAGGACCGAGCATAACTGAATAGGCTGAGTTGAGTTGGGCTGAGCTTCGCTGTGCTGGACGGCTGGGGTGCGTTGGGCTGAGCTGGGATGGGTTGCGCCCATCTGCAACTAACTTGGTGGACCAAGACTGGGTTGGACTGGGATGGCTCGACTTGGGCTGATATTCGCGGAGATTGAACGTGCGTGGTTGGCTTGGGCCGACTTTGTTACACCTCGGCTGAGCTAGGCTGCGACTCAGCCAGGCTGCTTTCGAGACTGATATATATATATATTATATATATATATATATATATATATTTATATATATATATAGATATAATGATCTAAGCTGAGATTGGCGGGGCTGCGTTGGGCCCCGAGTTTGTCACATCGCACGCTTGTGCAACCTTGTACTGTGTATCTTGCCTGCTGTTCTGGCGGCTATGGTGCCGCCGTCGCCGCCCCGTCGCCACCTCGTCGCCGCCCGTCATCTGGGCCTGTCTGCCGTTCTGGCGACTTTGTTGTTACCGTCGCCGTTTCGCCGCCGCCACATAGGTTACCCCACATAGATTGCACCACATCGACTGCACCACTTGAATTGCACCACATAAATTGCACCACACATGTTGAGCAACATCGAGAGCATATCATATGTTGCACCGACAAAAAAGAAGCACACCATATATATACACCAAAACGACCACCCTTCGGGTGATAAGGAGGTTGTGGGGAGGAGAGAGGGGGGGAACCAACATCTGACTCAATCGATCTCACTATCGATCTCACTCAACGGGACACCACGGGACACTACGGCACACTTGTCCAACTCACTACCGATCTCACTATCGATCTCACTCAACGGGACACCACGGGGCACCGCGGGACACCTCTCGATCTCATTATCGGTCTCACGATCGATCTCACTATCGATCTCACTCAGCGGGACATCATAGGACACCACGGGACGCCTCGTGACACCACATCGATCTCACTATCGATCTCACTCAACGGGACACCACGGGACACCTCGGGACACCTGTCGATCTTACGATCGATCTCAATATCGATCTCACTCAGCGGGACAACACGGGACACCGCGGGACACCTCGGGGCACCACATCGATCTCAGTATCGATCTCACTATCGATCTTACTCAACGGGACACCTCGGGACACCACGGGACACCTCGGGACACCACATCGGCCTCAGTATCGATCTCACGATCAATCTCACGATCGATCTCACTCAATGGGACACCACGGGACACCACGGGACACTGGCGGGACACCGCGCGGCACCGGCCGCCGGAGGAGAAACATTTGGTCCGGCCGCGGCCCGGCCACAGGAGGATTTCCTCTCCAGCTTCGCCTCGCCCGCACGCGCGCACGGCACGCACGACACGAACCCGAAACCGACATCGATTTCCCGGTAGGGGGGTCTGCGTTTCACGTCGGATTCACCCCCCAACCTCCGATATATATATATATATATATATATATATATATACATGTGTATATATATATATATATACCTATACGACCACCCTTCGGGTGATAAGGAGGTTCGGGGGGTGAGGAACCAACGTCTCACTCGATCGGTCTCACTATCGATCTTACTATCTGTTTCGCTCCATCGATCTCACTCGATCGATCTCACAATCGATCTCACTCGGTCTTTTTCATTCGATCGATCTCACAATCGATCTGACTATCGATCTCACAATCGATCTCCCTATCGATCGCACTATCGAATCCACAATCGATCTCACATTCGGTCTTACTATGGATCTCACTATCGATAGCACAATCGAACTCACAAACAACGTCATCATCATCATCATCAACATCATCGTCATCAACGTCATCAACATCATCATCATCGGGACACCATTATCATCATCACCTCACCTCCGTCGTCAACATCACCATCATCACCACCACCATCATCATCGGGACACCATCATCGTCACCATCATCATCAACATCATCATAACCGGGACACCATCATCATCATCATCATCATCATCATCGGAACACCGCCATCATCATTATCATCCCATCATCCAGAACAACATCATCAAAGTCATCACCATGATCGGGACACCATCATCAGCAACATCATCATCATCATCAACATCGTCATCATCGGAACACCATCATCATCTTCACCATCATCATCATCACCATCATCACCATCATCGGGACACCAACATCATCAACATCATCATCATCACCATCATCGGGCCACCATCATCAAAATCATCATCTGCACCTCATCATCATCCTCATCAGCAACATCATCATCATCATCATCGGGACACCAGCATCGTCATCATCATTATCAACATCATCATTAGGACACCATCACCATCATCATCAACATCATCATCATCAACTTCATCATCGCCATCATCGGGACACCATCATCGTCATCTTCATCATCAAACTCATCATCACATCACCATCATCTCACCATCATCAACATCATCATGGTCATCAACATCATCACCATCATCTTGAGACCATCATCAGCATCAGCAGCATCATCATCGACATCATCATCACCAGGACACCATCATGATCACCACCATCACCATCATCATCATCAACACCGTCACCATCATCATTATCACCGGGACACCATCATCATCACGTCCATCACCATCATCATCATCATCAACATCATCGACACCATCATCATCATCATCATCATCATCATCATCATCATCATCATCATCGGGACACCGACGGGACACCGGCGGGACACCGGCGGGACACCGGCGGGACACCGCGGGCCACTGGCCCCTGCAGAGGAATCATTTGGTCCGGCCGCGCCTCAGCCGGAGACGGGACACTGGCGGGACACCGGCGGGCCAACGGCCCCCGGAGAGGAATCATTTGGTCCGGCCGCGCCTCAGCCGGAGGAGACTTTCTTCTCGCCCGCCCACGCAGCTTCGCATCGCCCGCACGCACGGCACGCACGAACACGAAACGAAACCGATTTCCTGGTAGGGGGGCTCTCCGTTCCACTTCGATCTCACCCCCTCACCTCAGATATATATATATATATATATATATATATATATATATATATAGATAGTTGTGTGTCTGTGTGTTTTGCACAGCGTCGATTCTCCTTTCCAGCAAGGAGTTGGGGTCCACCCCCCGAGCCCGTGATGATCTATACCAGTTGGGGTTGTGCACTTTACTTGTGATTCTGCCCCACCGTTGAGTCTGCAAATGAACTCATACAGCCCCAGGCAGGCCACATTCGACCCCCCCACACCCCCAACCCACACCATCCCGTAGAAAAAACCATGCGCGCACACTCGCTTATCAAAAACCATCAATTGCCAAAAATCCCTTCTCCGCAAAGTCGGACGACGTGCGCACGCGCGCGTCGTAGGTCCTGCACAGGTTTCAAAATCGATTGCCCTAAAACATACAACTTTGTGCACCATGACTGTTGAGAAAAAGGTATGCGCGCGCGCTCTTGCGCATTCTGAACGAAACCATGGGGCCCCCCCGCGGCGCATGTCGAAATCATTCGAATGCTGTTGCGCGCGTGCGGGGGGAGGGGCACGATCCCATGCAAATGCTACCATGCGGGCCACTCGCGCCCGTCGGTCGCGCGCGCATGTCGGAGACCTCCCAAACCCTTCATCGCCGACGCGTGGACACCATCATCGCCATCGGCGTGGTCAGCATCGGCGCCGTCATTGGCCTTGCCAGCGTCATTGTCATCGTAATCGTCACCGCCGCCACGACCACCGCTACAATGATTATCGTGTTTTTCGTTCTCGACGTCGCCATGATACCGCGCCCGCCCGAGTCATCGACTCGCACTGAAGTGCCCGCGCGTCAGCGCGGCCTGCGAGACGCGCTGGAAATCCCCATCGGTCAGCGCCACCGCGGCCGCCCCAGATTAGCTGGCCGCTCTACGCGCAAGTCTGCGCGCGATAGCGCGGCCGCAGCGGCACGACAGCCAGCGCCAAACAGTCATCGCAATCGTCGCCGCATGGGTGGTGCAGGCCAGGTTGCCCGTGGGTGGGTGGGATGATTGTGGGAGCAGTGGATATGACCATGTCAAGTTCGACGGGGTGAATTACACCATATAGCGCGCACCACATCTGAGTGCACCACATATGCTGTACCGCCCAGATAGCACCACGTACAGTGCCCATCATGTGTTAGGTTGCGCACCATAGATTGCGCAGCATTTTGCGGACACCGCAGACTGCACCACAGAGGTGGCAACACAGGCATACATATATACATATATGTATATACACATACGTTTCATCTCAAAGCAATGCTGCACCGCATACCTGGCTCAACACGTGTTGCTTCTCATAGATTGCTCCGCGTAGCCTGCACAACCGATATGGCACCACCTATCTTGCGCAACCCTGATCCCCTTCTCCTTTCTAAACACAGAAGAGTGCACCCTCCCCGAGTTAATGGGTACCTTTTTCGGATAGCAATTTACATGCGATTCTGCCCTATCGTCCGTCCTAAATATGAACTCGTACGATCCCAGCCAAACCGGTACCACTCCACCCCCCGCCATCCTCTGCAACAAATATTATGCGCGCGCTCTCGTTTATCAAAAACCATAAGTTCTCAATAACCCGTTGCAGAAAATGGGGCGGAGTGCGCACGCGCGCGTCGTCGCGCGCGCATGCCGAAACCCTTCAAATAACCCACGATGTCGGAAGGGTTTCAAAATCGACGTTCAAAAAAAAAAACACATAAAAACAAAGGGTTTCGCAACACTGATTTGCCACAAAAACTTACGCGCGCGTTCTTGCGAAATCTGTTTTAAAAATTGTGTGTTTCAACATTTTCAAGAAATTCAACCAAACGGGCTTCGCGCGCGCATGTCGGAATCTTTCGAACGCCCTTGTGTGCGTGCCGTCGCGAGAATCCTCTGCAACAGTCGGGACGAAGTGCGCACGTGCGCGTCGTCGCGCGCGCATGTCGAAATCCTTCAAACACCTTCCGTTTTGGAAGGGTGTCAAAATCGATTGTCCAAAAAACATACAAACATACAGTGTTTCGCAACCCAGATGTTCAACAAAAGCGTGCGTGCGCGCTCTTGCGTCGTCGTCGTCGTCGTCGTCGCCGTCCTCCCTCCTCCCTCGTCGTCGTCGTCGTCGCCATCGGCGTCCTCTGTCTTTCCTCGTCGTCGTCGTCGTCTTGGCGTCGTCGTCGTTTTCGTCGTCGTTGTCGCCGTGGTCGTCTTTCCTCCCTCGTCGTCTTCGTCGGCGTTTCGTCGTTGTCCCTCCTATTTCGTTGCCGTCGTCGTCGTCGTCGTCGTCGTCCCGCCTCCCTCGTCGTTGTCGTTGTCGGCGCCGCCGTCCTCCCTTCTTCGTCGTTCGCGTCGTCGCCGTCCTCCCTCCTCCCTCGTCGTTGTCGTCGTTGCCGCCGTCGTCGTCCTCCCTCCTCCTTCCTCGTCGTCGTCGTTGGCGACGTCGTCGTCGTCGTCGTCGGCGTCGGCGTCGTCGTCGGCGTCGGCGTCGGCGTCGTCGTTGTCATCGTCGTCGGCGTCGGTGTCGTCGTCGTCGGTGTCGTCGTCGTCGTCGTTGTCGGCGTCGTCGAAGTCGTTGGAGACGTCGTCGATGTCGTCGTAGTCGTTGTCGGTGGCGTCGTCGTCGTCGTTGTTGCTGTCGTCGTCGGCGTCGGTGTCGTTGCCAAGTGCCATTTGGTACCGACCGTCACGGTCTTAAGAGGTTTTGCAACCCATGCTGCGAGTGGGTGGGTGGGATGTTTGCGCGAGCAGTGGAGTGGACAACTCATTGCGAACAGAAATTAATTGCACCACATAGATGTCACACCATAGGTTGCACATAAGTTGCACGTGATACCTTGAACCATACATATATATATATATATATATATGGATTGCACCACGCCGCTTGTTCCAGATAACTTGTACAGCATGTATTGGACCATAGGCTGTACGACACCTGCTCAACCACATCTACTGCGCCGCATATATTGCACCGCGCAGACGGCCCCACATCAATTGTACAACATAGGCTACACGACGTCGATTGCACAATCTAGGTTGCACCACATAGGTTGCACAGCATACATTGCACAAAATAGGTTGCACAGCATACATAGTGCCACACACATTGAACGACGCAGACTGTTTGATATAAGTTGCACAACGTGTATTGCGCCGCATAAGCTGCACCTCATCTAGCGCAATTCAGAGATTGCGCCACATAGATGGCAGCACCGGGTTCCCAGGGCCCACGCAGACTAACATGTGTATTTCCATATATATATATACACATACATATAGATGTATATGCTCGTATGCGCGCGATGTTCGCACACACCCTGCGTACTTGCAGCTCTGTTTTCGTTGTGCTGATCTGGACTAGGATGGGCGGACCTCGGCAAGCTTGGATTTACTTTGGTTGAGCTGACATGGATTTGGTTGGATTGCGCTGGCGTTTGCTCAGCTGGATCGATCTGGTCTGACTTAGGTGCCTGCGGCAAACCCTGCACAGAGCCATCGTTGCATCGAGGTAGCGTGTTGCTGCCTGGCCCACCCATAGGTTCACCATGGAATTATCATTTCTTCATCGTTGTTGTTCTAACAACGTTCTACCCTGGGTATCTGTGGTTCCGCTGGGGGTTTGAGGCCGTCTTGAGCGCGATGTTTCTGCTGCGCAGACCCGCAGTCGATCAGTTCGACATTTATACGCCACCTCGCGTGGACTTTTGGACGCCTTAGGCTGTCTTGGGCACCATACTTTGCCCGGCTGCCCCAGGGGCTCGAAGAACCGATCCTAAGGCTTTTTGGCGATACAGGAGCAGTGTGATATATTTGGAGGGTTTCGCCTTCTGCCGTTGCCCCTCCCCCCTCTGATTACCTGCATGGCTGGTTCTGGGTGTTAGTCTTCTGCAGCTTGACTGCCAGCGTGTAGGCTCGCACTTGTTTTGCTTGTTAAGGGCTGGATAGTGTATAGTGAGGAAGAGGTAGAGAAGGAATTCGAGGAGGATCGGAAGCAACCAGGGGGAGGAAGAAGAGGAGGAGATACGCAACAACAAGGATAACGACGTGGAAGGCCAATACGAAGAGGATAAGGTACCAACGCGAAGAAGATAATGGTTCAAGGCTATTCGTGTACGGTTGACCGTGTTCGGATGGTTCCGTGCATGTGCTGGCTCGAATTCAAGGTTCAGTTACGTTCTGTCTTGTTAGCGGGCGGAAGAGTAATACTATGAGGAGGAGGGGAAGCAGAACATGGTGGAACAGGGTGGGGAAGAAAAGTAGGAGGAGGGGGGCAAGAGCAATGATGACGAGAAGGAAGAGGAATATGATTCATATACGGGCTCAAAGGTTGCCCTGTAGGTTGTGGCAATATCCAGGCTTTGTCATGCGAAGATTGGCCGGTTCAGGGCTCGGTTGTGTACGCTACGGTCGGTTCATGGTTTGTCGTGTGAGTTGTGACCGTCACTTGGATCTCCCGTGCACGATTTTACGTGTTCAGGGCTGGGTCGTGCAACTCATGTTTAGGCCAAGGCTTGTCGTTTACGATTTATCCGTCTCGGTGACCGCGACATGATTTGGAGCGGGACCAAACTCGCTGGCCCCGGGAGGGCGCGCGCCTGTCGTAGTTTTCAAAAAGGGCGGTGACCTCGGGAGCGGGCATGTGTTGCAGTGGGCGACGGGCTGCGGCGCTGGAGCGCACATCGGCTGCATGCCACTTGCTGTGGCTTTGGGGGCGCGCTGCCGTCAGTGACGATTGTGCATGGCCTCGGGAGCGCACATCCGTCGTGGTGTTACAGTGGAGGCCTATGCCAAGAGACACCCTGGGTGCCCTGGGTTTCTTGGGTTTCGATGGTTTTGCCATGGAAAGCGGGACGCTCCCACACCAAAACTCAACGGACGTCCTGGGGTCTCAGGATTTGGGTTTCTTGCGGAAGTTTTCCTGTGGATTGGCCTCCACCGTATTGCCTCGGGAGCACGCGTCTGTGAAGGAACGTGGTCCCGTGTTGGTTCACTGCCCCTGTGGCCCAGGGCCCCGGGCATGCGTCGCGCGTGCTGCAACCTTTCGACATCGGAGCGAGGGGACCAGACCTGCAATGCTGAGCCCTTGGAGAAACGAGGAGCCGAGGGCCAGCACCGGAGCCGAGGAGCTTGGGATTGATACCTGCGCACTCGAGGCCTGTGGCCCTCGCTGTGGAGGGTTTCTCCGAAGGGCTTAGGCGACCCGTCCTTCTCCTCCTCCTCCTCCTCCTCCTCCTCCTCCTCCTCCTCCTCCTCCTCCCCCTCCTCCTCCTCCTTCTCCTCTTCCTCCTCCTCCTCCTCCTCCTCCTCCTCCTCCTCCTCCTCCTCCTCCTCCTCCCCCTCCTCCCCCTTCTCGCCCTCCCCTCCTCGGGTCGCCTACGGCCCCGCGGGATACCGTCCACCTCGCAGAGGAGGCCGGCGGATGTATTACAGCGGTCTGTGGAGTTGGTTGGCCGTTTTTGGGGAGGGGTATCGTGCTTTCCTAGATGCCTCTTGCGACCTTCCGAGGCCATCTTGGGGCCTTGATCCGTTCGGCGGACCTCCATGAATGCAGGGCTGCCCGGGACTGTAAGGAGTCGAGCAGCACAGATGTGCGAAAGGGAGCGACAGAACAACGAGGGGAGCATTCGAGGGAGAGATAGTGTGCAAGTGGTCTCCCACCGCGACTTCCGACGTCGTGCTTTTTGTCACGACGCTGTTCCTGGAGTTCTCGACGAGACGTATGCACAGGGCATGATTCTCGTCGCGGGTTGCTGGTTCCCTTTCGATTGCTTTTGGAGCCCGAACTTGGCCCCCATAGGCCAACATTAACAACGACAAGCATGTACGGATCGTTCGATTTTTAATATGTTCGCATGTCACCCAACATGTAAATGGCAAAACCTCGATTCTCGCCCTCTTCGTCTTCGATCGTGCCACCCTTGGGGGGTATAGCTTCCTTAACTGCCACGCGTTCTCGCCCTCTTCGTCTTGGATCGTACCACCCTTGGGGGGTATATCTTCCTTAACTGCCACGCGTAGTTGGCACAATCCCTAAAACATGAGAAGGGAGGGATTATGAAAGGGACAGAGGGGGAGGAGGAAGGATAGCGCACGAGAGATATCAGCGGTGGGAATTACGTAGGAGCGCGAAGCGAAGGCCCCGAGCGAGAGCTCTGAAGCGTGGGTCCTGCAGGAATCGCGAGGAAGTTTCGAGCGATAGTGTGCTTCCCAAGTAAGCCGCTTGAACAGCCAAAGCGAGAAAGTGATGCTTGAGTATCGAGTGCGCAGCGTTTCAATAACTTGCGAGGAAATCCTACGCGAGAGCGAGACTCCTGAGTAAGTGTAGCGACGTCCCGCGCGAAAGCGCGATGTTCAAAAACTTGTTCGGAGGTATTAGGCGGAAGCCGCTGTTGAATTTTCATTCGTGAAAATAATATGGTTGATCCCCCCCACCAGTGTACATTATGTTTTTTCCCAACCATCCTGTGGTGTGGGGTCGTCGTTTTAAAGAGACAACGCCCCGCGTTCCTCCTCCCGCTGCCCCCTCCCTCCTCTCTATCTCCTCCCGTCACCCCCCTCAATTTGGCACACCCCTCACACGTTTCGTGGCTCCATCAGGGAGCTCCGCCGGAGGCCCCAGTGGCAGGGTCCGCATGCGTTTCCCCGCCCATCTCGACACACCCCTCACACGGTTCGTGGCCCCATAGGGAGCTCCACCGAAGGCCCCAGTGGTAGGGTCCGCATGTGGTTCCCCGCCCATTTCGGCACTTTCCTCACACGTTTCGTGGCCCCATGTGGACCCAGAACGCGGTATCCACAATTGCTTCTGGTTGGGTCCTTCGTCAGGCTAATTCAAATTCGAAGGCCCCCCTCGGGGTTCGCATCATGTTATTCCCAACCATCCTGTGGTGTTGGGTCCTCGTTGTGGAGAGACATCGCCCCGCGTTCCTCCTCCCGCTGCCCCCTCCCTCATTCTCCCGTCACCCCTCGCACGCTTCGTGGCCCCATAGGGAGCTCCACCGAAGGCTCCAGTGGTAGGGTCCGCATGCGGTTCCTCGCCCATTTCGGCACACCCCTCACACGTTCCGTGGCTTCTCAGGGAGCTCCACCGAGGGCCCCAGTGGCAGGGTCCGCATGCGGTTCCCCGCCCATATCGGCACACCCCTCACACGGTTGGTGGCCCCACATGGAGTCCCATCGAACGATAGACCCAGAACGCGGTATCCACAATTGCTTATGGTTGGGTCCTTTGTCAGACCCTGTTTTTCTCAAGGGAAAGCGAGGGGTCACCAAGCTGGGATGCTGGGCCCCGAACTATAACAACAACGGTTCCCGCCTCATATTTCTTCACAATTTGTACCCACATCGCGTTCTCGCGCGGGACGTCCTCACAATTTACACAGGAATCGCGCTGTCGCGTGGGACTTCTTCGCCATTCATTCAGGCGCCGCGCCCGCGACACTCAGGACTTGCGCTCTCGCTGTGGACTTTCTGACGATGTATTTGGGCATCGCGCTATCGCCCGGAACTTCCTCGCGATTCTTGCAGGACGCACGCTTCAGCAGTCCGCCTGCTCGACCTGGGCCTCGGCCCGCCTCCCCGACCCCACCCGCTACGGGTCTGTCCTGCCGATCTGTCCGCCCGGTTCTGCTACTCCCTCTCGTGCTACTCCCTCTCCTGCTACTCACTCTCGTGATCCATCCTCCTCGCTCTCGCTGTGGACTTCCTGACGATGTAGTTGGGAATCGCGCTATCGCTCGAAACTTCCTCGCGTCCATGCAGGACGCGTTCTTTAGCAACCCGCCTGCTCGACCTGGCCGCATGAGCCAGCCTCCCCGACCCGCCTGTTGAGGTCTACCCGCCCGATCTGCCCGTCTGGCTCTGCCACGTGTCTTCTGGCTCCCAGCCCCCTCTCCTGCTACTCCCTCTCGTGCTCCATCCTCCTCCCTCACCCTTGTCCCTTCCTTCCGTCCGTCCTCTCTTATCCTGCCTTGGGAGGGCTGCACGCAATTCACGCTGCAGGTAAGCAAGAGAGAGACTGAGAGAAAGGGATCTATACATATATATATATATATATATATGTATAGACACCCAGGGGGGTACGATCGAAGACGAAGAGGGCGGGCATCGAGGGTCTAGGATATACGTGCTGAGTGGCCCGCGAGCAAACAAGAGCGAACGGTCTCAACATGATTGTTGTTATTGTTCAAGAGCAGTTATTGTTGATCGCCCCCCTTCGGGGCACATTGTATTTTTCAATTGAAGCGTCCCTCCCGGGGATCGCACAAATTGTGAGGGAGTATCAGGCGGGAGCCATTGTTGCTGTTGCTGTTGTTGCTGTTGTTGTCGTTGTTGTCAGCCGGGGGCCAACAACCCAATTCTGAGACTCAAGAGCTTCCCTGGTAGAAAAGGCACGGTGCGAGCCCCGGGAAGGGCACTTCAATTGAAAAAGTTGAATGTGCCCCGCATGGGGATCGCCAATAATTATTCGTTAGAAATGAGAGTTCAAGAGCAACAGCTACAACAAAAGTCAGTCTAAGACTGTTCGCTCTTATCTGCTCGCGGGCCATTCACACGTCGATGCCCGCCCTCTTCGTCTTCGATCGTGCCCCCTTGGGGGGGTCTATTTTTTACATGTAACACGTATTTCGTGCAGCGCCTAAGGCAGGGGAAGAGAGGACGACTGGAAGGAAGGGACGAGGCGGAGGGAGGAGGATGGAGCACGAAACACAGCAGCAGGAGGTGACCTAGGAGCAGAAAACACGTGGCAGAACCAGACGGGCAGATCGGGCGGATAGACCCCAACGGGCGGGTCGGGGAAGCCGGCCCAGGCGGCCAGGTCGAGCAGGCGGGTGGCTGAAGAATGCGTCCTGCATGAATCGCGAGGAACTTTCGAGCGATAGCGCGATTACCGAATATATCGTCAGAAAGTCCACAGCGAGAGCGCGAGTCCAGAGTGTCGACGGCGCGGTGTCTGAACGAATGGTGAGGAAGTCACGCGCGAGAGCGCGATTGCTGCTTAACTTGTGAGGAAGTCCCTCGCGAAAGCCCGATTTGTGAATACGGCGTGAAGAAGTATCAGGCGGGAGCCGTTGTTGTTGTAACTCGGAGGCCAGGGGGGTAGTTTTGTGACCCTTCGCGTTCCCTTGTAAAAGAACAGGGTGCGAGCCCGGGGAAAAGCAATTTAATTAAACAACACCTTGTGCCCCAGAGTCTGGGCCCCAGAGGGGGGATCAACATTGTTCATTATGTACTGGTGAGCATTCAACAACAGCAACAACAGCAACAACAACAGCAACAATCATTTTGAGACGGTTCGTTCCTGTCCGGCCGCGTGCCATGAAACACGTACATCCTAAACCTTCGGTGTCCGTCCTCTTCGTCTTTGATCGTGCCTCCTTGGGGGTGTTCTTCCTTACCTGCCATGTACATGTAGCGCAGCCCATTAAACAAAAAAGAGACAAGATGGAAAGGGGAAGGGAGAAGGATGGAGCGAGAGAGATTAGCAGAAGAGGGAGCTAGGAGCAGAAAACACGTGGCAAACCAGACGGGCAGATCGGGCGGGCAGACCTTAACGGGCAGGTCGGGAAGGCGGGCCCTGGCGGCCAGATCGAGCAGGCGGGTTGCCGAAACGCGAGTCCTGTGCGATTCGCGAGGGCGTCTCGACGATTCCCAAGTAGCTTGGAAGACAGACTGGAGCGAGAGCGCGATTCCTGAGCGTCGAGGTGGCGGCGTCTGAAGACACTGCGAGGAGGTCCCACGCGAGAGCGCAATTCCTGCATACATGGAGAGGACGTTGCGGACGTATCGGGCGGGGGCAGTTGTTTTGTAAGTCAGGGGCCAGGGGCCCAATTTGAGCCTCGAGGCTTTCCCTGGTACAAAAAAACAGGGTGCGAGCCCCCAGAGAAGCACTTGAATTCAAAAGCGCCATGGGCACCGGGGGGACCAACAATGATTACGGTGGAGGCATTCGTTAAGGAATGCGCCCTGGGGGCTTCAGGCCCTGGGGGGGGGTCCTCATCTAGTGAGGGCGGCGGTGATATCCATTGCCAGTCCACGATCGAAGTTCCACTGGCTTCGAGACTCTGGATTCCTTATCCAGGTGATCCTTATCCAACAATTCCCTCACCGTGTTTTTTTATTATTATTTTTTGGAAGGAGGACTCAACAACATGAACCACCCGTCGTGCAGCATGGCACCCCTCGCCCCCTGGGGGCGCCTGGTGGAACAGAGCGGAGGACGAAGACCCTTCTTTGCCCCGTTTCGGGCTCCACAGATCGATCCAGCTGAAGAAGTCCCGCAGCCAGACCAGGACGAATGGTTCCCGGTCGGCCCGCACGGGCGTGCACGCATCTGCAATTCCCGCCTCGCGGTCTGGGCTGGAGGGTCGTCCTTCCGCGGCCGCGCGAGGGCGTGACGACAGCTGCGCGTCGCGCATCGCGCGGCGCGGAGCGCGACATTAGGACACCTCAGGTCTCTCTGCAGAGGTGTGCGCGCGGCTTCTGGTGGCTTCTGCAGCCAGGCCAAGACGCGCGGAGCATGGCCCGAAGGCGTTTCCGAAGGCCCACGGGGCCAGGATTGGCTGCACTCCGCCGCACCTCTTTGCGGCCCCGCGGGGGCCGCGGGGGCAGAGCGGGGCGGGAACGCGCCTCCCCCCCCCTCCCTCCTCCTCCTCCTCGTCGTCCTCCTCCTCCTCCGCCTCCTCCGCCCTCCTCCTTCTCTGCCCTCCTCCTCCTCCGCCCTCCTCCTCCTCCTCCTCCGCCCTCCTCCTTCTCTGCCCTCCTCCTCCTCCTCCTCCTCCTCCTCCTCCTCCTCCTGGCGGGGGTGCCGGGGCAGGCTGCACACCTCGGCCTCGGCGCCGTCGCTGGTCAGGGAGCGGCAGCCCTTCCTGCCGCCCTGGGCCACGCAGGCGCCCAGGGCGAGGGAGGCAGGGGGCGAGCTTTTGCCAGGGGGGCGGACAAGGAGGAGGGCGGAGGAGGAGGGGGAGGAGGAGGAGAGGGAGGAGGAGAAGGAGGAGGAGGAGGAGGATGAGGAGGAGGAGGGCGGAGGAGGCGGAGGAGGAGGAGGAGGAGGCGGAGGAGGAGGAGGGCGGAGGAGGCGGAGGAGGAGGAGGACGACGAGGAGGAGGAGGAGGAGGAGGAGGAGGAGGAGGAGGGGGGGGAGACCTCGGGAGACAGGCCACCCACGTTGGGCCAGAGCAGATGGGGTTGGTGGGCGCGCCGCATCGCCGATGAATCGGCGAGGCGGCGCAGTCTGGGGCCCGATTCTCTCCACCCCGACGTCGCTGAGGCAGCGCCGATTCGTCGGCGATGCGGTGCGTCCCCCCCGACCCATTTACTCCGGCCCTATGCGGGCGGCCTCCAAGGTTGGCATGAGGGGAGAAGGAATAGATGGAGGGAGGAGGGCGGGCGGAGGTGGAGAGTGGACTAGGGATGAGTCTTGACGCTGCTCATATAGTTGTTTCATATTTGCGTCCCTCGTGACCGCGGCTGGATTCGCCCCGACCCAGGATGCGTCGTGTGGTCGAGTTGACGAAGCCCACACCTTCGGCGCCGTGAACAGATCAGCACGATGAGTTCTTCAAGGGCCTACAGAGGTTCATTACAGTCCCGCTCACAGCGCGAGATGCAATCACGACACTGACGAAGTCGACCGACGTCATCCTCCACCTCCAGAAGGGCCCCCCGAAGAGGCTTTTGGTGGGCAGCGACGGGGCGCACATCAAGTCACACCCTGTTGGCCGACGGCCCTAAACAGCATAGCACAACGGTGAAGTACTGCATCACATTGTGCTGCACACGCGGGAGAACATACGGGAGGTCGCACTGGACCACGGAGCGAGGCGGCTGATGAACGACCCACTCACCTTCAGGGGGGCAGCACTCAGTGCAGGTGGCGATCATGGGGAGACCTTCGAACTTACAGGGACTGTTTGGGTGGAGTTTGATTATTGAGTTGGCCACGTTTGAGAGCAGGGGTCGCTTAGGGATATCCTTGGAGTGTCTGAGAACTGTCGTTGGGCTTCGTGGCGGCCGTCCTGGGAGTTGTGGGGGGTGCTCATGGGGCCCGCGGCCCTCCTGGAGGCTGTTAGGGACCTCTTGGGCTGGTTGGTTCAATCGATTGGAGCTCACAATTACGATTTCCAGCGCTGTTCCGGTCTTCTGTCGGTCTTTTTTCCCAACCATCCTGTGGTGTTGGGTCCTCGTTTTGAAGAGACGGTGCCCCGCGTCTCTCCTTCTCTCCTCCTCCTCCCCCTCCTCCTCCTCCTCCTCCTCTCATCATCAGCATCATCATCATCGTCATCGTCACCGTCATCATCAACATCATCATCATCGTTCTTATCACCATCGTCGTCATCATCATCGCCGTCTCCATCATGGCCACACGTTTCGTGGACCCATAGTGAGCTCCACCGAAGGCCCCAGTGGCAAGGTCCGCATGCGGTTCCACCTCCATTTCGGCGCACCCCTCACACGTTTCGTGGCCCCATAGGGAGCTCCACCGAAGGCCCAAGTGTCAGGGTCCGCATGCGGTTCCACCTCCATTTCGGCGCACCCCTCACACGTTTCGTGGCCCCATAGGGAGCTCCACCGAAGGCCCAAGTGTCAGGGTCCGCATGCGGTTCCACCTCCATTTCGGCGCACCCCTCACACGTTTCGTGGCCCCAGCCCCATAGGGAGCTCCACCGAAGGCCCAAGTGTCAGGGTCCGCATGCGGTTCCACCTCCATTTCGGCGCACCCCTCACACGTTTCGTGGCCCCATAGGGAGCTCCACCGAAGGCCCTCAGGGTCCGCATGCGGTTCGGCGCACCCCTCACACGTTTCGTGGCCCCATAGGGAGCTCCACCGAAGGCCCAAGTGTCAGGGTCCGCATGCGGTTCCACCTCCATTTCGGCGCACCCCTCACACGTTTCGTGGCCCCATAGGGAGCTCCACCGAAGGCCCAAGTGTCAGGGTCCGCATGCGGTTCCACCTCCATTTCGGCGCACCCCTCACACGTTTCGTGGCCCCATAGGGAGCTCCACCGAAGGCCCAAGTGTCAGGGTCCGCATGCGGTTCCACCTCCATTTCGGCGCACCCCTCACACGCTTCGTGGCCCCATAGGGAGCTCCACCTGAGGCCCCAGTGGCAGGGTCCGCATGCAGTTCCACCTCCATTTCGGCGCACCCCTCACACGTTTCGTGGCCCCATAGGGAGCTCCGCCTAAGGCCTAAGTGGCAGGGTCCGCATGCAGTTCCACTTCCATTTCGGCGCACCCCTCACACGTTTCGTGGCGTCATAGGGAGCCCCGCCTAAGGCCCAAGTGGCACGGTCCGCATGCAGTTCCACCTCCATTTCGGCACACCCCTCACACGTTTCGTGGCCCCATAGAGAGCTCCGCCTAAGGCCCAAGTGGCAGGGTCCGCATGCAGTTCCACCTCCATTTCGGCGCACCCCTCACACGTTTCGCGGCCCCATAGGGAGCTCCACCGAGGGCGCCAATGGCAGGGTCCGCATGCAGTTCCACCTCCATTTCGGCGCACCCCTCACACGTTTCGCGGCCCCACAGGGTGCTCCACCGAAGGCCCCAGTGGCAGGGTCCGCATGCAGTTCCACCTCCATTTGGCGCACCTCTCACACGCTTCGTGGCCCCATCGGGTGTTCCACCAACGACGATACTTACAACGGCGGCATTCGGAATTGTGTATGGTTGGGCCCTTCGCCAGGATAATGTTTTTTTGTTTCGGGCGTCCGTCGGTCTTGTTTCAGTTTTGTGTCAGTCTTGTTCTGATCCTGTTTCAGTTTTGTGTCGGTTGTATAATTTTGTGTCAGTATTGTTCCAGTCTTTTGTTGGTGACACTCGACTGAAACCATAATGCAACAATTGCGACAGGGAGTGTAATGCAACTCGCCACAAACGGTGTTTTGACGGGAAGTGTGGCAAGTTGCGTTCCACCCCCCGTCGCAATTGTTTTGGTATTGTTTCAGTTTTGTGTCACCGACGTACGACTGAAACAAATCTGAAACAAGACCGACACAAAGACTGAAAGAAATGCCGACGCGAAAGTGAAACAAGATTGAAACAAGACCCCAACTTACCCCGATACTGACCCCCCTTCCCGCCGCCCTCCCCCGCAGACCCCCGGGCCAGAATTGCGGCAGGACCCCAAAAGTGGGCTTCTCGTTCATCCCAGCTCTTGGAGGATCTCATGACCTCGTGGGCCGACCTGGCGCGCTTTGCGGATCCGTGTGGACATCTTGGGCCGTCTCGGCGCTCTCTTGGGCCGTCTTGCGGTCCTCCTTGGGCATTCTGGGGCCGTCTTCGGGCTATCTTCGGGCCTGTGTCGTGAACCGTCCTCCCCTTTCCCATCCCCCGCGTTCCTGCTGGTTTTCGCAATTCTCGTTCCTTGGATGTATCCCCGGTTGTCTCCCTCATCATCATACCGAGCCTTGCGGGGATTACTGAGCGCCGTTGTGGGCAGGATGAGGGACCGTACATGGAAATGGTATCCGAATATTGTTACCCAAGATGCCCCCCGGACCCCCCGAAATTAATATTGAGAGCGTTGTGCAGGAGAGGGTGCGAATGGACAGAAACATTCTAACCCCCAAAGCACTACCTCACTGAGATCAACATTGATTTCGGGGGCGGATGGCGTTGATCAGAAATCCCCACGAACATGTAAGGCTTCGAACAGGTTGTCCACTTACCGCAGAGATGAGGGAGCTGGGAGCAGGGAGTGACTGAGAAGCTGCGAGAGGAGCGGGCTGCTCCCCAGGCACAGTGGGCGCAGGTCACGAAGCCGCAGGTGCACTGGTGGCAGGTGTCGTGACGCGACCGGCGCGCCCACCAGCCAGACTTCCCGCTCAGCTTGTGCCTGGTGTTTCCCTGTTGTTGCCGCAGCTCCTGCTGATGCTGCTGGCGATATCTGCTCAGGCTCATCGTGCATGTCCTGTGGCGTGGCCAGGCCAGACGAAGGCCATGCCACACAACCCAAACCGACGCTACGAACACCAGCATATCTCTTCATATGGTGCTTAACGGAGGGGACCCACAAAATTCTTCGAAGTTCAAGCTAGGCGTTGCGATGCCAGTCAGTTGTGTTTTTGCACGTGGCGTCAGCGGCCACCAGCCATTGGTAGCGAACGCTTCCACGGGCAGTCGGCCGTGAAAATGTCGTGAGTATCGAGAGGCGCCGCGTCCCATCGCGGACACTCATTGCCAGGTGGTCTCGTCTCTCCGCCCAGAAGGGGCTCCACCTGGGCCGCTTGCAGGCCCCTTCGGGCCTCCCCGCTGCTTGCCCATCCTGCATTCTGGCGCTCCAAGAGGTTGCCCCCCCCCCTCCCCTCTTCACCCTCCACTCATTGTCACCACCTTCCGTAATCTACACATCTACGCGCAGTCATTATCGTTCCTCCACCCCCTTCGTCCAAGGGAGGAAAACCACCCGGACCGGACAATTGGCGTTTACGAAACTGCCATGGGCGTTTACCGAACAGCCCCGCCCTGTTGGATTCCTTCTTTGGGCTCGTCGACTGAACGAAGTCGCGTGTCGGGGTAGTTATTAATGGAGGATGATGATTAAAAAATGACCGGGGGTCGTGTTCACGCGGCGGCGCCCGGGATGATGATTAGAAAAAACCGGCCCCGGGCTGGGAAACTATTTTTTCATCGTCCCCCCCCCGCCGTCCTCGGGCGCGCGCCCCCCCCCGGTGACGAAACACCGCACAGGCGAGCCCTGCTTCTGAGCGTTCCCCCCCGGTGTGGGAAACTATGTTTTAATCGTTCCCCCCTCCTTTTTTTCTTAATCGTCATCCCACATTATGGGGGGTGGACGTTTTGATAGCTGCTCGCCGTCCTCGTCCTTCTCGTCGTCCTCCCTCTCCGGCCTTCCGCCCTGCCCGGGCCTGCCCCCTGGAGAGCGTCGTCTCGTCCCTGATGCTGGGCCTTCCGCTTCTGGGCAGAGGCAGAAGGGCAGGATTTGGAGCTGGAGGAGGAGGAGGAGGAGGAGAGAGGAGGGAGGAGGGAGGAGGGAGGAGGAGGAAGGAGGAGGAGGAGGGGGAGGGAGGAGGAGGAGAGGAGGAGGAGGGAGGAAGGAGGAGAGGAGGAGGAAGGAGGAAGGAGGAAGGAGGAGGGAGGAGAAGGGAGGGAGGAAGAGGAGGAGGGAGGAGGGGAGGAGGAGGAAGGAGGAGGTTGGAGGGGGAGGAGGAGGAGGAGGAGGAGGAGGAGGGTGGGAGTGTTTGCGGAAATGCTGAAACGTCTCCATCACCTTCGGGATGTTCGGGTCGGAGTTCCTGGGGACCGCGCGGATTTCGGCCAGACCTGGGGCCAGAAACCCTCGTGTTCTTCGCTCTCGCTTCTCAGAGCGTCGAAATCGTCGAGCAGGTATTTCTCGCGCGCAGGTGGTTGTGAGCTCGGCGGCGAAGTATCCGTCTTGACCACGCCTGCACGGGCGTGGACCCAAGCCCGCCATTTCAGTGAATATGTTGGTTGCCCCGTCTTTTTTCTCATCCTGCACCCCTGTCCCCCCTGCTTGTCGCGCTCGCTCCTACATCCTGTGCAGCAGGCGCCGCTCCCTCGTGTCTGTTCAGTTATATTGTGCACTTGGGCCTCGGCGGAGCTGGGCCCAATGTCTCTTGTGCAGCAGCTTGGAGCAATCCGCCCAGTGAGGGCCAAGGCAATAATCCAGTGAGGCATTCTTTCCCCGACAGCTTTAAAGATGCATGCACGGTTCAAGCCCTGAGTTGCGCATTCATCAACCCAGATAAGTTCGTACTCGCGTTCGTCCCTAGGGGAGGAAGAGCAAGGGGGAGGTGGAGGCCTCCCGGAGGGGAAGGAAGGCGAAGGGACGAAGGGGAAAGGGGAGGGAGAAGGACGAGAAGGCAGGAGGAGAAGGAGCGCCTCACTGGCCAGATCGCTCGGCCCTGCCGCATCGAATGGCCTGGCGGTGGGTGGCCGACAATCGGCGCTTGTAGACACCCGGGCACCCTGGTTGGACCCATCACTCCCCTGCTCTACCTGTCCCCCTCTCCCCCTCCTTCCACGCGTGTGACGAGGGAAGAAGGGCGAGGGCGAAGGAGAGCAGGCCTCGAATGGGGCCAGAGTAGTTAGAAGAGGCTGCAGATCGCGCCGCATCGCCGATGCATCGGCCATGCCGAATCCAGATGCTCTAGATCCCGGCGTTGCCGATGCATCGGCGATGGAGTGCATCCCCCGGCCCCGTACACCCTGGCCCCACCTGGAGGGGGGTTGGATTGATTTGTGTGACTAGGGTGTCCCGGTCAAGTTGGCCTTGCCATTTTCTTCTCAGAGCCAGCGGCCCTTTGGTTGCGGACAGCATGCGCAGAAAGCCGCCGTTACTAAAGTATTCCGTTCTCAATGTTGTATTTTCTGGCCTCGCCGGTTCATTGGGTCCCAGGAGTGCCTTTCGGGCAGTTGGGCTAGACCTCGATCATGCGGATTTGTGCGGCTGGATTGGGGTGTTTTTTTCTAAATCAGCACACGTCTTCGGATTCTGGGAGCCTAGAACAGACGCTCCTGTACGCACCCAAGTATGCACACACATGTACTCATGCACATAGACGAGTAATATGGTCGTACGATTGTTTTGTTGGTATATCGGGTCAGAGGCCGCGCTCAGCGTGGCAGCAAGGGCACACGGCGAGTATATTATTCGTTGTGAGGCCTCGGAGGCCTAAGAGCGACGGCAGTTTGATCTGAGCCTCGTGCTCACGATGCTTCACGCGCCGCATGAACATTATTCACGACGCTTCGTGTTTACCCCCCGCCCTGGACGTTTCACAGTAGCCGGTGAGAACCCCCAGAGAAGCCCGTGGCCCCTTCGGGGGCTGTTTCGGGGCCACCTCGAAGCCTCAGAAGCATATTGGAGCTGGCACGGCGAGAAACCCCAAAGTTCTAGACACCACCAGTTTCACTGATATTGGATTCCTTGCGGGTCTCCGAGGGAGGCTTCTTCGGCCACCTTGACGTCTTGGCGCCCCTTGACAGGACCTCCACCTGCAGACCATATAAGGGCGCCCGCGTGTGCGAGAGCTATATTCAACTACATAATATGTGGCCCGCATTGCCTGATGTACTTACTTCGACATAGGCATGCATCTGTCCAGTTGGTCTGGCGAGTGTCCTCCATGATAGAGCCTTATTTGTTTTCCATGCGCGGAGCCGCGCAGATGTCGTCTGCCGGTAATCAGCCACTCGCACTGACCATGATATCGTTTCCAGCTATTACTAGCACTTGCCTGTTGGGTGTGGCTGGTAGACAGAGTCGTTTCAGTCATCCAGCGTGTGCGTTGACAGATCAATCCAGCGTTGACCTCAACTGGAAGTGGGCACGTCTGCTTTACTGCGAATGCGTGTCTCGTTTTGGTATTGGAGATGTCTTGCATGGTTTTCCCGAATCAAAGGGGGGGAGGAATACACACGTACACACATACACACATATATATATATACACATATATATAGCTAACACACACAGAGTTGCACATATACATATACATATGCATTAGTCAAGCAGTGCTTGTACTTAGCGGTTATATTTCTTTCCGAAGGACCTGGACCTTCCCGTCGTTCTGGCGTCTATGTGGGCGCCGCCCCGTCGCTGTCTGTCTTCTGGGTTTGCCCGTCGGTCTGGCGGCTATGTGGTCGCCGCCGCCGCCCCGTCGCTCTGGGCTTGCCCGTCGGTCTGGCGGTTCCGTGGTCGCCGCCGCCGCCCCGTCGCCGCCTGTCGCCGCCGCCCGTCTGAGCGTTCGTGTTGGTCCAGCTAGCTTCTGGCTGCCCGTCGCGTCTGCACCACATAGTTTGCACCACATGTATTCTCTGTTCTGCGAGGAATATGCAATATACCCCTCCCTCCTGTTGATCGCCCCCCCCCCGGAATAGTACAATTTACATGTGATGTTGCTTCATCGATCACGCTGTAAACAACTGCCGACCACCCCTTAGAGTCCCCGGAACGCACCGCTGACAACAAAATATTATGCGCGCGCATTCGCTGTATTCTTTATACACGAAGTTGCTCTTGGTAGTTAAAAAAGGTGCGAACAAATCTCTTGCCCATCAAATCACAGTTCCACGCCCGCGTCGTCGCGCGCGAATGTCGGATTTTGTTAGAAGACCTGCTTTCGATTATTTGAGATTTCATCAGTTAGGTTCCGGAGGGCGCGTTTTGAACACACCATGACTTCCCGACATTCGGTTTCGAAAAAGTCTGCACGCGCTCGTGCGAATGCTCAGGGAGACCCATGGAGTGTGTGTTCAACCTTCTCGTCGCACGAGACCCCGCGGGCTCTGCATGCCAGCGTGTTAAAATCCTTCGAGCGCTTGAGAGGCCCCCGCTGGAAAGGGAGGAGGTTGCGGGCAGGAGGCGGCCGCAGAGGAAGGGCAATTCCCAGGCCTGCTGGAGACGGCCACAGGGAGGAGGGGGCGGCGGCGCAGGCGGAGGAGATGGCGCCAAGACCTCCGCCGCGAAGGCCTCCACGGACGACCCTCGGGGGCGCCGCTGTGGGCGCGGTCGGGGAACAGACGGGGGGGACGGCCGCGGTTTGCACTCTAACCCTTGCCAGGTATCACCATGCGGGCCACTCGCGCGCGTCGGCCGCGCGCGCATCTCCAAATCCACCCATCACCTTCATCAGCGACACATCGACATTTGCAGTCTCCGACGTGACCAGCATCGGCGCCGCCATTGGCCTTGCCGTCGTCATCGTCATCATCACCACCACCATCGCTACTATCATCATAGTTGCTGCTGTTGCCGCCGTCGCCATGATTCCGCGCCCGCCCGATTCACCGACCTGCATTGAAGCGCCCGCGCGCCAGCGCGGCCTGTGAGGCGCGCTGGGGGGGGTCCCTTCGATCAGCGCCAGCCAGTGCCATGCAATCATCCCAATTGCCGCCGCATGGCTTTTGCAGACCAAGTTTCGGGTGGGAGAGTGGGATGAATGCGCGAGCAATCAGTGGAGTTGACATATGCCAAGTCCCAAGGAGAGTTGCACCACGTAGATTGCACCGCGTGCATTGCCCCGGCACTACACTCTCCCGTTCACCCCCCAGCGTTTATCGGCGCCCCTTGACATTGCAATGTGCGATTGTTTTTGACCAGTCATTCAGTTTGTACCGTGATCTCATACAACCCATGGAGATGTTTCCAAAGAGTATTTTGCGCGCGCATTCGCTTGTCAACAAGTACCAATTCTCAAGAACCCTTTTTCAACAGACGGCGCACCGTTCACACGCGCGCATCGTCGCGCGCACATGGCTAAATCTTATGGGAACCGCAGGTTTCGTAAGGATTGCAAGGTCGAGGTTCTTTTCGATCTTTACCGCAACAAATAAAACAACTGCGCGCTTTGGCGAATTCTGTGGAGCACCAAAGGCTCTTGTTCGACATTTTCGTCAAGTGAAACCGCGCTGGCTTTTCGTGCGCGCGGGTCAAAATCATTGGAGCGCCGGTGTGCGTTTACTGTTTGTGCGCGTGTGTGTGTGTGTGTGTGTGTGTGTGTGCGTGTGCGTGCGTGTGCGCGTGTGTGTGCGTGTGCGTGTGCGTGTGCGCGTGCGTGTGTATGTGTGTGCGTGTGCATGTGTGTGTGTGCGGGGGGCGGGGGCGCGGGGGGGAGGGGGGCGGGCGCGCGCGCGCGTGCGTGCGTGTGTGCGGGGGGGGGGGGGGGCCTGTCAAATAACGCATTTGGGCCACACGCGCCCGTCGGCCGCGCGCTTTTCGGACGCCTTCTAAAATTTCCATATGCGACACGTGGGCCCCATCGTCGCCGTAGGCGTGTCCAGCATCGGCGCCGTCGTTGGCCTTGCCGTCGTCATCGTCATCAAGGTCACTAGCACCACGACTATCATCATCATCCATTCCGCCGTTGCCGGCGCGGCGTCGTCGCGATACCTCGCCCGCCCGAGTCACCGACCAATGAGATGCCCGCTCTCCAGCGCGGCCTGCGAGACGCGCTGGGAAGTCCCCGTCGGCCAGCGCCGCAGAGCCCACGCCGTTTGCGCCAAACTAGCCGGCCGCTTTGCGCGCGAGCTTACGCGCGCTATCGCGGCCGCGGAGATGCGGCAGCCAGCGCCGACCTGTCATCGCAATCGCCGCCGCGCGGGTTATGCCAACGTGGAAGGGCGGGATGATTGCGCGAGTAGTTGGGTCGACAACATCAAGGTCTGCCGGGAAAATCCCATTGCGAAGACTGCGCCACATGGCTCACACCTCGTAGATTTCACCGCGTAGATTATCTTCTCCTAGAGAAGTCGGCGCCCACGCCCCGGGCCCCACCCGCCATGCCACCCCGGCCAGGCCGCCCCCCCCCCCCCCCCCAACCGCCGCGCCACATCCGTTGCAGATGATACTTGGCGTGCGCACTCGTTTGTCAAGAACAAGCCATGTGTTGGACACCCTTGCGACACGTGCGAGAAGGCCCACGCGCGCGCGGCGTCGCGCGCGCATGCCGGGATCCGTTTAGCATTGGATTCATGATCGAAGTCCCCGACCACACACAACAATCAGGTGTTTTTGCAATGTGGCGTTTCGCAAATAATTTGCGCTTTCCCACCGTGTTCATGAAATTCGAGCAACTTGCCGGGCGCGCCGAAATCGTTCGAACGTCCTTGCGCGCGCGCTGGGGGGGGGGGGCGCGGCCCCCGTCAAATGATGCCCCGCGCGCCACTCGCGCCCGCTGGCCGCGCGCGCGCGCCAAAGTCCTTCCAGCGCATTCGTCGCCGGCGCGCGGGCTCCAACGTCGCCATCTGCGGGCTCAGTATCGGCGCCGTCATTGGCCTCGCCGTCGTCATCGTCATCGCCGCCGCCAGCATCGCTATCATCATCGTCGCGCGCGCAGCTGTCGACGTCGCCGCGGTACTGCGCCCGCCCGAGTCACCGACTCGGAGCGAGGTGCCCGCGCGCCAGCGCGGCCTGCGAGATGCGCCGGGAAGTCCCCGGCTGTCATTGCAGCCGCAGACATGTTGGTCGCGCTAGACTCGCTGGCCGCAAGACCTGCGAGCCAGCGACGCGGCTGTGCGCTAGCCAGCGCCAGGCAGTCATTGCAATCGCCGCCGCATGGATTTGGCAAACCAAGTTGCGGGCGGGCGGGCTGGGTGGCTGCGCGAGCAATGGAGTCGGCAACTTCCAGGTCGGCAGGGCGCATGACGCACCTCGGGTTTGCCTTCTTCTTCTCAGGAATGAAGATCACTCACCGCCCCCCGGGTTTCCCGACCCCCCCCCGGAATGTGCAATATACGTTTGATGTTGCTTCATCTTTCGTTACAAATGCGAAACCGCACCGCCGCAGCAAGGCCGGGCCCCCCCGCCCCGCGTTTTCGCCCAATGGTTCCACCCGCGCACACTCGCCCATCCTAAAACGCGCTCGTCTGCAGTTGTCCCTGACGTCAGATGGGGCGAAGTGCGCGCGCGTCGTGGCCAGCGCGAGCCGAATTTTTTCGAACATCTGCGGCGTCGCGGAGATTTCGAAACCGTTCGCCCCGAACGCATGGGAACTGCATGGCTGCAAGTTGTCATTAAAAAAAGCGCGCGCTCTTGCGAATTTCGGCGAACCCATCGGCTTCTCACGCTTTTCATCGAATGCGACCAGACGGGCCGCTCGCGCGCGCATGCCGAAATCATTCGAACACTCTTGCGCGCTTGCTGGGGGAAGGGGCGGGCGGGGGCGGCGGAGCGATCCCTGTCAAATAAAGCCGCGCGGGCCACCTCGCGCCCGGCGGCCGCGGGCGCGCGTCGGAAGCCTGCGAATACCTTCATCAGCGACGCGCGGTCACCATCATCGTCATAGGCGCGATCAACATCGGTGCCGTCATCGGCCTTGCCGTCGTCATCGTCATCGCCGCAGCCTGCCCCGCTGCTATCATCGTCGCGTCTGCCGTTGTCGACGTCGCCGTGGGATTCTGCCCGCCCGAGTCACCGACCCACAGGGAAGTGCCCGCGCGTCAGCGCGGCCTGCGAGACGCACTCGGCAACCCCAGCGGCCAGCGCCACCGAGGCTGCGTCGGTCGCGCCAGACTAGCTTGCCATCGTGCGCGCGAGCCTGCGCGCGCTAGCGCGGCTGCGACGACGCGCATGCCAGCGCCAAGCAATCATCGCAATCGCCGCCGCATCGTTGTTCTAACCAAGTATCGGGCGGGCGGTTGGGGCGATTGCGCGGGCAGTGGAGTTGGCGACATCAATTTCGGCAGGCCGAGCTTCGCCTCGCGCATTGCACCATACAACCCTCACAAAACACAGGTCAAGAGCATCGTTTGCAAGACATTGGCTGTTTAACGTGGCTTGCAGACGTATCCTACACAACAAGTTGCATCGCATAGTTTACGCCACAAATATTGCACCACGTGTGCTGCGCCACATATTTCGAACCATGTAGTTCGCACCGCCAAGACTGCACCGCATAGTGCGCACCTCGTAGACCGCACCGCAAAGATTGCACCACATTTCTTGCGCCGCATAGGTTGCACCACATACACTGCATCTCGTAGGTTCTCCCTTCAAAAAAAGAATTGGAGTTGTCCGTCCACCCTGGGGATGGGCAATTGACATGCGATCCGGTCCCATCGTTCATTCTCAATACGGACTCGCATCACCCCAACCCAACCCATGCCGACCCCCCCTTTCATCCTCGCCAAGTCATTATATGCGCGCGCGCCTTCGTGTCTCAACAATTCGCAGTTTTCACGAAGCTTTGAACAAGAGGAAGCACGAAGTGTACACGCGCGCGCTGTCGCGCGCGCGTGCTGGAAGCATTCACAATATCCTAGGTATCGTCATGGATGCAAAATCGAGTGTCCCGAACACGTGAACATGTACTGTATTCCATCATGGTTTTTTATAAAAAGCTTCTGCGGAATCTTACGAAAACCATTGGGTGTTCAGCATGTGCTTCCGATGGCACCAAACGGGCCTCGCGCGCGCGCGTGTCGAAAGCCCTCGAACGCCGTTGCGCGTGTGTTGGGAGGGGAGCACGATCCTTGCCA
>CAUYUJ010009036.1:237500-305000 GCA_963575745.1 Prorocentrum cordatum | reverse complement strand
CTCGCCTCGTCTGGGGAAGCTGTTTCTTGAGCGCCTTGTGAGAACGTCGCCAAATTTCCGTCGCTGGGGGATTGGCATGACGGTCCCATACGCTCAAATGTCTCAAGGGTTGGGTCGGTGTTCGGTCGCCACCCGTTCTTGTCTTCATCGGGGAGCTGCTGAACAATCAGCGATCCCGCCAAGATCGAGCAGAATGTCCACGCGACCTTCCACTGATATCGAACAGATATAGCGCGACCAGCGTGGGCACAGCGTCGTGCTGAGAGTGGGGTGCAGGCTTCGGCGCAGATCGTACAGGTGACAAGTTCATCGGCCGCGCGATCGTGGACTCAGTGGCGCGCGCTGTCGCTTGGTATCCTGTGGCGGCTCTCTGCCGTCTGCTCGTCCTCCCGGGATTCTCCCCACCAGGAGGGTCGGAACAGGGAAGCGGACCCCAGAGCAGGGCCAGTGGAGACATCGGTGGCCATCCACATTCCTCCTATTTACACGCCTCCGGATCCGGCCGTTACGAAGACGCACCTCCAGAAGGTATAGTGGGGTTCCATGCCAAGAAACACCCTGCTTGCCTCCATCAAGCAGTGCCGAAGCGTCCTGGCGTGCCTATAGTACTACCAATCAAATTTATAATAACTTATTGTGGTTCCCACGAAATGTTCTTAGAACATTTCTGGTTGGGACTGTCTTGTCTTATCACATTGGGTTTATGTTCCAAGAACATTGTTTTGTTCGTAGAACATGTTTGGGTTCTTAAAAACATTTTGCGGTAGGCCTATAGGAATGCCGGGATGGTCGGTCCCTGCTCAATTCCAGGGCTCTAGGGTGCGATGGTTTTGCCATGGAAAGGGTGACGCTCCCACACCAAAAATCGATGGACGTTCTGAGGTCTCAGGGTTGGGTGTCTTGTGGAAGGTTTCTTGTGGTCGGGTCCCCAATGTACAGAATGCAGAAATGAACATCACAGAGATTATCCTGCCCCCCATCCTCCTGTTGGCGAAAGCGTTGGCGCAGGCAGGGCAGCGACGAGAAGGCGCGCGGAGGCGAGGAAGCGTGGGCATGGGCTTACATCGGGCCTGTCCCTCTACAGGAGGAATATTAAAAAATAGCAATAAACTGGTCTGGGGACGATTTGTGGAGCATTTTGCTTGTGTTCTTTTTGAACACTTTTTGAATGCTTGTTTTCTTCATCCAAAATCCGCCTGTAGGAGGACATGCCCGACCTAAGCATGAGCGTGGGCCCGCGGCTGGGCGGCAGCCCCCCCCCTGTCCCCGAGGACCCGGCAGACATCGGCGTGATCTCGCCGTACGGGAGCGGCTGGGGTGGCGTGGGGAGGGTGGAGTGGAGGGTTTCTCCGAGGGGCTTGGGCGACCCGTCCTCCTCCTCCTCCTCCCCTCCTCCTCCTCCTCCTCCTCCTCCTCCTCCCCTCCTCCTCCTCCTCCCCCCTCCTCCTTCTTCTCCTTCTGCTCCTCTTCCTCCTCCTTCTCCTCCTCCTCCTCCTCCTCCTCCTCCTCTTCCTCCTCCTCCTCCTCCTCCTCCCTCCTCCACCTCCTCCTCCTCCCCCTCCTCCTTCTTCTCCTTCTGCTCCTCTTCCTCCTCCTTCTCCTCCTCCTCCTCCTCTTCCTCCTCCTCCTCCTCTCGTCTGGGGCTCGGCCCCCACCCCGATCGCGAGATCGAATATCCACGTTTACGATGTCACCGAATCGTAGTCCTAAGCTTTCACATTTACCATAAACTGAAAGCGGACCTTGCGCGGCGGCCGCAGGCTGCCACGCCTTCATACCATTACCAGATACGATCTGCTGGCTGCATTAGCCGCTATGCGAGGCTTGTGCTGTGCAGTAGCTGTGGCACTGTCTTCCCAGCTACGTGCGCTCCTCCTCCTCCCCCCCCTCCTCGCTCTCCCTTCTCGGGTCCCCTATGGCCCCAGGAGGAACCGTCCAGGGGGGAGACGACGATCGCTGCATGCAGCCGGCTTGAGCCGGCCCCGCCTCCATCGGGCCCCCGGAGACCAGGGCACAGACTAAGAAAGGGCATTGGCAAGTCGGGGAACCGGCACCCGTTTCTGCAAAGGCAGGTGTTTGAGGTCCCGTCCTGGTAGATTCCAAAAGCGTTGCAGTGCAGTTTTTGTTTCGTGCCGCCGTCTGGAGCAAATGGTTTCGAGGGATGATGTTGGACGTCCTGGTCTAGCGTGTCCAGGTCTACGGTGCCCTTACTCCAAGCACCTTCCTCGATACACGGTCGCTCCCGACGCTTTGAGGCGCCTGATAGATCCGCATCGTGTAGCCGACTCGGAACTCCCTTGCCGTCCACCCCTATCTTCCCACTCTTCCTGCTCCTGCCTGCTTTTCCTGGAAAGATTTCAGTAGAAACGGGCACAAGCCATATATTCCCAAATTCGATTGAGATCTCCTGCTAAGGTCATACGCCATACGGGCGCACAAAATGAACACCGAGTCATTTCTGAACCACATAAGGGTCCTTCATTGTCTCGACGCACCGACTGCACTGCCCCGGCGTCGAACTCCGTGACTCCTGACCCTCTTAGGGGACCTTTGTTTCTCCGAGCCCTTCGTGTCACCACGAGAGCGGGGTCTGGTCAGACTGGTACGCGCTCCGGTTGAATATTGCGTGCGAGAGTGTCCACAGCAGACGTTCTCTTTGCAGGCCGACTGCCAGCTCACGTTGTGTGCGTGTGCCCACGGGCTGCCGCGGTCTCAGGCGTCACCCGGCTGGGCCTGACCGCTGAGTTGTCGAGGCGTGGCCCTGCCCTTCCGCATCGGGGAAGCGTACGACTCGAGTAAGCCGGAGCTCAGGTCTGCCGACTCTTTTTCGACGAGCGTGGCCTGGATTTGGACGGTCCCGCTTTCGTGGGATGTCTGCAGCGGGAGCCCGCGTCACATTCCAGACTGGGCTCCTCCTCCTCCTCCTCCTCCTCCTCCTCCTCCTCCTCCTGGGCCTCGCCGTGTTCCTCAGGGCCCCCGTGAGGCCAGCCCGAGCCCCCCGTACCCGAGTCTTGCGTCTCCCCGCTCGGAGAGAGCCGGACGCCCGGGGACGGCCTCGGGGTCTCCGTCACGAGAAACGTTTGGGGGGGGTCGAGGTCGTGGGCCCCTCGTGCGTTGTTGGCGGGGCTCGCCGACCGCTCCGCCACGCGACGTGTTCGGAATATGATGTTCCAACCGACCTTAGCCTTGATCACCAGAAAGAATTTCGAGCACCAGAAAAGTACCGAAGCTCGAGGGTGTTCACGTGTCGGGCCCTGGGAGGCACTCGTCCGACACTGTTGCGACATTGTTTCGGCACTCTTTCGACACTTTTCCGGGTGCTCGAAGTTATTTCTGGGATGTGGTCCTTAAGTATGATGGGAACAACATAATGCTCGGGTGTGGAAGGGGCAGTTGCGGGAACGCTAGAGGGGGGAGCGTCCTTGGCCACAGCACGCGACTTTGCTTTCCATGTTTGGCATGCATACCCCAAACAGCTTGGTTGCAAGGTTCATACGTAACGCCTCTGAGGCTGGGGAGCTCCAGCGGATGCAGCGTCGGTGATACGTGGCCCGCTCTCTCTTGCATGATCGCCCGTGTGGTTTCTCGGTTGGTCTCCCTTGTTGTCTCACGTCTAATCTCCCATATGGTGTCCGTGTGGTCTCCCGGATGGTCTCTTTGATGGTCTCCTTGATGGTCGCCTTGATGGTCGCGCTTACTGTCTCCCGTCTTGTCTTCCTCATGTGTTGCCGTCTGTTCTCCTTTTGGGTCTCGTGTATTGTGCGGCTTCTCGTATGATTATTTGTTCGTGGCCAGCCGCATTTGGCTTGTACGGACGAGTGCGGTTCCTCTTCTTCCTCCCTTGTTCCCCCTGTCCCTCCACGCCTTGACCTGCCTTCTGCTCAAGCAACTTAGGCCTAATCTGGCACAGGTGCCACGCGCGGGCGGGGCAGCAGGACGCGCACCATCGTCGACGGCGGGCGAGGGGTTCGCTGTACGCTGGCTTCTCGGCTTGAGGGGGGGGGGGCGGCCAATTTGGGCCGCTACTGAAATTCATGCTGTCCCAAGTACATGACCAGAGGCCGCGGCTGGCATGGTGAAGCAGCGCAGGCGACGTGGGTTTCCTGATGTGGGCGTTGTTTGATTAATTGTTTTGCCGATCGGCGTCGGCCCTCGCACCCCCTCCCCCCCCCATGGAGTAGATCTTGGCCGTTTTGGGGGCGCCTCTTTCGACCAGGTGGGGTCCCTCCCAGGGGCCGCAGTCTTGCAAACAGTCGCACAAAGCAGAGGTCTGGAGCCAGACCCCCCCCTCCCCCCCCACTTTCCGCCCAATGTCGAAACGCCGAATACAAAAAACTCACCATTGCGCTGCAACTCACGATCGACCAGCAGACCCCTCAACACCAGAGGGCAAAAAGGCAATGCAATACATCAAATGCCCGCCGTGCCCCATGTGCAGTGGCAGCTGGACTTGCTGCGATCGTGTTGACCAGCCTCGATTGATTTTCTGTCAGACCTGCGGACATGAATGGAGGCCAAAGGATTCCATGGCCAATGGCGACGAAGACTAGAAACCAGAAGCATGACCACAGAGTCCGATTGTAGAGCCGCTCAGAAAGCGGTACATCGCCGCTCGCGACCAGTCCGACACCAAGATAGACGAGGTCGCTGCAGCTTGCCCAGTAGTTGTACCGGCGCCACCAGCTGAACCAGCCGTTCTTATCAACAGAACAGAAACTCCAAGAGGCCGTGGCAGTCTTTACCGCGTTGCAGAAGCAACAGGATAAGATGGCCAAACAGTTCAGGAGGGCCATTGAACACCGCAGCGAGGTGCTCCGAATGGTCAGCGGGAACGTGGCAGACTTGGCAGTGGTAAGGGGATGTTTCTTCGAAGCGGCAGCAGATGTTGGGGACGGCGCTGCTTAAGCTGAACATGCCGATAGAAAGCCTGACGATGCTGAAGAAGACTGCCCAACCCTGACCTCCGACGAGTTCGACTTGTTGGGCCCGAGGCACAAGAACACATATTTGAAAAACAGGAGGAGTACGGAGAGGCCAAGCAGCTCATCGCGGAAAAAAGACGGAGGCGGCCCCAAACGCCAACAAGGCGCTTGACGCCGCAGAAAGTCTCCAGGCTACGGCGAAGGCATCCAAGAGGCGCACCTGCGACAGTGATGATGAGGTTGATGCCAAGCCAGACCGATGCAGCGGCTTCACCTGGGCCAACATGAAGATGCAGGGGTTAAACCAAGATCTCCAGATGTTACATGCAGTTCGACCTCGCAGACGACGAACAGTTCCGGACCTACCTCGCGCAGCTCGCGAAGATCAAGGGCAGGGCGCGGCAGCTGGTGCCAGCACCACCAGCGGACAAGACCGCGAATGGGGTAGTTGCCAGAACCAGACCTACTTGAACAGCGAGGACGACGACACCTTCGGCGCACTGCTAGGGTCCGCTGCGAAGGGGGGATGGACCATAGTTGGCCTGCGGGCCGGGAAAATCCCCACTCGCAGCGACGCATCTTCGAGGACCAAGCTACCCGACCAGTCCGGGCAATCAGGAGCCCGCTTGGATCGACGGCGAGGTCGTCTGCATCAGCGAGAGTGAGGTACTCAGGGTCATGGAGATTGTTCAGCCGACGATTGGAACAAGCAAGGCAAGCGATGCGATGGTGAACGACCCACCGTCGAGATTTCCGCGGCCAGCTGTCCGCAGCGCAGCGAGGCCGCAGTGGCGCATCCCCCAAGCGGCGCGGAGCTCGGTAGCGCGCCGTGGATCACCTGCGGGGGGGGGGGGGCTTCGACGACGCGCCCTGGGAGCTCGGGGCGACGCCCTGGTCTGCGCCGATGGAGGGGGCGGCGGCGGCGCCCCGGCGCGCGAGCCACGCGTGCAGCATTGGCTCTGGACGTTCGGCTCGCCAGCGCAATGATTTCCAGTCTTGAGACTGGAGGGCGGGCCCGCCCAGCTACCGTCGCCATCCGCAAGCTCGCGCCCCCCGCGAAGCGCCGGATGCCGACGGCAGAAACCAGACGGGAGAAACGCAACAAATGGGAGCGGCGAGATCTTCGACATCACCAGCATTTGCAGCAGCGCAGCGACGGCATCAACCCAAACCGTCACACGCCTTCTGGCACCTATTCCACCGAAGCCGCGCCCGCGCAGTGCGGCCCGACGATCTGGGGTTGGCGCCGCGAAGAAGAGCGAGATAGCCGCGCGCGAGGCCCGTCGCAGCGGGCCCGGAACTCGCTCGCCAACAAGCAGAAACCGAAGATGCGCCAGTTTCTGTGAAAATTACAGGGCAAGTGGGCGAATGCAGAAGAACGCCCAGTAGCTAATATCATTGGGTCAGCATTAAGGCCACGAGGGCGACGAGGACAACCGACGCGATATTGCAAAGGACCCCGCCCACAGCGCATCAGCGGCCAGGCAGAAGGTCAGCGCGTCATGAGGCATTCTGCGACAGCGGTGCACAGCGCTGTCTCCGCCCCGCCTGGCCGCCCGTCGGGCGGGGAAGAAACTTGTTTCACGTGCAACCGATGTCTTGTTTGCGCCGCTGCGCCCCCTTGGCCGCGTCAAGATGTCTTCTGACCTTGCCATCGGTGCTTGGCGGCGCCCGAGCCCTGACGCTTGTTTCTGAAGCACGCGATGCGCAGACGGCGAAGTCGTTCTGCAGAGACCAGCGCGCCAGCCAGCACCGCCTACACGACGTCGGAGGCCTCATCGCGAACCTCGCGGATCAAGTCAGCCAGCTGGAAGATTCGGGCGGGGCCGAGGCGGGCCACTTGGACCAGCGGGCGCGCGTTTTTGCCCAGCGCGCCGCCCACCTACTCCGTGGCCTTGATCCCGCGCCATGGTTGAGCAGAATCAAGAATGGCCGGGGGCACATGGAGCTGCCAGAGTAGGAGCTCAATGGTATCCAAGACATACGTGGAAGAAAGCTCAAGAGTAGCGACCGCAGTGGATGCGCGAAGCGCTTGCTGGCGGCGCCACAGGGGCCCACCAGTGCGCCGTCGATCACGACCGACGAGATCTACCACGCGCAGCATTTGGACCCCATCAGCACAGAAGAGACAGGCGTTCCACGCGAAAGCACGAAATGCAGCGCAGGATGTGGGCAAACGACGCGCAGCGACATCGCCCGCCAGACACGGGGCGAGCAGGCGCCCCACCAGGAAACATGTACAACGCAAGCTTTTGCCCACGACAGAAATTTGTCGGGGGTGGCCAGAACCTGGTTGTGGGCAAGAGCTCTTGGATTCCGACCCCAGGGGGGCTCTAGCGATTCGGCCCGTGAGCACGAGCAAACGTTCTTACTCGCAGCGGTTGTTGCAGGGCCAGAAGCGTGGTAGTGGGCAAACGCTGTTCGGTTTGGTTTGGGCGCATGCAGATGGCTTGCGCCATCCCGCCGAACCTTCAGAAGACGCGGGTGCTCGCGACAACCCTAGAAGTTGTCTGGCCGCGGCGACCGAACAGCGCCGCCGCGTCGCCGCGCAGCTCGTTCAAGCGCCAGCACCGCCTCTACATATTGCAGTGGAACGTGACGACCTTTGAAATCTCACGGCGCACAAACTGCATGCACGTATCAGACATGCCAAGAAAGTGCCCCACAGCTTCGCATAGCTCCCCCGCCGAGGCTCGCTTCTCGCCGCGCGACTTCCTGGTCGACGCGCGGAGAGACTTTAAGTCCTCCCAGAATAGACGGCGCAACTCCTCCATGCTAGCGCGAGAGTCGCCCCACTGCTGCAGCGCATCCACGGGCAGCGCGCTGCCCGCCTCGCTCTGCTTCCACATCCCGCTCGCGACGCCGACGCCTGCCAGAGCGCCTGGGCCCATGAGCACCCCGCGCTGCGAGCGCCACTCTGGACGGCGTCGCCTGTTCGCGCGAGACTGCTCCAACAGATAAACAGCGCTCCCCCAGGAAGAGCTACCTCGACGCCCCCACTGCGCCCGCGGAGACCTCGAGGCGGCGCCCCCGAAGTTCGAGCCCGCGACGGCGATGGGGGGCGGATCTGTCGTTGCCGCGCGAGGCGACTTCTACCCAAGGATGCCAGGGGCAGCTTGTATTCTCCTCGTCATAACATTACTTCTGCGCATGCAGTCATGGGAAAAGATGGCGAACGCAGCATTGCAAGAGTAGTGCGCAGAAAAGGCAAGGCATTGTTACGCAAGCGTCCAATGACCTCCAGCCGTGAGAGCAGCATTACTTGCAATGGCGCTCGACGAGACAAGTGCCACGCACAAAGGATCGTCAGGTGGCGCCTTCTACCGCGCCCTTGAGAGGTTCCGCGGCAGCGTGGGCTTCGGCATCTTAACCAGACGCACGATACTATCTAATCATCCACATGTCAATTTATACTTGAGCACGCTTTTGTATCTATCACCGAGAGTCGATCGAGCTCGCCAGGATCGCGCGCGCCCAGTACGCCCGCGACATGGACTAGTAGCAGGACTTGCAGCCCGTAACCGCGCAGCGAGGGCCGTTGCCCAGATTATTTTGAAACCGCCCACAACGCAGCGCCACGTGCGATCGCGCGCGAGTTCGTCGACGATCTTCGCGCCCGGGTGGAAGGTCTTCTGAAACAGTTTCATGTGCAGTGCTCGATGGCGGTGGGGACCTTGGCGCGGGCGCGATCGGATGCAAGGTTGGTCGCTTGGCCAGTCTGCTGGGATCGCAGATTTCGACGAGCCGTGGAAGCACATCTTGAAACAGCTCAAAGGAAAGGGTGCCCCAATCAAGACGCGGTGTCTGCGCGAGGCCTCGGCATCGACGCAAGATCGGGGCCGCGTCGACGCGAGCCATCCGCGCCAAGAAAGCCGGAGGAAGGGCGAAACCGGCCAAGTCTTCAGCAAGCAGAAAGGCACGCGGCGACACAGAACGGCCGCGCCCTTTATTGCCAACCTCCGCGCCACGCAGAAGTTGGACCGGTCCGTCGCGTGGCCCAATCCGAGCGCAGCGCGGGATGCTAGAGCGCAAGCAGCAGACGGAGCGGGCTTCGGCACGGGCGGCCGGTGCGCATCAACGGCCAGCGCAGTCCTCTACGGCAATGCGACACAGCGACAGCGGGCCTACAGCGACAGGTCAGAGACTTGATGCAGATGAGGCCGCGGGAAAGACCTGTGCATGATTGATTGCGACATGGTCGCCAAGGAGTCCCCCGGCGGTCCCAGAGCATGAGGAGCCGTGGCAAGTGGAAAACAGTTTCAGGACCAGTGGGGGCGTTAATTTGGTCCGTGCAAGAGAAAGGGCGGTCGCCGCGGCGGCCTCGCCAGTGGGGGGAAACGAGAGAATATCGATGGCGATTTATCGTCAAGGGTGATATTGTTCAAACATAAACATACATATGATACCAGAGATAAGCCCCAATCCGAATCTTTTTAGGGCGATAGTGTGATAGGACCATTGGGCTATAGGTCTACAGGGCTATAGGTCTATAGCCATGTAGAGCTGCATGGCTATAGGGTTATGAGGCCAAACGGCTATAAGACTGTAAGACTATGGGGCTATAGGGCACTTGGGCGATTGGTGCATCGGGGGCCGTGCGACTATAGGGCTATGGGGCTGTGTGCCTATAGGTCTATAAGGCTATAGGGATGTAGGGCTATAGGGCCATAGGGCTGTAGGGCTATAAGGCTCTATGGCTGTGGGGCTAGAAGGCTATAAGGCGATGGGGCTATAGGGCTATAGGGGTATAGGGCCACATGGTTATAGGGCTATAGGGCTATCAGGCGCCAGGGCTATTGTGGTATAAGGCCATGAAGCTCTAGGGCTATAAGGCTATAGGGCTAGAGAGCTAGAGGGCCACCCGGCACCCGGGCGCCCAGGCACCTGGGCACTTGGGCTCCCGGGCACGGGGGCACACGGGCACCCGGGCCGGGCACCTGGGCAACCGGGCGGGCTGTCGAAATCGGCGACGCAGCTCCCGGGCACCTGGGCGCCCGGACACCCGAGCGGACCGCCGAAATCGGCGACGCAGCTAACCTGACCGCGTGAACCCGTTGGGGCCCATACAGAGGCAAGCTCTGCTTGAGAATCTCTATATATATATATATATATATATACATACACACGTAAAGAAGACGGCCCTCATCAGGGACATGCGGACGGAGTCTGCGCGCGTTGCGCGATTGCTCCCGGCTTGCTGCGACGGAGGATCCACGAGTGCGAGATGATCAACCTCTCCCCATAGAAGCGGCGACGCAGTTTCAGAACCCATGCAGGAAGGCCATCGAAGCAATGCGTGAGGGGCCACGCGCGGGGGCATTGGGGCTACGAGGGCTTCTACCGCGGCATCGGCATCCAGTGCCAGATCCCCCTGCATGGGGTGAATGGTGTGGAAATTATTGGACCGCGGCAACTTCGGGGCCCAAGGTTATTGCTGAGCACGCGTTAGCGATTGTGCGCATAGCGTGCAAAACAGCGCGCGTTGACGGCTGGGGGGCCAGGGGCGACACCTGCAGCCCCATCGCAAGTTCCAGCCAGAGCGGGATGGGGACTCACATCGCAAGTGAGGCCCGAGCCCAGAGCTTTGCACCAGGAACAGCCAGGCGGCGGTGCCACGCCGCCATCGAGAATGCCGCTGCCACAAAGGATCATGAGGATGCGCAAGACCATCGAAACTGGCCAGCTGATGAAACCCTGCGAAAACATTGCACGAAGCGGATGAGCGACGTAGGAGTTTGGGCAGTTACATGGACGGTTACCACCAAAGCCGATCGAGGAGGCGATCAATTTGCAGAATTGAAAGTTGTGGTACGAGGCTTATGAAGCAGTACCTACGCCAATATGAGCAAGCCGCTGTCTCCGCGAATGCTACAGAACCTTTGTCAGACCATGGACATCGTGAAGCTCGCGAAAGACATTTGCGACATGGGCTGCAGAAGCGCAGAGCAAAGGCGCAAAGGTGTCCACGCGCATTGTCTCGCCCTCTGAGGATAGGGTTCGCCGGTGGGAAAGCACTTCGGGGGCGAAGTCGCGCTCCGGCTTCGGCGGCGCCGCGGGCGGAGAGCAGGCCGCGCCAGCAGGCTGAACATGCAGGGTTTTTCTGTGCGTTGACATTCACGCGCAGAAGGACCGACTACGACATGCATGCATGGCCAGCAGGCGAAGGCCGGACGGGCGCAAGGTGGCACGATCAACCACCAGCTACAACGCGGAGCTGGTGGATGCGCAGTTACAAAGTATTGCAGAAGCGCCCAGGCGAATTGCTGGGGACCCGAGTTATAAAGTGATGCTCACACTTAGACATGGGGCCCAAGCAGCCGATGGAGACGGAGACCTCGATGATGCGCATCCAGAGTAGAGCGGCCGCTCTGATTCGCAAGGTCTGCAAGGGCGCGGGCCCCGCCGAGCGCGAGCGAAAGCGGGCGCCCCAGACAGCCATGGCAAAAGAAAGACGGCAGCAGTATGAAACGTAATCTGGCTTCCTTGCCGGAAAGTAGCGCGGGCAATTGGCGAGCCGACGGCGCTGGGAATCGCCCGGCAAGCGCAGCGCAGCGGTTTGGATGAAGTCCATTGTTTGCACGGGCCGACAGCGCGAGACACATCGATCAGACCATGGCCACGCAGCGTTTGTAGCAGACAACGAGGTGATCGAGATCAGCAACAAAGTCATCCACGCCAGCCGCGGCATTTCGGTGGCTCATGGCCAGTTTCGGGTCGCATCTCGAAGATGGACATCGAAGAGTGAACTTCCCGGCGAAGAAGCGCCGAGACAAAGTCGCGCCAGGTGACCAGACGGCACAGCGGCGGCTTCTCCAAGCACAACCGCCAAGACCTAAACAGAATTGGCCTGCCGGTGCGACCCGCCGCCGCGCGGTGTCAAGATCATCCCGCTTGTTGCTGGGCGTCGCCGTGCAGCTGAGCGGCGAGGCCGCGGTTGTGTTCGCGGCTCGGGGCTCTGGACCCGGTGGCCCCGCAGAGATACTGTGTGAGTGGCAGGGGGGCGGTCTCGGCTCGGTCTCTGGGGCGGCCCCGCAACCTCATGAGCTGGCGCAGGGGCGCGGGGGCGGGGGCGCGGCGGCGGGGCCGACTGCGCTGCCCTCTGATCTCGAGTCCTCGAGTCTTCTCGTTCTCTGTTGCGTGTTCTGCGCGCGCGCGTGCGCACGCATTCTTCGCGCTTTCAGCGCGGTCTGTAGTTCCGGCTGTTTCCCGCGACAGGGCGGGGAAGGGCGGGGGGGGCCCTCCGATGATGGTTGAAGTGGCGTCGGCAATAAGAGTGGATGCGTTCTCGCGCGCGCGAGCCCCGTCCGTGCGCGAGCCCGACGTCTGCTAGTCATAGCGGTGGCACGCAGCAGAGTGATTGCTGGGGGCAAGCATGCGCCCCCCTACACACCCGCGCAAGGTGCCACTCAGCTCGCCTCCCCCTCCTCGCCATCCACGGCGCAAGCGCGCGGCCCCTCGCGGAAGCCTTTGCGCGGCGGCATCTGCGCGACGCCAGCGGCCAGCGCCGCGCGGTAGCGGCGCAGTGCGTCCAGCACGCTGGCCACGCCCGCCCACCTCTGCAAGTCCGCGCAGTTCTCCGCGGCGGCGGAGTGGAAATGCCGGCGCAATCTGGCGCCAACACCGCGCCCTTGCCCGTGGCTCAGGCAAGGGGACAACGCACCTCCGCCAGCGACTCTGGGCCGCCAGACCCGCGCTTCGCCGTGAATTTCCGCGTCGGCAAAGTCGCGGCCGCCCTTCCCTTTGAGGAAAACACACCTTCGTTGCGGGCAGACGGCCTGGTGGCTCTTTGCGCCGCCGTTCAATTTCTTGTTTGCCATGCGGGAGCTACAGGCCTCGATATCTCGTCCTCGAACACAGAATCGCGGGCGCGCTCCACCTCCGCGCGCGCCAATGCCACTTTGCACAGCGTGGAACTCCGACACTTTGCCCCCCGTGGTCGCAATGTTGCCGCCTTTCTGCCGCGCGAGTTGGATCGCTGCGCCGTTGGGTAGATCGCGCCTCAATGCGCTGGCCGCGCGCACGCGCGTCTTGCAGTCTCGCTCGTAGCCGCCTGCGCCGAAGCGGGCGAGCGGCGCGTAGGCCGCGTCTGGGTTGGCGAGGCGCGGGCGGCTACAGTTTACCGCCGCGCGCCTGAAGCCGACGCCGTTCTTGCCCATCTCGCCGATGCGCTGCGGGCGGGCACGAGACGCCGCCTCGCCCCGACGCGGCAGGACGAATGCGTCCACCAACGCCATCTAGACACCAGTCGGGCCCAAGGCAATGATATCCTCGCGCAGCGGCTGGTCCAGGTGCCGCCACGCGTCGCCCGCCGACTTGCCGCTGTAGGCCGGGCCGTCCTTGTTGTGCTTCCCCGTCGCCCGCGGGTCATTGGGGGCGCGGCTTCCGGCGCTCTTGCCACTCGCCTTCGCGGGTCGCTTCGCCGCCGCCTCCTTGCCGCGCGCCTTGGCGGGCCCCTTCGCCGCCGACTTCATGCCGGGCGTCTTCGCGGGCTTCTCCGCCGCCGCCCGCGCCGCGGGATCGAGGGCCCGCTTCGCGGCTGGCCTCGGCGCGCCAACGCGCCAGTCGCGGGCGCGGCCGCGCCGCGACGCTCGAGCGCTGGGCGCTCGCCCAGGGCGGCGGAGCACGGGGGCGGCGGTCGTGCCAAAACGGCGACCATGGGCAAGCGCCGCCTATCATCTGACGACAGGGCTCTGCTGCAGCAAGCGCCGCGCGATCGACCTGGCAATTCGTGCTCTGCAGTCGGAGGAGACAGCGCCGATGAAGCAACGCCGGCACCGCTGGGCGCCGCCGGCTAGAATGCGCGCGACAACTGTCCGCCCCGCCCAACTGCATTGACGTTTGTTTTAGCATGCAACTCTCCGCCCGCGCCGCCGCCCCGCGGGACCATGCCCCCCGGACAGCGCGCTTCCATAATTTCTCGCGCGTGAAGCTGACGCTGGTGCTCTCGCCGGCTTTGCTCAGCACGTCGCGCAGCTTGCCGTCGTTGCTCAGCGACCCGATGCGAATGGCCACGCCGTCGAACATGTAGACGGGAACCTCCACGTCCTCGCCGAATTTTTGGTGCAATGCCTTGCCGACGTTCATGGCCGGCTTGTCCCCGATGGCGCTCAGGGCATGACGAAAACGAGTTGCAAGGAGGAAGCGCAGATCTGCGAACTTCGGGCTCAAGTGCTGGAACCGCGGCTGTTTCCAGTGCCCTTCTTATCGCTGTGCCGAGCTCGACTGCGAAAGCCCAAAGTAATGGCAAGTGGGCCTTCGGTTCGCCGCAATCGGGGATGGTGATGAATTGTTGTTGTTTTTGTTCCACCGCCTCCTTGACGGTGGTGTCCAGTTAGCGGGCCAGCGAATTTCGGAAGCCGCACGGATTCCGAACTTACGCATTCGACGGGTCACATTCGATCTCAATGCCGCAGCCCACAACGCTGCTGGGCTCGTTCCACGAGAACTGCATGAACGCGCTGACGCGGTCAACGTCGTAGTTCTCGAACGATTTCGCCGCGCGCGGAGTCGACTTCACACTGAGAGCGGAAGGCATGTTTCTTGAGCGCCGTCTTGTGGTCCTGCGCACTCGGGCCACGCGCACACTCCTCCCCCTCCATGTCGTGCTGCCTGTAGTGCGTGACGGTGAGGCTTGGGAAGTCAGTGCTGCGAGCGCCGTCCTCGCGGCCGCGGGAGATGCAGCGCCCGGCGCAGTCGACCACCTCGCCTCTTGGATCGCCCTTTTGGTCTGCCAAGTCCACGATGCTCACCGTCTCTGCCAGGCTGCGAGCAATCGCAAAGGAGTTCATGTGCTGGAGTCATGGAGCTGCGAGCGCAAGTCCCAACGCACCCCCCTTCCCGGCCCCCCGCGAGCGCGTCGCGGTAAGCTGCGTCGAGACAGTGGTTCGAGGAAGAGCAGCTTCACGTCGAGCTTGAACGCGCCGTTGCCGACGCGGAAGATATAGGGGTAGTCCTTAACGGCGTCGTCGACGTGTTGCTGACTCGACTTGCCAGTCTTCTCCTCTGTAGTAGTGTTTTTCGCGAGGCCGCGCGTTTTGATCTAGGGGCAATCGTCGCGGAGCCACGCGTGAAGCCCCATCCGCAGTCACTTAGCCTGCTGTTCGACGGCCACGCGGCTGTGTGCGTCCATCCGCTCCTTCGGGGGTTCCAACCCACCTGTCGCCATCCGAGCCACGACCCCTTGGGTCCCTTGCGCCACTTCGGCGGAAGGGTTCTTGAGGATCTGGCGGCAGCATTCAGCGTTGCATTTCTGCATGATGAAAACCATGCAGGAAAGGATGGAGGCGAGGCGAACTTCTGGACTTTGCAGAAAAGCAAGCAAGTCTTTGTCTTCGAATGCTCGAGCAGTGAGAAGGCGTACTGGCCTTTGTTTCCGTTCTGAGAGCATTTTGGGGTTCTGAGAGCATGTCGCGGTAGGCCTATAGGAATGCCGGGACAGTCGGCCCCTGTTCGAAGTGCGTGGCCATCGACGTTCGTTTTGGAAGGATCGCGCGTGAACGCGGCGCCGAGTTGGATGGCGGCACCAATGCGCAGAGCGAGTGCGCATTGCGCCAGTCGCCCTGGATGGGCGGGCAGGTGCGGTCCCACTCGGAGCACAGTGAAAATCCATAGTAGGGACGGGTAGCCTTCCCAAGGGCACCCTTGCGTCTTTAGATTTGTTCGGCTGTGCGCTGCTAGAAAGCGTCTACAAGGGCGTCCAAGGACCGTCAAAGGGTCTTGCGTCCTCACAGCGCGTCCTTACTACAGATTTTGACTGTACTCGGCGCAGCGGAGCCAGCTGGACAGGTCAGCACTGTTCCCAACGAGAGCCCAGCACACACCACTGGGCCAGAGCTGTCCTCGCTTCCTCTATCCGCGTCGCGCCGCCCTGGTTTTCCTGTACCGTCGCAGCTCGGGCACGTGCGAAATGCTTCCTCTGCTTCCGAAAACCCTTTGAAACAGGCAACGCGCCGCTCGACGCGAAGCGGTGGTGCCCCCCCAGCACTTTCGCCCTCCAAGTAGCCTTGGCAAGTTTAGCATTTCCACCGTCGCCTGTCATGATCAAACCTGCGGGGACGGGGTGTCGTGCCACACTAAAGCTTCTGTTGCCACGTCCTTGCGATCCGAGCGCTCCTCGTATGCTTGAGCCGAGCGGCTGCTGAGAATAGTTCTTCTGGTTGTGGTTTTGGCTATGGCTCTGGTTCTGGTGCTGGCTCTGCTTATGGTTTTTGTTGTGGCTATGGTTCTAGCTCAGGCTGCCGATATGCGTTATGGTTCTAGCTCTGGCTCTGGTTCTGAGTCCGGCTCTGATTATGATTCTTGTTATGTTTGTGGCTCTAGTTTTGGTTCTGGCTCTGATTGTGGTTCTGGCTCTGGTTGTGATGCTGGCTCTTGTTATGGTTACGATTGTGGCTCTGGTTCTGGCTCCGGCTCTGGTTCTGGCTCTGGCTCTGGCTTTGCTTCGTCTAGGCCCCCTTTGGGTTCCCTCTTGGCTCCCTTTTGGTTCCTTCTTGGCTCCCTCTTGGCTCCTTTTCGCCTCCTTCTTGACTCCCTCGGAGGGGCCTCCGAGAGGGCAGAATACCAAGAACACCAAGTCAACGCAAGAAACAACCAAGAACTCTACTCGGCCAATCAAGACAGCCAGCAAAACACACAGTTCTTAATGTGTTCGGTTGGCTGGGTGGGTTTCTTGTATGTTCCTTGTGCTCGTTTTGGTTTCTTGATGTCTTGATGGTGCGGCCTGCCCGCGCCCTGCCGTCGGCAGGCCTGGGTCATCGGGGAGGGGTGGGGTGGGTGGGTGCGGAAAGGGCAGACAACCAAGAACACCAACACCACCAAGAGCGCACAAAGGAGAAGCCAAGACACCCGCCCAGCCAGAAAAGAACTCCAAACCATACAACAGTGCTATTCTCTGTGGCTGGTCGTATCGTTCTTGGCTTGTCCTCTGGAGCTGTCCTAGCTCTCTTGAGTCTGCTGGCCTGCCCGCGCCCCGCCGAGCACAGGAGCGGTTGGAAACCTGCGAGGAAGACGAGGGTGATGATGTTCCAGCCTACTTTGGCCTTGACCACCAGGAAGAAGTTAGAGCACCAAACACGTACCGAAACCTGAGGGTTTTCACGCGTCGGGTCCTGGGAGACACTCCCCGACACTGTTTCGGCACTTTTCCGGCACTCTTTCGACACTTTTCCGGGTGCTCGAAATTATTTCTGGGATGTGTTCTTCCAGTACGATGGGAGCAACATAAGACGAGGGCGGGGCATGAAAAAAGGAGGGGGGGCGAGAGGAATGGTTGCTGAAGCGGGGCGGGAGACGGGACCAAGAATTGATTTGGGCGAACCACGGCGGCCGTGTTTGATTGTGGTCGTCTTTGTTATGATCTCTCGTATCGTTTTCATGCCGGCCCTTCTGGTTCGAGCGGCCCCGACCTCTTGCCCCGAGGCCCTCTCCTGTAAGCCTGGGCAACACGTCAACACTCATGTACGTTTTGGGGATGTATAGTTCTGGCAAGTCTTCCGAAAGCTAAGGCTCCATGCTATCAACTCGATGTTTTATGTATGAGGTTCCATGCTTTAAGTTTGCAGCATTTGTTCTGGAGCTGTCAGACGGGAACGATCAGTCGTGGACGAACAACTTACGGTATCGTTTCTGGGGTTCTTCAATGTACTAGATAATTACGGCCCTTCACGTTCTATAGGACTCTCGGTAGCGATCTCTTTAGTATTACAAAGAGCTGTTTAATTTCGGTTTCGCAAGAAGCCAGATGAAGCAAACGAGCTACAGACGGGGAAAAAGTTGGAAACGAAATTCCTCACTTCTCGCATGGGAGCATTTGAGCACGCATCATATCAACGGCAATTTCCACCAATCACATGCAGCACTGCGCGCACGTCGAGGCGACGTGGGCCAGAAGGTTGACTGAAATTCAGCACCGCTTGGATCGCGCCTGGGCGGCGGCCCCAGCCGCTCGGCGGCGGCCCCGTCCGCGCTCGAACCGCCTTGAGACTGTCCGACTCCTAACTTAGTATTATGAAGAACGGGCGTCGGATGAGTCTCAACATCTGCACGACATTGTACAAATTCACACCAGACGCGTCCGATGGCGGTCTCTAAGCGGTCTCAAACGGTCTCAACGGGTCTCAATGTGCCCGACTACCTCGGCGCCGCACACACCCGCGAGTTTCACATTGCCTCAAAGTGCTATGAAACCATCGGGGCCGAACGCAGTGGCGCGTCCCGAAGGGTTCGAAATCGCCCCGAAACCCCCGGCGCCGAGTACATCCGCGAGCCTCACATGGTCTCACAGTGCTACAAAACCTTCAGCGCCAAACGCAACCGCTCGTGCCAGTGGAACTTGCATCCCCTCGCGAGCTTTTGTGGTCGCCCATGCGGGAGTTGGAGCGCAGAGTGCATACTCCACCGCGTGTGCATGTGTGACTGCGTGCGTGCGTAGTGGTTTGTGTTGCGCGTGCGGGCGTGGTTGGTGGTATGTGCGTGCGCGTACATAAGGCGACGCGCTGCAATGCGACCACGCTCGATGCAACGCAAGGCCATGCAAAGCAATGGGACCGAAACGTCCGCACGCATTATACTACATGTGGGCATCGCGCTTTCGCGCAAGGCATTCAGTACCACTGCAACCTCCATGGCGACGCCTCGACGAACGCGGCCCCCAGGCGAGCGCGAACCCCGTTTTAAGCATGCCGTCTCAGACTGTATGCGCCTCGCGGACACCAGAGCATGCACGGTGCAGCGCCGGATACGTGAATTTCACACGATGTGTGTGTTGTATATATATATATATATGTGTATGTGTATGTGTGTGTTTGTGTGTGTGGTGTGCGTGTGTGTGTGTGTTTGTGTGTGTGTGTGTGTTTGTGTGTGTGTGCGTGCGTGCCTGCGTGCGTGCGTGCGTGCGTGCGTGCGTGGGTGTGTGTGTGTGTGTGTGTGCGTGCGTGCGTGCGTGTGTGTGTGTGTGTGTGTGTGTGTGTGTGTGTGTGTGTGTGTGTGTGTGTGTGTGTGTGTGTGTGTGTGTGTGTGTGTGTGTGTGTGTGTGTGTGTGAGGTGTGTGTGTGTGTGTGTGCGTGCGTGCGTGCGTGCGTGCGTGCGTGCGTTCGTTCGTGCGTTCGTGTATGTGTGTGTGTGTGCATGCGTGCGTGCGTGCGTGCGTGCGTGTGTGTGTGTGTGTGTGCGTGTGTGTGCGCGACCCGAGTTTCGACAGCGGGCCAGCGCCACCGCGATTCAAGGAGCCAGGGCGCGGCCTCCGGGCGCGCCCCCCCCTTGGTGCGGGCGCCAGGGCGCAAGTCTCCGAGATCCGCCGCAACCTGCCGCAGTCTGCCAGGATCGCGACTCAGGTCGCCCTCAATCCTTTGTCGCGCGTGCCCCAGCAGAGGTGGCACGGGGAGGAGGAGGAGGAGGAGGAGGAGGAGGAGGAGGAGGAGGAGGAGGAGGAGAAGAAGGAGAGCGACGAGCAGCATCAGCAGCACCAGCAGACAGACAAGAGGCACAGGGAGGAGGGCGACAGCAGAGGAGGAGGACGAGGAGGAGGAGGGGTATCCAGTGCAGGAGGTATAAGATCAGGACTGGGGAAAATGACGATAGGGAGGAAGGGCGAGGGAGTTGGGAGGAAGTAGGAGGTGAAAGGAGTTGGAGCAGCAGTACCTGCTGCTTCAGCAGCACCAGCAGCAACATCAGCATCACCAGAAGCGTGATCAGGATGCTGGGACGGAGGTGGAACACTCGCAGCTGCTGGAACGAGGAGCGCTGGCAGGAGGAGCCAGGGACGAGGACCTCGGAAGGGGGAAGGCCGCTTCCCTCGAGGCACCTCCGCCTGCCTCAGCGCGGTGTGCGGCGTCGGCCTCAGCGCCGTGCCCGCCCGCTCGCTCGTTGTACGGCTTGCCTCAGGTTTTCCTGGGGCTTCCCGCGGGGAATCGAGGTTCAACTCGGGGGGAGACGGGGCCCCGTTCCTTCTTCGGGGCTCCTTCTAGGCCAACGCCCCGGCGGCACATCCAGAGCATCGGCGGGAAATGTTCGCCAAATCTTGCAATATCCGCTAGGACCCCTTCAGTGCAAGCAGTGATTGGGGGAAGGCTCGGAGGTCCGCGCGGACCTCTCGGATCGGCGCTGGACCCCCCTCCCTTGCGCGCAGCGCGCCAGGGGCGGCGCCGGAGGCGCCGCCATGGCGGTCCAGCGCCGATCCGAGAAATCCGGGGAATATTCAAAAATAGTCGGGCCATAGTTTGGGGACGATCCTTCGACTGATTTCGACTGCTGTTGACAACTTTTGGCTGCTTTTTCGCTTTCCCTGCAAACTCCGCCTGCAGGAGGACACGCCGCCCGACCCAAGGGCAGTGGCGAGGGGCCCCCCGGCCCCGTCGCCAGGGCCCCTGCCGCGGCGGCCCCGCCCCGGCGGGGGCGGCGGGCGGGCCCCACGCGTCTCACCGAGGCCCTGGCAGCTCCGCGGCAGCGGCGGGAGGCCCCCCCCGACGGGCCCCGCGCTCTCGGAGGGCTGCACCTCAGGCGCCCCTCGCCTGCGAGATGGCGACGAGGGCCCGGCCGTCGAGGTGGCCATCACCATCCACTTACTCCTGACACGTGTCGTTTGTCGTGATTCATTTTATCATCCAAATTCGCTGCTCCTCCTCCTCCTCCTCCTCCCCCTCCTCCTCCTCCTCCTTCTCCGACCTTGCTGATAATGTCGCCAAACGCATGCTTGCCCGCCACCCACAACCTGACCCCGAGGATGTGGAATAACTTGAGCGATGCCTCTCGATGGCTCAGTGTGTCATGCGTCTTTCGGCCGAGCTGATGCCAGAGTGGCCTCGGCTCAACCTGAAAGGGGTCCCACTTGTGCCCAAGCCCCCCAGGCCCAAAGTTGAACCGAGGCCTCACCAGTGGACTCGTGTCTCATCTTTTTGGCAGTGCATTGAATGTCTCAAGGTTGCCAAGGGCGTGCCGCGGAAGAACCCTTATGGGTCTCGGCTTGGAGGTCTGGACCCGCCGGCCCCTGGGAAGTGCCTCAGAGATTCCAAGCTGAACCCCGCGGTGCTTTCTGCCCTCAGGCACAACTGCATTGCTTTGCCATGCTCCGATGGTGCCGCTCTCACTATTTGTATGCGACGCTACGCCTATTCCTCCCACGGGCAGCCTCGCAATTTGCTTAAACTGTGTGATGGTCAACCTCAGAGTGCGGGCGCTAAGTCCGCCTGGAGCTCTGTGGGGGCAGGCCGCCATCCAAAGCGCAAAGGTATCTCAGTCGAGGTCGGCCCCTGGCACGGAGACCAGGAACCCGAGGAGCTGCCACGGCGCCTCACCGACCGAGAACGGGAGTTGCGGACTGCTAAGCTGGTGCGTAGACTGGTCACTGCTGCTGGGGGGGCACCAGTGCCAGCTGATGTGGAGCTGGAGGTGGATCCTCCCTTGCCTGCTCCTCCACAGGGGCAGCAGCGTGATCGAGTCGTCGACCCGTCGTTTGAGTCGTCGTCTACCATCGTCAATGCTGCTGGCCCCTCCTCTCTCCCATTCGATCCGCTCGATGCGGAAGAGGAAGCCGCCTGTTTTTTGTTTGACACGCCTGATGAGAGTCCCCCTCTGCAGGCTGTGCAGCAGTTGTCCGAGCCTGCATCTTCGGTTGCTGCGCTCGGCCGCGTCCGAGCAGCCCTCGCCCTTGAAGAGGACGAGGCCCCGCTCGGCGCCGTCGCTGCACCACGGTCTGATGACTCAGACTAGGAGATGCAGCATGCGCTTCCCGCGTGCGTTGCGTCTCGCCCTGACCTCATTCTTCTCAGGTCGCGGGCCATGGGGGGGCGGGCGGTTAGCCACAGGGGATCCTCCCTTCCTGCGGGAAAACGCCCCGTGGCTTTTGCGCCCGCCCTCTTTGATTATTTTCACTGCTCGCTAGCCTGCCTCAGGCCAGATAGCAGGAGGCGACGCCCTCTGATCGTCGCCTTTGGTTGCCACGGTGGATGTCAAAAAAATCCTCCTCCTTCTCCTCCCCGTCCTCCTCCTCCTCCTCCTCCTCCTCCTCCTCCATGAGGATGGATGAAGGGGGTAGCGAGGAGGAGCTCTTGTTGCATGCGGAGGCTGGGGAATGAGCAGCTGCGGCCAGCCTGCTTTTCATGCCGTTTCAGACCCTGACCGCCCGGGGGTCACTAAAGGGTCACCGTTCGCCCCCCAGAGGCCCAAAAGCAACAGAAACCGTCCAACATTGGCAACAAGGCATAGAGCAGCCTCCCCTTCCAGGGTCGCTTGCGGCAGGTTCGCGTCGTGTCGACCCAGTGGCAAGAACCAACGCAGGGGCCGACACGCCACGAGCCTCGCTCACCACTTTGATTTGCCGCCAGATCCCGGGCGCAGGTCTCCACCGTGGACGCGTTCCAGGGCAGCGAGAGGGAGGTGCGGCCACTCTGCCGGCACCTGCCCGTTGTCACCCTCATCCGCCGCCGCATCCGCACATCTCCCTCCCTCCCCATCAGCCATCCACGCTGCTGCGGCGATCGAGGGTCGAGGTTCGAGGATGATTCAGCCACGCGCAGAAGGGGGGTGGGGGGAGGTGGGAGGGCTTCTTACAGAAGCGCCCCTTGTCTAAAGATGTAAGGCTGGCGCCTGCTAAGAAGCAGCCTCCTTCTAAGAGGCCCTCCCCCCTCCCCCTACCCCCTTCAGCGCGCCGCCAAGGGTTCTCGGAGGCCAAGAGATCGACACCAACACCAATATAGGCGGTGTGCCTCCACCGAGGGAAGATGATCCCGATCTCTCCGATGGTAGTAAGATTCGGGCTTCCAAGGTGGCCGAAACATTAGAAAGAGCGTGTTCTACAGCTGCTGGGAGAAAGCCAGTAGGTCACTGGGGGGTTCCGACCCGTCCCTCCCCCCCTCTCCAAAAGCCAGGGGGGGTCACTGGGGGTTCCAACCCACCCCCTCCCCACCCCCCTGGTCCATCATGAAAAGGGGGGGGTCACTACCGGTTAGAACCCCCCTCCCCCCCCTCCTGGAAAACGAGGGGGGGGTCACTACCGGTTCGAACCCCGCCCCCTCGCCGCAACGACTCCCCCTCTTCTCCCACTCTCCGGATGGGGGGCTAGTGGGAACAGTGGTTGGGACGGTGGTGGGGATGGTGGTGGGGAGTGGGGGCAGTGGGAAGAGTGGGACCGAGATGGGGACAGTGGTGGGAACAGTGGGGCCAGTGCGACAGTGGTGGGGGCGCTGGCGAGGACAGTGGGGACAGTGGTGGGGACTGTGGGGACAGTGGGACAGTGGTGGGGACAATGGACAATGGGGACAGTTGGACAGTGGTGGGGACGGTGGTGGTGGGGACAGCATCGGGACAGTGGTGGGGACGGTGGTGGTGGGGACAGCAGTGGGACGGTGGTGGGGACGGTGGTGGTGGGGACAGTGGTAAGGGCGGTGGTTAGGACGGTGGTGGGACAGTGGCACAGTGGTACAGTGGGGAGAGTGGCGGGGACAGTGGGGACAGTGGACAGTGGGACAGTGGTGGGGACAGTGTGGGCAGTGGGGCAGCACAGTGGGATAGCGGTGGGGACAGTGGGAACAGTGGGACAGTAGTGGGGACAGTGGGGACAGCGGTGGGGACAGCTGGGACAATGGGGAGAGTGGGATCGTGGTGGGGACAGTGGTGGGGCTAGTGGGGACAGTGCTACATTGGTGGGGGCACTGGTGGGGAAAGTGGGGACAGTGGTGGGAACAGTGGGGACAGCGGGACAGTGGTGGGGACGGTAGTGGTGGGGACAGTGGTGAGGGAGCACTGGGACAGTGGTGGGGACAGTGGGACAGTGGTGGGGACGGTGGTGCTGGGGACAGTGGTGAGGGCGGTGGTGAGGACGGTGGTGGGACAACGGGACAGTGGCACAGTGGGGAGATTGGTGGGGACAGTGGGACAGTGGTGGGAACATTGGGACAGCTCAGTGGGACTGCGGCGGGGCTAGTGGGGACAGTGGGACAGTGGTGGGGACAGTGGGGTCAGTGGGACAGTGGTGGGGACAGCGGGCAGAGTGGGACCGTGGTGGGTACAGTGGCGGGGACAGTGGGGACAGTGCGACATTGGTAGGGGTTGGTGGGGACAGGTGGGAACAGTGGGGACAGTGGGACAGTGGTGGGGACGGTTGTGGTGGGGACAGTGGTGAGGACGGTGGTGAGGACGGTGGTGGGGACCTGGGAGTCTTTTGCTGGCGGCGAGGGGGGGGGGGGGGTATCGAACCGGTAGTGACCTCCCCCGGTTTTCTGGGGGGGGGGAGTGGGTATCGACAAGCTAGGTGCGCGCGCGTCATATCTGACGTCCTACCCCTCCCTCCCATCACTTACCATGGCGCTGATTTTCTCTATCCGCGGACTAGTGGGTGGTGGTGCGCGTGCGTGCGTGCGTGCGTGTGTGCGTGGTGGTGTGGTGCTGGTGCTGGTGCTGGTGCTGGTGCTGGTGCTGGTGCTGGTGCTGGTGCTGGTGCTGGTGCTGGTGCTGGTGCTGGTGCTGGTGCTGGTGCTGGTGCTGGTGCTGGTGCTGGTGCTGGTGCTGGTGCTGGTGCTGGTGTGCTGGTGCTGGTGCTGGTGCTGGTGCTGGTGCTGGTGCTGGTGCTGGTGCTGGTGCTGGTGCTGGTGCTGGTGCTGGTGTGGTGTGGTGGTGGTGGTGTGTGTGTGTGTGTGTGTGTGCGTGTGTGCGCGTGTGCTGTGGCATGGCACGGGAAATGACGCCAGCGCTGCAGCGGGAGCACGAGTCGAAACGGGCGGAAGCGCGGAAATGAGGCCAGCGCTGCAGCGGGAGCACGATTCGGAACGAGCGGAAGCACGGAAATGAGGCCAGCGCTGCAGCGGGAGCACGATTCGGAACGAGCGGGGCCCGAAAATGAGGCCGGCGCCTCGGCGAGAGCAGCATTTTGAAAAAACACAAGCGAAAACCCGTTTCCCGGGAATCTTGTGTGTAAAAAACAATACGCGGGGGGGTGTCGGATATCTTCGGGACGCCATCAGGGAAAGTGGGAGAGTATTTTCATATTGTGTAATTGTACAGGTAGTGACCCCCCCCGGTTTTCCAGGAGGGGGGGGGGGGAGGGGGGAGGAGTTCGAACTGGTAGTGACCCCCCGGTTTTCTGGAGGGGGGGGGGGGAGGGGGGTTCGAACCAGTAGACCCCCCCCCCGGTTTTCCGGAGAAGGGGGGGGGGGGGGTTAGGGGGGGGGGGGGCGGGAGAAGGGGGGGGGGAAGGTGGAGGGGTTCGAGCAGGGGAGGTGATTTTCGGAGGGGGGGGGGACCCCCGGGTTCGCAGGGAGAGGGGGGGATTTTCCACAGTAAAGCGGCGGTGGGTCACGCTCTCTCAAATATTACAACCAACACCAAAGTCTAGAATCAGCTTCCCCCGGCTGAGGCAGACCCTGGTATTGGTGTTGGTGCCCATTTCCAAGCCTGCTAACTTAAAGCTTTTGGGTGTTTGTTGATCACTCCTCTCAAACCCCGCCTCGCATTGAAGGTGTGGGGGTGAGACCGAAGGGAAACGGAGTCGCCCAACTCGGCAATGTGTTTCGGTTCCGCTTCGTGTCGTGCGATCGGGCGCCGCGAAGCTGCGCGAGGGCGACAGGGATCCTGACCTCGCTAGGGCTGGGAGCCATCATTTGGTTCTGCCGCGGTTCTTCCGTGGTTGTCCCGTGGTTGTCCCATGGTCATTCCGCTGTTGTGCTGCGGTGTACTATGGTTCTCCCGTGGCCCGTGGTTGTCTTGCGGTTGGTTCGTGGTTTCCCGTGGTTGTTCCGCGGTTGTCCCATGGTTGTCCCGCAGTTATTGTGTGATTGTTTCTCGGGGGTCTTGCGGTTGTCTCCACGTTGTTCTGCGGTTGCCCCGTGGCTGTTTGGTGATTATCGTGTGGTTGTTCGGCGGTTGTCTTGCGGTTGTCCCGAAGTTGTCGTTGCCCCGTGGTTGTCTGGTGTGTAACCCGTGATTGTTCTGGTGTTGTTCTGCGGTTGTCTCGCGATTACCTTGCGGTTTCCTTGTGATTGTCTTGTGGTTGTCCTGTTTTTGAATTGGGGTTGTTTCGTGGGGGTGATCTACATTTGTCTTGTCGTTGTCTTGCCCTTGGCAGGACCAAGACCAGGAGCACTCCCGCTCGTCTCGGCTTCAAGTGCCAGGGTGGCCCCACTTCCGCTGCCCCCCCCCGCCCCCGCCCGCTCGTCTCGGCTTCAAGTTGCAGGGTGGCCCCATTTCCGTTGCCCCCTTTTCTTTTCGAAGAGTTGCGGCGTCTACGATTTTCCCGTTTGCGTGCCTTCGGCCAAGAGGCCAGGCTTTGCCACGCTTGGGGGGGCACAGAGCCAGGCTATGCCAACCCCGTGTTCCTGGGAGTCGCTCCAGCCTGGTACTAGGGGTTACGTAGGGTCGGCAAGCGGCGAGACGTACACTGGCATGGATTGCAAAGAAATGCTAGCCAGCGCGGACCCCAAACAGTACTATGTTGCACAGTGGATGTGTAAATTATGTGGCGAAACAGTGTGGTGTAAGATATATGGTACAAGTTCGGTGTGCTAGATACGCGGCGCAAGCTATGTGACGCAAGATATGTGATGCAAGCTATGTGGTGCAAGCTATGTGGTGCAAGCTACGCTGTGCAAGCTGCGCTGTGCAATCTACGTTGTTTGAGCTATCGGGGCGCCCACGAGGCGCCCACGGGCGGGCACTGGGCGACACCCCGCCCCCCCCCCCCCCCCAGCGCATCGACCTGGCCCGACTACGTCCCACCGAGGAGTCCCCGTCAGATGTTTGGGATGCCGACGCACACGCGTTTCGGACCCCTTACGGACTCATCCAGTCCCAGAGCGATTGTGGATGTTGAGAGAGAGAGAGAGAGAGAGAGAGAGAGAGAGAGACGCAGGCACGTGGGGAAAGAGAGAACCATACAGCAAACTTTCAGGCCGCGGGCAAATTGCTGTCAACCTCCCTCATCATTGGCGGTGTGTCGTATTGCCTTGGACTGCGGGGGGTATATTCACACTTCGGCACTGATGTTTGACCACTATCCCCAGCCACAGCTCCGTGCAAGGGCTCTCCTATCTCAGGTTAGTCGGCGTTGTTTTCCCGGCTTTCTCGGTGGAGTTCTGATGGTCTCCGAATCGGTCGGTCGATGACCTTTGTGAGACTGGCCCGCCTTTCGAGCGACACCAGTCTAAGCAAGACACGTTTGCGCCGGGGCGAGCTTAACACGGTGCGACATTGCATCGACGTCTGATTCAGCAGTGTGATTGTGTTTCTGGCTGTCGCTCCTCATGGTGAGGTGATCATCTTGAGCCTGGTGCGCGCCAACAAGAGAGGGCGCGCGGAGGGGATGCAGACACGGCAGATGGGGAGATACGCCGCAGCACAAGGACAGCCCCGTGTGTGTATGTGGAGTTTGGGTAGAGTGCATTACGAACGTATCATACCAGGCAGCTCAAGTCACTGAAAGGCGATACCGAGCGCTAGACCCTCAATCATCCTACAAGGCGCGTAGAGGAGGCAGGAGAAAGGGCAGGCGGGGTAGGAGAGATGAGAGAAGGCGGGGGCGGACACGGGGGATGAGACTCAGCACGAGGAAGAGAACAGGGAGGACGGGGAGGAGGGAGCGGGGAATACGAGGAGGAGAAGGAGGAGTAGCAGTAGGAGGAGGACGGATAGGAGGAGGAGGAGAAGGAAGAGAAGGAGGAGAAGTCGGAGGGGGAGCATGGGAGGGATGAAGGGGATGGGGGAATGAGAAGGGGGGTGCATGCCAGAGGCAGAGGAGGATACTCGGATGCTGGCACAGATGAGGGCGGAGGTTTGTCCTCATCCTCTGCCTCCTCAGTCTTCCTCAAGGTGGCCACGAGCATAGCTTCATTTGTGATCACATTAGGTTGAGCTCGTTCTAAACTTGCGCTTGCCTGCAGTGTGAGCTGCTGTCTGCTCTTAGCCTCATTGTGACCGCCCCAGCTTTGGGACGGGCGTTGCAGACGGGGGCACTTGGGAACACCCCAGCACTCCCGTCTACGACACTGCCCTGGTCTACTGGGCCCCGACGCCCGGGTCGACGCATGTCCTCGCCGCGAGGTGGGGGAGTACGGCCCTCCAGCGCCACAGAGGAAGAAGGATACGACGACTCGGGCCTGACGACCCCTCGCATGTCGACCCGGCGCGCAGAACTCCTCCCCGTCCTCCTCGCCCTCCTCCTCCCCTCTGCCCATCCTCATCATCTTCCCCCTCGCCCTACTTCCTCGTCCTCCCCCCTCTGCTATCCCGCCCCTGGGGGGTGGATTTGGAGCCTTGCCATAGCTACCAAGCCATGCCAAGTTATACCAGGCAGCCACTTTAATTATCGCTCTTCGCTTGCCAGCCGAATCGGGATGGGCTTGAAGAGAGGTCACCCGAAACGGATGTGTGTTTGGGTGCTTGGTCCTTCTTACTCTCCTCCACCCCATCTAGGGGGTGTTTTGGTAGCCCCGCTGGACCCCAGTATCACGCGCTCTTAGCGTTCTTCTCGACAGCACCGCCCCAGCAGAGCACCATAGCAGCCATAGAGACTTGGCAGCAGAGGTGGCTGCATTGATTGCGGGGGGATGAGCGAGAACGATGATTGCATAATGATGTATTCAGAGCCGCTCATAATTGAGTTATGTGCTGCTGTCTGTGCCGCAATGCAGGCAGTATGTTGGACACCGTGTTGGAGCTTCGGATCGACTGGGAATCCTGGGAGCCATGATGAGAATTTTTGGGCGCATGAGGGCTTCGAGCATTGCGTGGGAATATCAAGGGCCGCTTTAGATTCCTGATCGTTGAGTTCCCTTTTGCATTCTAGCAAGCGCACGGGAATCGAATGCAACCGAAGTGAGCTGAATGAATTAAGCATGCACGAGGGTGGACACCATTATGAAGGTACGAGTCGTTTGACGGCTTGCGGCCAAGCCATCCTGGAAGACTGCAAGATTTTGGAGGCATCGGGTCTGGGAGAATCGTAGCTCCACTCTTCCGGAACCATTGAGGCCATTCCATTGAGGCGTTAAGTACAACCGAAATTCTCGGGAGCAACCCTGAAACAGTGGCTGACACATTGTTTTGGAGGCACGGGGGCAGGACAGCAATGAAGAGCCAACGGTTCTGGAGGCACGCCCGTTGGAAACGAATGAGTGGACACAGACATGTTTTGAGGCGTAAGTCTGCCTGAGTGGCGAGCGGTGGCAGACCATTGTCTCGCTCTCCGAGGATGCGTACTCCCCTGCTCTCGAATCTGTCCACCCATACGGAGGATCCCATGGGCTGCTTCCACCATGGATGTGAATCCCTTGTTCCCATAACGCGTTGGCCCTCCTGATGGTATGCATGACGAACCGAAGTTGGGCAATGCCCCCCCATCCTTTTTTCTTATGATGAAACGCCCCCAAACCCCCACCGAGCCGGCCGATAGCAACCCGGCCGTTCTAATTGTTTAATAATTCAAGCTCATTTTTTCCCTCGCCAACATGTCGTCGAGGTGCGAAAAGTGTAGCAGGAAAGGGACGGAATGGACATCGCTTGGGTAACCCCAAGCGGGTGGTCGCGTCCTACCCATCAAAGACAATATAAAGCCCACGTTGTTCTCGTCAACATGAACTTTCTTGTCGTCGACGTGCGAAAAGTGTAGCAGGAATGGGACGGAGTTAGCACCGCTTTGGTAACCCCAAGCGGGTGATCGCGTCCTACACATCAAAACAATATAAAGTCAACGTTTTTCTCGTCAACATGAACCTTCTCCTCGTCGGCGCTGCGAATCGCGTAGCCGGAATGGGACGCGGCGCACATCGCGCGGGGATGCCTGCTTGTCGACATGGACTTTCTTGTCGTCGACGCTGCGACCCATCGGGTTGAGGAGCTGGGCGGGCGGCAAGTCACAATGCCTCAGGCAAATGCGGTTCAAGCAAGTGCCTCAGGAGACCTCCGAGAGGTCGAAAAAAACGTCAAAAGGCCATAGGGGGCAACACAATTATTCATTTTCATTTGGTGTTTGGAAGATTGCGAGGTTAGCACCTACTTGTGTTGACAATGTTCCAACCCGGAAGATATATCCAAGAGGCCCTTAGGCGTATGCCAGAAAACTCCCAGGACGCCCCGCGAATTCCCAAGAGGCGTTCTCCTCTTCATCCTCAGTTTCTCCCTCCCTCTCTCCCTCCCCTCCTCCTCCTGCCCCCCTTCCTCCATGCGCGGCAGGAGCGAAACGAGTGGCGGTGCAACACTCGTGGCTGGAATGAGACGCGGCGCACTTCGCGCGCTGGAGATGTTGCCGCCGACGATGCAACATGAAAGGCCGGAGCGGGGCGCGGCGTACATCGCGCGCGGTCTTGTTTCTCGTCGTCGTTGCTCAACGCGCGGCAGGAATAGGACGCAGCTCATGTCGCGCGCTGAATGTATAGCCGCCCGCGATATAAGACGAGCGACAGGCGTCGGACGCGACGCACTTGCTTCTTATGTTGTGGGAGGGCGGGTGGGCGTGGACGGAACCCTCTGGCTCGTTCGAGCTGGCTAACTTGACCCCACCCCACCCCACCCCCGTCACTTGTGCGCCAGGGACGAGGGCAAGAGGGTGCAGGGGACAGGTCCCTCGTCTGCCCTCCCCACCTCTCCTCCTCTTGCCCCCCTCTCTCCTGCATCTTGCGTCCTCGTTCCTTCCTTTTCTCATCCTCGTCTCGTTTCGCCTCCCCCCTGGGCCCAAGCGGCTAGAGGAGGAAGTGGACGAGAGGCGATACAGAGTGAGGGCTCTGGGCAATGCGGCAGAGTGAGGCGACAGAAGGGGAGTCGAGGCTCGACGGACGGAGGGGATCGATCGGCTTGGAGTTTTGGGTCAAGGGTTCAAGGCGAGGGAAAGGGGGAGGAGAAGAGGTACAGGGATAAGACAAGAGACAGTAACGGAGTCAGTGGGTAAGCAGGCAGTCTGTGAGAGACAAGGGCAAGATGAGAGGCAGGCGGACGCACGTGGATGCAAGCAGGCTGGGGCAGGATATGGGTCAGACAAGCAGGCACCTCGGGACACGGATGACTTGCTTCAGAGCCTTCCTTGAGCGGCCCCGAACAACCTTGAACGGCCTCGGCACCAGACGCATCCTCTTGGCTCGTCGGCTCTCGGAGATCCCCGAGGTATTCGCGCACGCTCCGTGTTCGTATCCCGCCTCGTCTTGCGGGGGGAGGGGGTCTGGACCCCAGGATTCACCCCACCGTGATCCCTGGAGACCACTTGAGGAGCGTGTTCCGACCGGGCTCTCGAGGCGGATTCAGCTGCGGCGACGAGATGGCGCTAGGAGGCCCCGAGCGTCCTCCTCGCCACCCCTTCCCTCCTCGACGGGGCGCTCGCCTCCCGGCCGCCCACCCGCAGGCGGGACGGGGGGGGGGGCTCGGGGCCGAACGAAAGGTGGGGACAGGGAAAGGAAGGGTTACGAAGTCTGCTGCACGCAGCTGGTTTCGAAAGGGGTGCCCCGCCGCTGGGCCCACTTCTCGATACATGGGCGCCTCCCGGCGCCGGGAGGCGCTGGGAAAACCAGCCACGCGAGCTCATTCTCTACCCTGCCCCTTTGCTATCGCCTCCTTTCGTGCCCCCCCGAGGGGCGGCGGCGCTGGCCAGGCCCGCGCGCCCGCGGCCGGCGGCGGCGGGGGCGCGCTCGCCATGGCCGCGCAGCGGGGCGGCTCCGGCCTGGGCGCCTGGGGGCTCTGGGCTGGAAGGGGCCCCCACCGCGGCGGGTGTCGGGTCGGACATACGGAGCAGGCAGGGGCTGCGGGGGCGACAGTTGCTGCATGCAGCCGGTTTCGGCCCCGCCCGAGGGCCGAGTCGCTGCCCTCAATCCGTTGCCCCCCCTCCTTTGGTCCGACCCGCGTTTTCTCTCGCCACTCTCGGGTTCTATGGGGCTCCGTTTCCGGGCCCCGCGGCCATCGACTGAGTACAATGTCACGGGCCACGCCAGCGGCGAGATGGGACGCAACCGCTTCGGGGTTATATGTAGCACCCCGCAGTTGCGGACAAGAGTGAGGGGGCGGGCGCGGGGTGGGTCGCGGGTGGGTCGCGGGCGGGTCGCGGGGTGGGTCGCGGGTGGATCGCAGGTGGATCACGGGTGGGTCGCGGGCGGGTCGCGGGTGGGTCGACGAAAACAAACAACAAACAACGCAACAACAACAGCAACAGCAACAACAACAACAGCAATCATTTTAATAGTGTTCGCTATTACCTGATCGCGGGCCAACCCTCGATACCCGCCTTCTTCGTCTTCGGTCGTAACCCCCTTGGGTGTATACATCTGTCTTACCTGCAGCGTGTATTTCGTGCAGCCCCTGAGGCAGGGGAAGAGAGGACGGATGGAAGGGAGGAACAATGGGATGGGAGGAGGATGGAGCACAAGTGAGAGTAACAGGAGGAGGGATAAGAGCAAAAAACATGTGGCAGAACCAGAGGGGCAGGGGCGGGTCGGGAAAGCGGGCAACAGCGGCCAGGTCGAGCAGGCGAGTTGCTGAAGCGCGCGCCCTGCATGAATCGCGAGGAAATCTCGAGCGATTGCCCGATTGTTAAATAAATCGTTATAAACCGACAGCGAGAGGGTGATTCCTGAGTGTCGAGGGCGCGGCGTCTGAGTAAATTACCAGGAAATCCCACCCAAGAGCACGATTCCTGTGTAAAGTGTGAGGGCGTCCCGCGCGAGAGCGCGTATCAGGCGGGAACCGCTGTTGTTGTACACTGGGGGCCAGGGGCTCAGTTTGGGGGCACTTCGCCTTTCTTTTTTTTAATGAAAAAGAGCGGGAGCCCCGGGAGAAGCATCTTAATTGAAAAGTGCAATGGTTCCCGGGCAGGGGGGGTCAGCAACAATTCTTCTGTATAAGTGAGAATACAACAGCAGCAACAGCAGCGGCAGCAACAACAACAGCAACACCAGCACCCACAATGATCATAACAACAGCAGCACCAACGACAACAGCAGCAACCCTGATTCCAAGACTGTTCGGAAGCTCCGCGCGAGAGGGAGAGATGTTTCAGTAGATTGCGAGGAAGTATGCGGCGGGAGCCGTTGCTGTTATATCTCGGGGGTCAGGGGTGCATGTTTGTGAGACCTCACTTCCCCTTGTAAAAGAACATGGCGCGAGCCCCAGGAGGAGCACTTTAATTGAAACTTACAATTGTTACCGTAGGAGGGGTCACCAATACTGATCAGAGTTCAATAACACCCACAACAACATCAGCAACAATCTTACATACAAGACCAGTAACCTTAACGACCACACAAACAACACCAACACCAATCATGTCACGACTGTTCGCTCTTATCTTCTCGCGTGCCGTTCAACACGTATGTCCTCCACCCTCGATGCCAGCCCTCTTGGTTTTCGATCGTTCCCCCTTGCGGGCACATCTTTCTTAGCTGCAGCGTATATTTCGTGCAGCCATTCGGCAGGGGAAGAGAGGACGAATGGAAAGGGACAAGGGGGAGGGAGGAGGATGGAGCACGAGAGGGAGTAGCAGGAGGGGGGCTAGGAGCAGAAAGCGCGCGGCAGAACAACACGGGCAGATCTGGCGGGTAGACCAGAACGGGCGGGTCCGAAATACGGGCCCAGGCGGTCAGGCCGAGCAGGCGGGTTGCTGAAGCGCGGGCCGCGCATGATTCGCGAGGAAGTCTCGAGCGATTTCGCGATTGCCAAATAATCGTCAGAAGCCGACAGCGAGAGCGTGATTCCTGAGTGTCGAGGGCGCGGCGTCTGAGTAAATTACGAAGAAGTCCCACGCAAGAGCGCGATTCCTGTGTATAGTGTGAGGACGTCCTGCGCGAGAGGGAGAGATGTTTCAGTACATTGTGAAGAAGTGTGAGGCGGGAGCCGTAGCTGTTATAACTCGGGGGCCAGGGGTGCATTCTTGTGATACCTCACTTCCCATTGAAAAGAACATGGCGCGAGCCCCAGGAGGAGCACTTCAATTGAGACTTAAGATTGTTACCGTAGGGGGGTCAATCATATCCATTTGTAGAGATGAGAGTTCAACAACGCCCAGAAAAACAATCACACAAGCAACACTCTTACATACAATACCAGTAACCTTACCGACCACACAAACAACAACAACAATCATGTCACGACTGTTCGCTCTTATCTTCTCGCGCGCCGTTCGACACTTATATCCTCCACCCTCGATACCAGCTCTCTTCGTTTTCGATCATTCACTCTTAGTGGTATATCCTTCTTAGTCGCAACGTGTATTCGTGCAGCCCCTAAAGAGAGGACGGCTGGAAGGAAGGGACAAGGGGGAGGGAGGAGGATGGAGCACGAGAGGGAGTAGCAGGAGGGGGGCTAGGAGCAGAAAGCGCGCGGCAGAACAACACAGACATATCATAACTGGCGGGCCGGGAAGGCGGGTCCAGGCGGCCACGTCGAGCAGGCGGGTTGCTAAAGCGCGTGCTTTGCATGAATCGCGAGGAAGTTTCGATCGATAGCGCGATTCCCAAATAAATCGCCAGAAACCCGCAGCTATAGCGTGATTCTTGATTGTCGAGGGCGCGGCGTGGGAATAGATTGCGGCGAAGTCCCACGCGACAGCGCGATTCGTGTATGAATTGTGAAGACGTCCCGCGCGAGAGCGCGATTTAGGAATAAATTGTGTGGAAATATCCAGTGGGAGCCGTTGCTGTGGCAACTCGGGGTCCCAGAGGCGCAGTTTGGTAAACCCACATTGTCTTTTGCAAGAAACAGGGTGTGAACTGTGAGCCCCGGAAGGAGAACTTTATGGAAAATAGTACATGTATTGGAGGGCGACCAACAATATTTATCATTCAAGCGTGAGAACCAAATAGCAACAGCCCGCACCGCGGAAACCCACTTCAGCCACGCACCAAGAAACAGTGCATGACCGTTCGGCCCCGGCACTCTGATCTTGTTATTGTTATAGCAGCTATGCGGTGTAGACATCGGAAAACGCCACCGACGTATATGATTTCATGCACGGGGGGACATCAGTATTTTCAAGTCGGCCTGGACATTTTCAGATCGGGCGTGTACTTCAACCTCTCGTTTGTGTATATATATATATTATAAATGTCCGTCCGCTCAGGTTGACCTTCCCATTTTCAGGCCCAGCCAGATTGACATGTTCTGGAAGATTTAAGGTCCCGCCAGGTGCGGACTGACTGGACATCAGCATGTCGGGGAAACGGCACCCTCTCTTGTGAAGTCAGATGTGGTCGTCCGGTGTACGTTTTTGCTGCTGCACTGCTGGGTCCGGGCTCTTGTCAGGGTCTTGGGCGTTCCGCAGGCTGTTTAGGCCATTCGTCTAGGCTTGTCCCGGGAATGTTGCAGTGCAGTGTTTGTTCGTGCCGCCGTCTGGGAAAAATGGTTTCGAGTGATGTTGGATGTCTTGGTCTTGCGTGTCCAGGTTCACGGGGCATGGAACATTGATTCCCAGTGGCCTTCGCATGTACAGGCCGCTGTATTCATGGAATCCGTTGCCTTTTGGCTCAAGCCGTGAAGCTCGAACAGCGCCCCAAGGTTCCGATCGGGTCCGCTCGTAGACGCCCTTGTATTCGTTCGAACCCGCGGCAGCGCTCCAAGTGCGGAGGCCTTGTAGCGATGGCGGGCGAGGAACCAGATATGGACCGTTTGATGCGTGAGATCGAAGAACGTCTCGTGCAAGCTATAGACCTAGAAGATGCAAGGCCGGGCCAGGCAGCGCGTTCACCGGCGCATGGTGCGGCAGCGACCCTGACAGCGACCGATTGGGAGGCCCCTTCCGAGCTTCCGCCGACGCAATCCGCGTTGCCTGCTGATGCGGCGAACGATGGGACTTCACCACCAGTCTCTGCTTCAGCACCAGACAGTTTTATAGCTCCTGATCCCAAAGATCTCCACGGAGTTCGGCCGTTCACATCCGAGGGGCAGCAGGAAGTGGCGGCCGAATCGACGGACTCGTCTAGCAGGCGCGCTGATCATCGCGCCGCCGATCGCCAGCACTTAGCATCCCCTCCAGGTCTGGATGGTGCGGCAGCGCTCCAGCCCCCGCGCCAGACCAGGCAGCCAGAGTACGCATGGTCCCCGGCGGGCTTGCTGTCCGCCCCTGGGCCCCGCCACCCCTTCTCCTACCCAGGGCGGCATCCTCAGCAGCCCCATCTGGTGCTCCCCAGCGCGTGCCACTGGTCGTTCGGAGAGCAGGCCGGCGCCCCCACAGCCCCCGCCCAGCCCTCCCACAGCGGAGCGCCCCTGCCGCTAGCGACGCACCACCAGACGGACGCCCGCGTGCAGCAGGCGTTCGGCGGCGCGGCACCGCCAGGGCTGGCTGCCGAGTACAGCGTTGCGAGGCAGGCAGCGCCTGGGCCAGGCTGCCGAGCCCCACCGCCAGGGTGCTTCGTGTGGCGCAGGCCAGGGTCCGAGCAGGCCTGGCAGGACGGCGGGGCGCCTCGCACCAGGGGCCCCTGCTTCCTGAAGCTGCTGGTGCAGAGATACCGCGCTGGCGCCGTCATTGGCCCCAACGGCCTAGAGATTCAGAGAATGCAGCAGAGGACTGGTTGCGAGATCACCGTCTCCCGTGCCGACGACACTTTCCCCGGCACCGATTGCCGCATGTTGGTGGCCAGCGGCACGGAAGAGGATGTGGGTCGATTCTTAGAGATGCAGATCGAGTTCTTGGCGAGGCAGTCCAGGACCGACACCGACAACATCGTGACCCTGAATGTGGTGATCCCGAGCTCATCGGCTAGCGCGTTGATTGGTCGCGGCGGCAAAGTGATGCAAGAGATGACTAGTCGAACGAGTTGTGCTTTCTCGATCACAGAACGTGTCAAACAGCTGCAGGAGCGTATACTCACCGCCAAGGGCTTGCCGTCCAACCTGCTGGTCGCCATGAGAGAGATCTCCCGCACGCTGCAGCATGATTCAAACATCTCCAGTCACGCTGATCTGCTGCAGTATGATGTCGACATCGAGCCGGGAGCCTGGTACCGTGGGAGAGCTGAGCCACGGGATCCCCAGATGATTCTGGTCCATCCTGAGGACGCTGGGGCTCTTACCAAGCATGAGCTCCTGGAGTACTTGCGCTCGGCTGCGCCGATGGGGATTCTGATCGAGAACGGCCTCATGGGGAAATCCAGGAACGTGGTCAAGTCCAAGTGCGTCGCTGACATACACGGCTGCGTGCAGCAGACGTGGGACGTGCGTGCTGGGCAGGGGCCTGGACGTGGCCCGATCTGCATTGTCCCTCCTGTAGGACTGCCGCTCGCACCTGGCCTTGTGATCAGGTGAGTTCAACTGGATGGGGAGCATGGGCGGTACTAGATGTCTTCCTCTCGTTATGTGTCTTTGTTGGCGGCTTGGGCAGACCTGCATAGGGGATGGAACATATATAGTTTTGTGCATGTCTTTGCTGCGCTTTTTAAATGGCGCTGCATCCGATTCCATCCTGCTCCCCCAGGTCTGCCATTTGCGAGATAGGGGCGCAGGTAATCACTGTAATCGTTCTCTGTCTCTTCTTGATTCCCCTTTCTTCACCGAGCGCGTTCCGCTACTCGCGAAGTGCCTACTCGCAAGCGTCCGAAACAACAACATGTATTTCCATATGTAATGGATCGTACCCCCCCCCGCCGCGGATCCAGGCCATTTGTGAGTAGTTACTTTGCGAGTAGTGGAACGCGCCTGTCTATTTCAAGGAGATCGGTTGTACCCTCTTCCGGAGGCCGGAGTTAATGGGCCTCCCTCGCGATCTGCAATTTGCGCATGATTCTGACCCAATGTACTTTTCACAGTTCAACTCATACCATCCAAGTCCAGCCGACATCGACCCCCACCCCATCCCATGCAACAAATACCATGCGCGCGCACTCGTGTATCAAAACTCAGCAGTTTTCAATAAACCCTTGCAACAAAAAAGGACGAAGTGCACACACGCGCGTCGTCGCGCGCGCATGTCAACATCCTTCAAGAACCGTAGGTCTCGTAAGGATTGCAGAACCGAGTGTCACGAAGGCAAATAAAAACACATGGTCTCGCAACCCGAATTTTCAAAACAAGGGTGCGCTCGCGCTGTTGCGAATTCTTGAAGAACCGCTCCAGTTTTTCAACATCTCCATAACATCGTTCCAACTTGGCCTCTCGTGCGCGCGCGTGTCGAAATCGTTCGGACGTCCTTGCGCGCGTGCTGTCGCAAGAACCCCTTGCAAACAAAACAGGACGAAGTGCACGCGCGCGCGTCGTCGCGCGCGCATGCCGATTTGTTTCAACCGCCGTCGGTTTCATACGGATTTCAAAATCGAGTGTCAAGAAGACATATAAGAACGTCTGCTTTTGCAACATCAGGTTTCAAGAAAACCTGCGCTCGCGCTTTTGCGGGTTTTTATTCAACAACAGCGGATTTCCAACATCTTCATTCAATTCTGCCAAACAGGTCTTTCGCGCTGCATGTCGACCTCATTCGAGCGCCCTTGCGCGCGTGTTGGGGGGGCACGACCCGTGTCAGATAATACCACACGGGCCATTCCCGCGCGCCGGCCGCGCGCGCATGTCGAGCTCCTTCTGCAAATTTCATCGCCGACGCGACGAGAAATCGTCATCGTTATCGGCGGGCGTGATCAACATCGGCGCCGTCATTGGCCTTGCCGTTGTCATCGCCACCATCGTCACCGTCATCGCTACTTTCATGATCGTTTCTACCGTTGTCGTCGTCGCCATGATACCGCGCCCGCCCAAGTCACCGATTCGCACTGAAGTCGGAAGTGCCCCGCGGTCAGCGCCACCGCGGCCGCGCCGGTCGCGCCAAACTGGCTGGCCGCTGTGCGCGCGAGCATGCGCGGGCTAGCGCGGCCGCAGAGATGCACCAGCCAACGCCAAGCACTCATCGCAATCGCCGCCGCATGGGTTTAAGTTGCGGGTGGGTGGGTGGGATGTTTGCAAGAGCATGGAATGTCAATTCGCTTGTAAATCTCAATGCTAGCTTCATGGTGTTCCAACCTTTTGTTTGCCATGGCCACCAGAAATTATTTCACGCGCCCCAGCAAGTATCGAAACTGCGCTTTCCCAAAAAGTCGGCGGAACGCCGAATTGGCGCTGATTCCCAGGGCCCGACACTTAACACATTGTCCACTGGCGTCGGCTTCGTCTCGCGAGCGACACAAGGAGTATCATAAGAACATGTCTTCGTTTCGTGCTGTCACGAAAATTGTCGCATCATCTGCGCGTGGCTTTTTGATAGCTAGCCAAAGCAGGCGTCGCTGATCGATGAAGACGCAATCCTCGCACCTCGGACGTTTCGATGTTTCAACGCGGGGGCCGTGCGATTATGCCCCGTGTACCCACGCTGTCAATCGAGGGGAATCGCGAGCGCATTCTTCGTTAACCTGTTACATTCCGCGCTCAATTTCCCAGGTTTTCTTACGCGCGCGCGGAGGCCCCCACTTTTGTGGAAGACATGAGAAGGCGCGGCGAACCGTGAATGGCATACATGAGGCGCTATTGCCAAACAGGGCTCATACAATCATGTTGCGCAAGCGCATCCAGTATGGTCGGGATGTAATTGGGTGTGCTATGGATCTGGGTTGTCGGAGAGGGTTTGCCCGATAAACGCAATTGCGAACGCTGGCGAATTGTCGTGCCCTTCATCGCTTCGCCCTCTCCCTCCTCCTTGCGGTTCCTGGAGCGAGGCTGCGACATGCAGGCACCGGTAATCCAGTTGGGGTTGGAGTCGTGTTTCAGCACTGGAGTGCATCCGTTTGGGTAGGTTGACAGTTTCGCCATACGACTCGCTTGAATGTTGGTTATCCTTGGTCGGCACCGCCATCGGGATTTGATGCGTTTTCTTGGCACGCATTCTACAATACAGCATACACGGTACATTCGTTCGAAGCCCGATCCGAGGATGACAGGGGGAGTGAAGAAAGTGGACGACCCGTTTGGAGACCAAAGCGAGGAGGGAGGGGTCGATTTTCTCTTCCTTTCCCTCCCTCGTCGTTCTCAGGTCCTCAGGCTGCTTCCTCCAACTTCCCTCTTCATGCTCGTAATTGCTCCTCCCGCTTCCCTCCTAATGTTGCCTGCCTTGTTCCTCAGACTTTTCCCCACCTCCCTTTACTCCTTCCTCGTTCCTCCCTGTTTCTTACCCCCCCCTCCTTCGCCATCCTCCCTCCCGCTCCCCCGTCCTCCTTCCTGCTCGTTCTGCCTCCTTCCTGCCTCCACGTAGTTTTCTTCCGTCTTCGCCCCCCCCCTCTTCCTATTCCTCCTGCGTCGTCAAGCTGCCCTATGGTACATTCTGAAAGTTGGGCGCGGCAGCCTGGAGCAGGAAGCTAGGCCCTGGAGATGAAGCGGGGGCCGGTGATGAGGTTGAGGCGGAGGTTCAAACTTAGGCCGAGCCCGAAGGTCAGCCTAGGCCTTGACCTGTGCCTCAGCCCCAACCTCCACGTCAGGTCCAGCCCCATCCACAGACACAGCCTCCGCCTGCTCATCGATCGCACTGGCACCTTCGGGCGGTCGTAACTGGCACCACTGGTTGACCCCAGCGCGCGTGCACGATCTGCCCCGACACTACCCGGAGCATCTTGTTCCCCACCCGACAGCTTGGGGTCGTCAGATTTTAAGAACAGAATTTCCGGCCCGCCCGCCTTGCATACCGCGGCCGCCAGATCTCCAGGTTCCCGATAATCCTTGGTGGTCCCGCCCCCCCCCGCTTTGCATATTGCAGCCGCCAGATCCCCAGATTCCCGATAATCCTCAGTGGTCCCGCCCTCAGCGCCGACTCGCCCACTCTGTAAATTGCGGCCGACAGATCCCCAGGTCCCCCGATCATCCCTGAGGGTCCTGCCCCCCGCGCCGAATCGCCCACTTTGCATGCCGCGGCCGCCAGATCCCCAAGTCCCTCACAGAACAGAGCAGAACACCACACCACAGAACAGAACGTATCCGAGCATAACATACCATATCATGACAAGCCATATCGTAACAAAGCACACCATGACAGAGCAACGCGTACCATAGCAGAGCATCGCAGCACAGACCATTACATACCATGACAAAGCGAGCATACCAGAACACATCAACGCAGAGCTGAACACCTCAACACAGACCATGACATGTCATCGCATAACATGGCATGACATACCGTAGCACAACATATCATAACAACGCATGCGATGACAGCTCGGAGCATACACAGCATGGCATACCAGAGCAAACAATACCATGGCGTAAAATAGCATCCCACACGATAAACTGAAGCACATTATCACCTCACACATCGTTCCATACCATGACAAAACATAGCATGGCCGAGCGTGGCATCAAATGCTATACTATAGTAAAACATCGCATCTCATAACAACAACAGCTGGACCATGCCAGAAGGTTTCGGTGGGGACCGCTCGAAGCATTTTTTCGTCGGCCCCGACGCCCTCTTTGCAATTCTTACACTGTTGACACCTTCCGACACGAATTTGACACCTGAAGAACGTTCGCCGCCAAAAGGGGCGTCATTCCCGACACCCGAAAAGCGTTCGTTGTTCATGAGGGTGTGAGCACCGACCTTGTTGTTGCTACCCTGTTGCGCAGCCCGACACCGTATTGGCACTCTTGCGACACTGTGTTGACAACGCATGTTGATAATAGATGGGAACTCTGGCGGTACCCTTTTGTGGTGCAATTCTGACGCAGGGTTGAAACTATTTTGCCGCTCCCAGGACACTCGGTTGAAACTCCTTGGACACTCTCTTGACATTTCTTCCTAACTCCGTCAACAGAGTTGTGACACTCTGTTGGTACCTCCCGCGCAATATTATAACACTCGGGTGGCACTCAGTGGGCAGCATTGTTGTGACATGACGGTGGAACCCTCACTCGCTGGTTTGGGAAGGAAATTGTAGGGGCATGGAGGAGTGCGGAGAAGCGCTGCGGAGCGCGGGGGAGTGTGGCGGAGCGCAAATGAGCGCGGAAGAGCGTGGAGGAGTGCAGAAGGGCGGGGAAAGAGTGCGAACGAGCGGGGGCAGCGCGCAGGAGCTGGGGGGGGACGGGCGGAAGGCGGAGGAACCAGAGGAGAGAGGCGGTCTGGAAAAAGCGTGGATGTGCACAGAGGAGCGGCGGGGGAGGCGAGGTGGGCGGAGGTCCCCAAAAGGGTGCGGCAGACGTGGGTGTGTGGATATGTATGTTTGTGTGTGTGTTGCGTGTGTGTGTGTGTGTGTTGCGTGTGTGCGTGTGTGTGTGTTGCGTGTGTGTGTGTGTGTGTTGCGTGTGTGTGTGTGCGCTTGTGCATGGAACGAATTGGGCCCTATGCTCCATCGCACACACTCGCTGGCCCCAGGTACGCGCGGCGGACGCAGGTGCGAGCAGTCGCCGCGCCGCCGCATGGCTTGCGCGTGTCGCGGCGCGCCGCAGGTGCTGTGTACAGGTCCGCGCGCCCCCCGCGCGCGGTCGGTGCCCGCCGCGGCGGCCGGTGCCCGCCCCAGCGGCGCGCAGGAACGATTGTTCGTGCGGCACGGCGGGCACGTGCCGCGCAAACCGCGCTTCGTTCGTGACATTATGATTGCGCAAATACTAGGCGCTTACCTGGTCGCAGCGAGGCAGAAAAGGCGGGGCCGCCGCGCGGCACTCGCCGGCTAACCCAGCGGTCGCGCAGGTGGCATCCACCATGTTTCTTGTTGCGTGCACCTTTCTAGTTCGTCGACCCTCCGAGTGTCGACCTATCCGGTGGCGCGGCAACACGCTGCCGCGCGGCTCCACGGCGTGCCGCGCCGTCTCGCAGCGCGCCCTCGCGAGGGCACCCGCGCGCGCGTCGAGCGCGCCAGGCGGAGCTGGCTATCTCGGCCAATGAGGCACTCTTGTGGTTGCCTCTGCAGAAGAAGAAGAAGAAGAAGAAGAAGAAGAAGCCGCACGCGTCGCTACTCAGCCGACGGCGCTGGTGCCGCGCGCGCGCCGCGACGTGCGCGGTTTACGCGCTGCCTCCGATGCTGGGCGATACAGCCGTCAGCATTCATCCGTTCGCGCAGTTTTCAGTGTCGGATGCCAGGCGTATCCTTCGTTTTTTGCCCCAGGCTGGGGTGGACGGAACCCGTCTCTTCGGCGCGCGCGCGACATGCGAAGGTCGCGACCCGCGACCGCCCGCGTGGCGCGGCGCGCCCATCCCACTGCCCGTCTCGCGCGAATAAGGGGACACGCCAATGACATCGATCGCGCGGGCGCGCCGACTGGCGCAACAAAGGGACGAGGAGGCTGGGCGTCTGACGCCTACCACGCCCACATCGACCGCAGTCGGGTCGAGAGCGAGGGGGTAGCGGCCGCGCGCAACGCCGCGCCCGGCAGTTCGGACAGCTCTGACAGCAGCCCGGACACATCGAGCGGCAGCAACATTTCGGAGCGCGCCCGAGCGCCGCGCAACGTGTGCGCATCGGGTAGGCGGCGCGCGGCGCTGGTCGCATCGTTTCATTGGGTCGTGCTGCGACCAGCACCGAGGCCTCCCGTGGCGCCAGCGCCCTTTTGGCGCGGCGCCCGCGCCGCGTGCGCCCGCGGCACGTGGCGCGGCGCAGGCTTCGGCGCGTGCCCGACGCCGCGGCTGCCAGCCTAACCCAGCTACGGTCGAGCGGGGTGCTCAGCGAATTTGCGTGCATGGAACGGACTCGGCCTTTTGCTCCATCGCACACACTCGCTGGCCCCAGGTGCGCGGGGCGGACGGTGGCGCGAGCAGTCGCCGCACCGCCGCGCGGCTTGCGCGCGTCGCGGCGCGTCGCGGGCGACGCGCGCAGGTCCGCGCGCCCCCCGCGCGCGGCCGGTGCCCGCCGCGGCGGCGCGCAGGAACGATTGTATATCAAAGTCATGGGGCGCGTACCCTGCGCTCGTGATTTGCCCCGCCCGAGCTCGCCCCGTTTTTCGCCCGTTGCTGGGTCGTGCTGCGACCAGCGCCGAGACCTCCCGTGGCGCCAGCGCCCTCTCAGCGCAGCGTCCGCGCCACGTGGCGCAGGCTTCAGCGCGCGCCCAACGCCGCGGCTGCCAACGCAACCCAGCTACGGGCGAGCAGGGTGCTTCGCGAATTGGCGCGTGCGCGAGCGCGGGGGGGGTCAACGGAAGGGCGCGAATAATCGCGGAAAGCTAATTTGAAGAACGGAAGTTAAATGAGGAGCTCGGGGGGGCCTCGGCACGAGCAGGAACAAGAGGAGAGGGGGCAGCTGCAACAGATAGAGCAGGAAAAGGCTTGGTGTGACCGAGCCTTGGAGGGAAAAATATAATGGGAGGAAGGAGGGATGGATGAGCAGCATTTGGAGGAGGAGGGGAGGAGGAGGAGGAGGAGGAGGAGGAGGAGGAGGAGGAGGAGGAGGAGGAGGAGGACGGGAGGAGGACGGGAGGGGGAGGGTGTGGAGAGGGAGAGGGGCGGAAGGGCAATCCAAACCCTTCGGTGCAATATTTACGGGGTCTCTCATTCACACCAGACCGTGCCTTTGTGCTATCTTCTCTGCGCCCTCCTCATTTTCCTCGTCGCATTCCGTATCCTCTGTCTCCGTGGGCCCCCGCCTTGTGGCCGATCTGCCTCCCCCTATAGTGTTTGCTTCCCCCCCCCCTCCCCCCTCCTAGTGATCCCGATTAATGTGGATTTACAGCGCCCCAGTGATCCCACCTTTTCTGCGGGGATTGCTTCAGCCTGGGTGTTTTGATTGCGCATGCGGCGCTGGTGGATTTAACACGCCCCCCCGCGTTGTGGCAATATTTGCGTGCCCGTGGGTGAGCGTTGCAAGCGCGGCACCCGCCACAGACTGCAGTCGTCAACACCCCTGCGGGCTTCGCCAATTACGTTATCGTCTGGCACTGCTGGACCTGTTTGCGAGCTGCCCGATTATCACACACCCCTGCACTTAAGAATAGCAAGCGCCCGGAGGCGACGCCCTTAGGATGTTTTTTAACGCGCCGCGTTTTTGTGTTTTAACGCGCCGCGCCCTTGGGATGTGTTTTTATCGCGCCGCACATTTTCGATGCTGTCCTGAATGCTCGGAATTACTGTTGAAATGCAGTCCTTAGTACGTACGCCTGACAGCCAGCCGCTTCAGAAGTGGCACGGTTACAGATCGAGACGGCTCTGTTCTTTCATTTTGCCAACTTGTGTCCCAGACCTCTCGGACAGGACGAGGCTTTTGCCGCTATTTATTACGCCAGCGGGACCAGTCGCGCCCTCGACTATATCCAGTGCGTTCGCCTTGCAATCGGACGAGGGTGAGGAGTTGGTGGGGGATCTCTATCTGGATGGTTTTTGTCAGGAGTCTCGGTTCAAGGAGCTTTGTTGGAGGGCGGGATGGGGGACCTCCAAACTGTCGCCCGATGGGGAGCTTAGGGCCCCCCTGTATGGCCCCCTCTCGTCCAGCTACCCCGAGGCTTCAGCGTTCACGGCTGCCTTTCTTTCTCACCGCCCTGTTCGTTTCAAGAGAGAGAGAGAGAGAGAGAGAGACTGGCAGAATGTCGTGAAGTTGTGGTCTGCCTAGGCAGCCAACTTGGACGGAGTCCAGTTGGTGCCAAGGCCGAGGGAGGGCAAAGAGGAAGTTTCAGGCCACGAGTGGACCCTCGTCGGCCTCCTCTAGAATTTGAATGCAGTGCCCCTCTGCCTGAGTGGGTCGCGCTACCTCAAGCAGCCTCCAGCGGGTAGGTGCACACCGTGGATGTCAACAAATATCAGAATCATCAGCATCATCATCATCATCATCAGCAGCGTCATCATCATCAGCAGCATCATCAGCAGCATCATGTTCTTCCTCATCCTCTTGATTATCATCACCATCATCATCATCATCATCATCATCATCATCATCAGCAGCAGCAGCAGCAGCAGCAGCATCAGCATCACCGTCATCCCTCCATGCCTGCGAGACCCTCCGCGGGCGAAAGTGTGAGCAAGGGAATGGGGCACACATAACCCATTGCCCGCGGGTGATAAAGAGTTTGCGTGGCGATTTTCTTGTAATTCCGATGCGCAGAGCCCAAGCCTGTAAGGCGAGGAGGGCAACGGGACGTCGCCATCATCATCGTCATCACCATCTCCACTGCGTGCCTACAAGGCCCCCCTACGGGCGGGCAAAATATAGGAAGCATGAAAAATACGACGCCGATCTCTCGCGGGCGCGAAGGAGAACGGAGCCAGTGGGGACACGAACGGGTTCTTCTGTAGAGCCCCCAACCTCTGACCAGAAGAAGCTACACCGCCATTGCCACGCGATGTAGCTGGAGAGGAATGCGGAAACCTCTGGAAATCTCGACCCCCCCGTCGGCGAGGCGCTGCCGACGATGATGCCTACTTCGGCGAAGCCCCCACGGCCAGCGCGGCGCCCCGCTTCGCCACGGACCGGTCAGCGCTGGTGCCGCCAGGCGGCACGCCGGTTGGCGAGGTCGGCGGGGCGCTCTCAGGGAGGGGTAGGTTCGGCGGCGACGACAGGGGCGAGTGGCCCAGGGGCGGGCATTATCCGCATTCGCCCGGGAGCCCTGTCGAAGACATCGATCATCGGCGCCCCTGGGTACATGTATCGCTCTCCCCTGGGCTATTCGCTACTACCGTCGCCTTTGAGCGGGGTGGGCGCCCACACTCCGACGTCGTCCACCGCTGTTTCCCAGTTCCTGGCGTCCAGGGCTGCACACAGACGCATGACAGCATCCGGGTCGGAGAACCCGTCCTCGGGAAGGGATCGAGTCAAGAGGCCCTGGGGGCTCCGGATGGAACGAAGCACGAGTCGGATGCCTACGTAGGATGGGAGAAGGCGAGAGGGCCGACGTGGGGACGACGCGAATGGGGGCAGTGGTTGAGAGCAGCTCTTGCGCATTATGAGCATGATTCGTTGTCGATGTCCTGGCGGTCGTGCTCCACTTCGTGGCGAGTGCCAGCTGACCAACAGCAGCTGCCAAGGGCCAAGGCCCGCATCGGGCCCTGGACGATCCGACGTGAGCGCTGTGGCACTTCGCCCGCGTGAGCGAGCCTGGTGCGAGGGAAAAGGCGTTCAGGGGGATCGAAAGGGTGATCAGCCCATGGAGGAAGAATCATCTACAACCCATTGCCCTCACATCGCCGATGGGCTCGTGTATCCCACCCTGCCCAGTGCAATTTTGCAGTCCATGGCCTCTCGCTGATATTTCAGCGATGTATGAGGAGAAGGAGGAGGAGGAGGAGGAGGAGGAGGAGGCATCGCTGATTTCAAAGCGATGTGTTGCTCCCCCGCGAGCCCGTCCCCCCTCTCACCTCGCGACTGCCCTCGCAGAAGCACCCCCAGCCACGGCTTGGCATCTGCTGCGTGGCTTCCTGTGCGTCCTCTTCCTCCTCCGCCTCCTCCGTCTCCTTCTCTTTTTTCTCGCAACACACGCGCCGCAGGGTCTGTGTCTGACCCTAGGCTTAGGTCGGGCGTGTCCTCCTACATGCGGCTTGTGGGCGGAAAATGAAAAATAGTCAAACCCCCCCCCAAACCCGAAAGGCAACTTCTCCTTCTCCTCTTCCTTTTTCCTGGCAAGCTCAGAGTACTCTCGTCGTTTGTGTCTGCCTGCGGCTCCTTTCTGGAGAGCTCCGACGCTCTGGAGGGCCAGGGCCAGGGTCCGTCCCCCTTCCCAGGGAGCGGCTGCGAGCGGGGGCCGAGTCGGACGGAAGAGGGAGGATGCAGGCATTGCCTCTCCTCGTCCTCCCCCTCCTCCTCCTCGTCCTCCTCCTCATCATCCTTCTCTTGTTCCTCCTCCTCCTCCTCCTCCTCCTCCTCCATTCCTCCTCCTTATAAATAACTTCTCCCTGTCGCATCCCCGAGGCCAGTTGTTAGGGCGGGCTGGGTTTCCTGGCACCCACAGTCTGGCGGGGTCCGAATGGAGGATGACGATTCATAAATGAAATGGGGGTCGTGTTCACGCGGCGGCGCCCGGGATGACGATCAGAAAAAACCGGCCGCGGGCTGGAAAACTATGTTTAAACATCGTTCTCGCCCGGTCAGAAAATTATGCAGAAATCGCAGGAAACTATTGTTTTAATCGATCTCTCCCATTTTTTAATTAATCGTCATCCCGCATTACCTACCACCCTCGTCAACGTTAACTTCCAGAATGGCGGACGTGCCCCTTCGAGGTCGGGGCGCCCTTCAGTGTCGATGCGACGCTCCTCCGATGTTGGGGCCAGGGCAGAGGTGGTCTGACCGGGAGCGAGTCGGAAGTTCGATGATGACCGACATTGGAGGAGCGGCGCGTACAAGTACCTCGCACTCATCGCTGCCCACAATATCTTCCCGTGCAAAAATCAGCTACGTAAGACAGTATTGAGGTTAAGTTTGACGAGGGTTGTAGGAAGCCGCCGAGGAACACTCGAGCTCGACGGGGGCATGGCGCAGGCCCGCCCTCCTCACGTCGCACCCTGCCCTCGTCTCAGGTTGCGGCCGCCACCGAGACCCGTCGATGGGGGTGCAAACCCCGTTGGATCCGCGCAAGGTTCTCGCGGCCCTTCCGAGTCTTCCCAGCAAGCCTCTAAGATGTTGCAGGTATTGATGTTGGCGGTGGAACCGCAGCGAACAAAAAAGAAACGCCTATGGCGGGGCCACAGCTGAGGGAGGAGGGAGCATGGGGGAATCGAATTAAGGAAGCAGGGGGAAGGGGGAGGGGGAGGTGGAGGGCGACCGCTGGTTTCTCCGACGGCTGATTTCGCCCGGCTGGTTTCGCCGCCTGGCGAAACCAGCTCCGTCGGCGAAACCGGCTCCATCGGCGAAACCAGCTGCCGTCGGCGAAACCAGCTGCCGTCGGCGAAACTGCCCGATCCGACCCGCCCGCTAGATTCCGCCCGCCCGACCCGACCCGCCCTTAAGGGGTCGCGCGTGCTCGGTCGAGCGCCCCACACCTTAATGTTCCGCCCGCCCGACCCGACCCGCCCGTTACGGCCTGCCCGACCCGACCGGACCCGCCCGTTAGGGTCCGCCCGCCACACCCGATCCGCCCGCTGGGTCGAGCGCGCCCCACACTTTCATGTCCACCCCGACAGACCCGACCCGCCTGTCAGGGTCCGCCCGCCCGACCCGACCCGACCTGCCCGTCAGGGTCCGCCCGCCGGACCCGACCCGACCTGCCCGCTAAGGTCCGCCCGCCCGACCCGACCCGCCCGTTAGGGTTCGCGCGTGCTCGGTCGAGCGCGCCCCACACTTTGTTGATGTCCCGCCCGCCCGAACCGACCCGCCCGTCAGGGTCCGCCCGCCCAACCCGATCTGACCCGCCCACTAGGGTCCGCCCGCCCGACCCGAGGGTTCGCGCGTGCTCGGTCGAGCGCGCCCCACACTTGGGTCCGCCCGCCCGACCCGACCGACCTGCCCTAGGGTCCGCCCGCCCGACCCGACCCGACCTTCCCGTCAGGGTCCGCCCGCCGGACCCGACCCGACCTGCCCGCTAAGGTCCGCCCGCCGACCCGACCCGCCCGTCAGGGTTCGCGCGTGCTCGGTCGAGCGCGCCCCACACTTTGATGTCCCGCCCGCCCGGCCCGACCCGCCCGTCAGGGTCCGCGCGCCCGACCCGACCCGTCCCGCCCGCTAGGGTCCGCCCGCCCGACCCGACCCGCCCATTAGGGTTCGCGCGTGCTCGGTCGAGCGCGCTCCACAGTTTGATGTTCCGCCCGCCCGACCCGACCCGCCCGTGAGGATCCGCCCGCCCGACCCGACCCGACCTGCCCACTAGGGTCCGCCCGCCCAACCCGACCCGCCCGTCAGGGCTCGCGTCGGCGAAACCAGCGCCGGCGAAAGCAGCGCCAGCGAAACCAGCCGCTGGCGAAACCAGCGGGGCGAAGCCAGCTGAGCGAAACCAGCGCCGGCGAAACCAGCGCCAGCGAAACCAGCCGTCGGCGAAACCAGCGGGGCGAAACCAGTGCCGGCGAAACCAGTGCCGGCGAAACCAGCTCACGCCGAGGTGGAGAGGGAAGAAGAGGAGGGAGGAGGTGGAGGAGGGGGAAGGCAGGGGAGAAGGGGGGAGGGTGGAGGACGAGGAGTAGGGAGCAGTGGGGAGGTGAAGGGGGAACCAGAAGTGGTGATGATGAGAATCGAGTTTTTTGTTGTAGGCAGCAAACTGCTAGACTCGCGGGCGGACTAGAAGGCTGGTTGGAAAAATGCGCAAGCTCTGAGGAGAGAGGTGAGGTTGCGTCGAAACGGCACGGAGGAAACCCCAGCCGAAAGATGAGGCCATCCGCGAAACCCGCGCGGTAAAGCCTGCCAGATCTGTGGTGAAGAAGACGCCCTCTAGGTCGAAGGCGAAGCGCCCGCGCCGGCGGCCAGCATGACCCTCATCGGAAACTGGAACATATACATTACCAGTGACGGGTGTTGTTTCAATCCCATGACTTTTTTGAGGGTCGGGGACGACGTCGGGGTGGTGTGGTGTATACTTCTCCCCGTTTTCCAAGGGAAACAACGAAACATGTATACACTAGGATCCCGTATACACCAGGATCCGCGTTTCTGTGCGAGTTTCAGCGCAGGGTCGGAAAAAGCGTCGGGGTATAGAGCTCGTTTCCCTACCTCATCTCCGCGTCCAGCGCGGCGGGAGATATCCTGCATGCCGCCAGCAGCTGCGCCAGGTTCCCCGCCCGCTCCACGTTCGCACCGAGGAGTTTTGAAGTGCCCACGGGAGGCGGACAGGTCGGCGGCGCCCGCCGTCACGACCGACGTTGTCTTGCACTCGTCGGCCAAGGCACCGACGCCTTCAGGAACCACCTCAGGCCCCCGATCAGCCCCTCCAACCGCCGTCGAACCCGAGTCGACAGCTTCATCACCGCAAAGAGATCGGAGTTGGATAGACCTCCTGCCCTGACACGCCGATTAGTGAATTGGCCGTTTTCGGTTCGCGAGAGGGCGTCACGGCCGTTATGTTTGCGGGTCCAGGTCCGTCGGTTTCGGTCCTAGGCCGTTTTCGCTAAAGGGTGGTTTACTAAAGGAAGGTTTGTCCACCGCCGAAGAAAACATTGGTGTGTACGCCTTTAGCTCGGGCCACTCCGCAAATAGTTTTCACCTCCAGCGTGCCATTGATCCTGCAGTCGTCGGCACCACGACCGACGCCTTCAAGAGACGCCCCATCCAAGCGCTGGGCGGCCAGCTGCTTCTCCGAGTGGTAAAGCCCCTTCTCCTGATTCGTATTCTCCTGCTTGTTCTGCCTTTTCTGGAGGCGCTTGAGCCTCTTTTTCTCCCTGGCCTTCCCCCTCCCGTCGTTCCCTGTGTAGAAGATCTCCGCTTTGCCTTGGGCGGAGGCGGTGGCAGCGGCAAGAAGACTACACTCGGGAACGTCATCGTCCTGCGCGGAGGAGGCGGCGGACGAGGTGTGCTCGGAATCGCCCGCGTCCTTGGCCCAGGAGCCTCGAGCACCTTCTAAGCCACATGCATGAACGGGTCCGTCACGCTGAGCACTCCTGGCGGTGGAGGAGTCGGCGGATTCCTTTGTAAGCTGGTCGTGCACGTCGCGCGAGCATGCAGAACTGTTAGTTCCAGCACTCCGTACTTGCCCTTGCTCTTCTGCTCCTTCTTGTTGTTGTTTTTCTTCTTCTTGAAACCGAAGCCCTTCTCCCTGCGAGGCCTCACCCTGCACCGAGGCGGCAGCAACTCGCCGTCCTTCCACCTCTTCTCGAAGTGGAAGTCCGTGGACTTGCCCTTGTCCTTGAAAGGGTGCCTCGTCCTGCGCGGCCCGCACGGCCAGGCAGGCGTACTCGCAGAACATGGGGCAGCTGGCGGCAGAGGCATGGCCACCAGCTCGTCCAGCTTTTGAACCCATCCCCACCCACCTTGGGCCCAGGTGGATGCGCAGGCGGGCGCGGCATCTTGCGGATGCCAGCGGGCGTTTGCGCGAGGTTTGGCTCCCGCCCCCTTCAAGTGACCAATTGGTGCGCCCCCCACTGGTGACGATGAGGAGTGGCCGCGCACGTTCAAAGAGCTCGCCAGACGCTAAGTTCTCTGGGGTGAAGTTGCGCATGAACTGCAGCAGGACGTAGGGCAAGGAAAGGATGGCCACAAGCTCGGTCTTGACCGTCGCCAGTATCGGCGGCCCTCATGCCGCACAGAACATCTGGTCCAGCGCCGAGCCGTCGCGCACGAGCCGAGGCGCCGCAGGTCGGGGCCTGCTGCTCGAGCCGACGAGGCTTGAGCCGAAGTGGCTGCGGTCGATGCGGGATCGAGGAGGAGCTGGGCTGAGGGAGGATGGAAGGAAGAACAGCGAGGAGGGTGGAGGGTTGAAGAGCAAGGAAAGGGGATGATAGAAGGGCGGGGGGGCGAGGGAGAGGGAGGAGCTGTGGTGGAAGAGGAGCAGGGAGAAGAGTGAGGGAAGAGGGAAGGGTCAGGGGAGGAACGAAGAAGGAGGAGGGAGGAGGTGTGGGGCAGGGGGGAGGAGGGCAACAGGAGGAGGGAGGCTGGAGAAGCGAGAGTGTGGGGGAGCAGTGAGCGGTGAGGGAGTGGAGAAGAGAGGAGGGAAGCGCCCCCGCAGGTGGACCCTCTGGACGCCTTCATGGCGGATATCAACGCAGAGGTCGCCGAGCATCTGCGAGCAAGCACGGGTGCAGCTTTGCTCGCTAATTGATATCGTCTTCGTCGTTGTTGTCATCCACCTTCTGCCCTCCCGCCTCCCTGTCCCTTTTGTTGTTCTCTCTCTCTCTCTCTTTCTCCCCTCTTCCCCCCGGGCATCCTTATCCTATCAAGACTCTCCAGCCTCGTCTCCAGCATCTGACTACGGAGCGACCGTCTGAGATTCGGATCGTTCGTTTGCAAGTCCGGCCAATGTCGAATTTGGTGTTGGGGTATTCGATCATGTCATGTTTACCCGCCGTTTGCGCTCAGTGTTGTCCGTGGTGGCTCCAGCAGTCACGTTCCGTTGCCGCTCCTCGGTGGCTCGGGCATGGAGACGGGAGCCATCAGTGGGTCTCAATCTCCATCGCGAACGTGCGCAGGGCCTTCGCAAGATCGTGGGCCAGTAGGAAGAGGAGGAGGATGAGGAGGAGGCGTGCTCGTCAGCCAATGTTTACTTACAGTTCAGCAAGAACTGTTGCCTGGCAGGCACCAGTTTCCGGCGCATCCAGGACGGCGCCCAGTGTGTTTGTCTGCTGTGGGTGATGCTCTTTTTCTTCAGCTATTCCGTAAGCATCAAGCATGAACGGCTTGTGGTTGACTGTGCTACGTGCCCTCGATCGCGAGCGCGGGCGAGTGCTTCGTCGCGTCCCGTATCATATTCGTGCAATTCTTCTTCTCCAACAGCCTTGCTTCCGTGGTGTTTCCGCTCTGACGTCTCGCGGGCTAGGGGCTCGCCCAGAGATCGGATCGCATCTTGTCGTTGTGCCACTCCCCGCATCACATATTTGCTGTGTTTTCTCGTCCGCTCTGCGCGTGGGCGAAGGTACCACCTCATGCTAATGATTAGGTAACATTATCTTCGCTGCACCACCTCATGCTGATGATTATAACGTCTTTCCTTTTTTAATATGCGCGATGTCCCAGTCGCTGTGGCGCCGGCACGGGCGGAAGGTGGCAGTAGCCTCGGCGGGGACGGCTGAGCATCGTCTGGCCCGCGGTCCAGATTTATGGCGACTTGAAAGGAATTAACGCTGGAGGTTTCGATCGTCATTCTCGGCGTGCGGGGCCAGCCAACGGTACAAAAACAGCTCACGATGAAAAGATTGCCCCAGGGAAGGGAAAGGTCCGAGGGGGGGCCAACGATTCAAAACATGTCTAGTCGTCGGATGTCTTAGTGGGGTGGAGCACTCGCTGAACGAATTGCGGGCTGCCTGCGGGATGCCCGGCGCAGACGGGCATGCGCTTCCATGGAAGGAGCCAGCGCACCCGCCATGCACGGATGAAGCCGTGCCCTCCCCGCGGTGGCAGGATGCCGAGGAGAGCACGGTTTTCGAGTGAGGTCCTCCTTCCCTCTTCGCGCCCAGGAATTCCTTCCGACCACGGGGCGCAAGCACGCCCTGCCTGTGTCCATTGCAAGGAGCAGCACGCCCTCGCCAGCGGTGGGTTTGATGACTCGCCGCCCGCTGGTGCGGAGTCATTCTTGATCAGCACCAGCGCCGTGCACCAGGGCCGATCTGGTGAAAGCTGAAAAATATCTGGGCCGCCGACAGACAGCCGCCACATTTCTGGCAGCGTTCGCCGACCGTCGTCTGCCATAGCGAGCCCATCACATGCGACAGAGAGTGGCACTTGGCGCCCAAGGGAGAAAAAGGGCTGACCACCATCAGCTACATCGCCAGGAGTCTGGCCCAGCCGGAAGAGAAGTCTCGGCGAGAGGCTCTCCCTGCGATGGCGATAAGAAGTTCGAGGAGTCGCCGCTGGTGGCTGACTGGGACGAGCGGCACGTCCAGTCTCCAGTCGAGGTGTTAGCGAGAGCGCGTTTGGCGCCCACGGGGCTGGCCAGTCCGCACATGGACGGACCGTACCATGGGTCGACTGGCGAGCGCGCGGAGCCAGGCGCCGACTGGCGAGAGCGCTGTGGGAGAGGAGTACGTCGCGGTGCGTGTGCCTTCCCCCCCCCCCTCCCTCTCATCCCACCTTCCTCATCCTCCCTTCCTTTCTCCCCCCCCCCTTCCCTGACCCCCCCTCCCTCCCTGACATTCCCCTCCTCCCTCTTCTCCCTGCTGCACAGACGTCGAGAGCAGGTCGCCGCCAACGAGGCCGCAGCCACCAGCCGGTCCGCCAAGGCCGCCAAGGTGGCCGAGAAGCCAGCGTGGGCCGAGCTCTCAGCAGGCCTGTCTTCGATCGGGGTTCGATCAGTCGGCCACCAATCTCTCGGGCGACACCAGCTTCTCCTCCTCCTCCTCCTCCTCCTCCTCCTCCTCCTCCTCCTCCTCCTCACTATACGCCCACACAGATCCGGGCTGGCGGAAGGACAGCTCTTCATACATCTCTGGCGCGGCTCCCAGCGAGAGCCGCATTTCGAGAACGGCCCTCCACCCATCCTTGCGACTGTGGGGAGGTTCTAAGTCGAGTGTAGCTAGGCTGCGATAAGGCTCTGACCACATCTTGAAAATGGCCTGCCCTCCACCCGTGTAGCCGCTGGATGCGTTCTGGATCCACACGTCTTTGAGTGGTTGGTTTCTTGGACGTGTTAGGACTGTTAGTCGCAGGGATGTTCCAGGCTTGACGCCCAGCCCGCCCTATCGACAAGCCTCGTGGTGCGATGATGATAATATCGTTTGAGCAGGCGAGGAGGTCGGTTTGTGGGTTGGGGGTGGGGCTAAAGCGACATACACCTTTGATAAGTAATGTGCTAGAAGTTGAGGTGCGGTCCAGGATCAAATCCAGACCATGGGTTGCGCACTTCGCCAGCCCGTGCTGCATAATATTGTTCATTTGCCCGTTTGTTCGTGGGCATTATGAAGTTGTTGGATGGTGGTGGTCGTTCCCCAGGTTGTCGTGCGAAGCTCGCGTAGGGGAGCATCTGGGCCGTCAGCATGTTTGGCGCCCACTGGCCCTCCCGCACCATTCGACCGCTCTTGGGCCCCTTGTAGATCGGGGATGGACAGAGCCCCGTTTAGTGAAGTTTGGTTTGATGAAAACGACCTCGGGCCAAAACCTGGCGGGCGCAAGCCTGGAAAATGACAGCCGCGGCGCCCTCTCGAGTACCGAAAACGGACAACTCACTAATCGACGTGTCAGACTGGGCGTTCTGTCCACCCCCGAGTAGACAATCTCTGGGCTCTCTTAAAGCCATCAAGGGGGGCCTCGGGGATGGCTCTGTTGGGGTCACTTCGGGGCCCGAGAAGCTCATTGGAGACGCGCAGAGGCGAGCAGTCCCAGCACAGTTTTTGTTGTATACATGTGGGGCTTTCCTGGGGACCTCCTGCGAGAGGTTCCTTGGCCATCTGAACACGTCTTGAAGTCCTTCTGGGCAGCTTGGACCATGAAGGGCCATGCTGGCGCCATCTTGGTCCAGAGATGATAAGTACACATGGGCACCGAGGAGTCCGTCCCCAATCCGAAGGTTCCCCTGGTGTGCTGTCTCACGAAGGGCCAGCTGGCATCCCAGTCAGGCAGCCCAGCTTTGGGGAGCAGCTGGACAGGTCGGCCGCTCTCCCGCTTGGGCCACCCAGGCAGTCAGACGACCTCGGCGCGAGCGTTGATGCAGCAGCCAGGCCATCCTCGCGCTCCGAGTTTTCATCCTGAGGCCATCTAGGTGCCAGCATGGGATCTGTCAAGCAGTGGCGAAGCGTCCTTGCTCGCCTTTAGGCCTACCAACTAATGCTCTAAGAACCTTTTGTGGTTTCAACGAAATGTTCTTAGAACATGGCTGGCTGGGACTGTCTTGTTTTAACACATGAGGCGTGCGCTCGAAGAACGTAGTTTTTTGTTTTTAGAACATTTGGGGGTTCTGAGAACACTTCGTGGTAGGCCTATAGAGATGCCGGGACGGTCGGTCCCTGCTCAGATCTGATAGGCTTTGATCCGCGCTCCCAGCGGGCTTTCGCCCGCCCTTCGCCCGATGATCGGCCGCGGCCTGGGGCCCGGCGGGGCCCGCAGCCTCCTCGGGGGCGCACTCACGTGCGCGGGCCAGACAAACAGCAAGTCCACCGCACTACGGTAGGTTCGCGTCGTGTCGACCGGCGGCGACCCCGCCCGCGGCGTTCAACGTTGAACGCCGCGGGCGACCCAGAATCGTTCGATGTGGAACGATTTGGACGTCAACGTCCGATCGTTCAAGGTTGAACGATCACCGCGGTGTCAGGAACCAACGCCGGGGTAGACGCGACACGAACCTGCCGTAACTGGCGATCGTTTTCTTATTCGTCGTTTTGCCGATCGGCGCGGGCCCTCGCACCCCCACCCTCCCCCCTGATGGAGTAGACCTTGGCTGTTTCGGGCGCTTGCTTCAAGCAGGTGGACGGCCTCCCCCAGGGTTGCCCATGGGAGTAATGCTTCAAACAGTTGTATTAAGCAGAGGTCCAGAGCCAGATGTTCCCCTCCTTCCCGCTGAATGTCGAAACGTTGAATAAAAAACGCTCACCTGATTTTATTACAGAGGCTTACGCCTTTCCGCCATGCCCCAGACGAAGTGAGGAGCCCATCGAATTGCTAGGGCGAGTTCTGGTCTACGATGCCGTGCATGACGACACGGGTTGCAGCCATAGTGGGCTAATATATGTTTGGGAGGTGGGTCGCCAATGGCGCAGTCGCCTTGCATGGAGGCGATCGCCGGGGCCACAAGGGGGCTTGAACGCGACGCTTGGGCAGTTTGCGTAGTTGTCGCAACTCGTTGGTGAGCGGTGGAGGGTCGATGTCGAGGTTTCTTGAAAACGCACGACAGCCCGAGCACGGGGCCAGGAGTCTGACAAATGCCCGACGTGTGGCGTGTTGCACCTTGGTTGTACGATCTCTCGAGCCAGTGAAGACGAATAGGGCGAAAAGTACGCTGTCTTAAGTCACCTGGACGACGTTTGTGTCTTGGGGCCCTCGTGGGGGTAATGTTAGGTCCCTCTTGGGGCGTCTTCGAAGCCTTTTGGGTCGTCTTGGTGCTATCATGGGTGTTTCTGAGGCTTCTTCTGCGTGTTGGACCGAAGTTTCTAGCTTCCCGCTGGAGCGGAGTTCGCCGCCTCGCCGCCGACAAACAAGTGTTGGAGCGCAGCTGGCACAAACTTAAACGAAATCTTAGGCACCTTGGAGGCCACGGGGTTCGGTTCTGGAGGCTCTGGATGCCCTGGGGGTGCGTTGGCGAGAACTTGGGCCCCCCTCGCCCCCCGCCTCCTCAACGCGATGTAGGATTAAGTCGGGCACGTCCCTCCACAGGGGGGAATTATCTTGCACAGGGTGTCTAGAGCTCCAAGCACTTTATTTCGGCACGGCACCCCCTCCATCACCCACCCACCCACCAGCCAGTGCGCCCCCAGCGCGCCCCCATCTCCCCCACCTCATCCCCCCACCAACCAGCCTGCGCGCCCCCTCCGCCCCGACCGTTTTATTTCGGCACGGCACCCCCCCGTCCCACGCGCCCCCTCCGCATCCCCCCCACCCACCAGCCAGCGTGCCCCCTCCGCCCCAACCCATGTAATTTCGGCACGGCACCCCCCCACCCACCCAGACCACCATCCCCCCACCCACCAGCCAGCGCGCCCCCTCCGCCCCGACCCTTTCTATTTCGGCACGACAACCGCCCCCCATCCCGCGCGCCCCTCCGCATCCCCCCCCCCCATCAGCCAGCGCGCCCCCTCCGCCCCAACCCTTTTATTTCGGCACGGCACCCCCCATCCCGCGCCCCCCCGCTGCATCCCCCCCACCTGCCAGCGCCCCCTTCCGCATCCCCCCCACCCACCAGCCAGCGCGCCCCTCCCGACCGACCTTTTTATTTCGGCACACGCCCCCCCATCCCGCGCGCCCCTTCCGCATCCCCCCACCCACCAGCCAGCGCGCCCCCTTCCGCCCCATCTTTTTTTTTTCGGCGCGCGGCAACCGCCCCCCAACCCGCGCGCCCCTCCGCATCCCCCCCGCCCACCAGCCAGTGCGCCCCCTCCGCCCCGACCGCCGTTTTATTTCGGCACGGCATGCCCCCTTTCCCGCGCGCCCCCGCCGCACCCCCCCCCCCCCACCAGCCAGCGCGCTCTCCCTCTCCACCCGACCCTTTTACTTCGGCACGGCAACCCCATCCCCCACACCACCAGCCAGCGCGCCGCATCCGCCCCGACTTTTTTATTCCGCACGCCCCCCCCAATCTCGCGCGCCCCTTCTGCGCCCCCCCAAAAACCACCAGCCAGCGCGCCCCTCCACCCCGACCCGTTTAATTTCGGCGCGGCGCCCCCCCATCCCGCGCGCCCCCCCCCCCCCCCCCCCCCGCATCGCCCGCGCGCCAGCGCGCCCCCCGCCCCGACCCTCTATTTCGGCACGGGACCCCCCCATCCCGCACGCCCCCCCATCTCCGCATTCCCCCACCACCCGCCGGCGCGCCCCCTCCGCCCCGACCTTTCACTTCGGCACGGCACTCCCCCCCATCCGCGCGCCCCTCCGCATCCCCCCACCAGCCAGCCAGCGCGCCCCTCCGCCGTTCGGAACGGCACCCCCCGCCCCCCACAACCACACCACAAACCCCCACCAGCCAGCGCGCCCCTCCGCCCCGACCTTTTTGTTTCAGCACGCCCGCCCACCCCCACATCACACGCGTCCCCTCAAATCCCCCCACCCGCCATCCAGCGCCCCTCCTCCCGACCTTGCATTTTCGGCACGGCCCCACCCCCCCAACATCCCCCCACCAACCAGCCAGCGCGCCACCCTCCGCCCCGACCGTTTTATTTCGGCACGGCACCCCCCCGTCCCACGCGCCCCCTCCGCATCCCCCCCACCCACCAGCCAGCGTGCCCCCTCCGCCCCAACCCATGTAATTTCGGCACGGCACCCCCCCACCCACCCAGACCACCATCCCCCCACCCACCAGCCAGCGCGCCCCCTCCGCCCCGACCCTTTCTATTTCGGCACGACAACCGCCCCCCATCCCGCGCGCCCCTCCGCATCCCCCCCCCCCATCAGCCAGCGCGCCCCCTCCGCCCCGACCCTCTTATTTCGGCACTCCTAATCCCGCGCGCCCCATCCGGATCCTCCCACCCACCAGCCAGCGTGCCCATCCGCCCCGTTTCTTTATTTCGGCACGGGGCCCCCCTTTCCCGCGCGCTCCCTCTGCATATCCCCAACCAGCGCGCCCCCTCAGACCCGACCTTTGTATTTCGGCACGGCCCCCGCCATCCCGCGCGTCCCCTCCGCATCCCCCCCACCCACCCAGCCAGCGCGGCCCCCTCCGACCGTTTTATTGCGGCACGGGCCCCCCCCCCCCCCCCCCCCCCCACCCCCACCCACCAACACCACCATCCCCCACCCACAGCCAGCGCGCCCCCTCCGCCCCAACCCTTTTATTATCTTGCCAGGGTGTCTAGAGCTCCGGCCATTTTATTTCGGCGTAGCACCGCCCCCAGCGCCGCGCCCCCTCCGCCCCTCCACCCACCCACCCACACCAACCACCACCAACCACCACCACCACCACCAGCTTGACACCGCCCCCCGTCCAGTGCTCTCTACACCCATTCCCCCTCCGCCCCGGCCACCTTATACGCCAACCACCACCACCACCAGCGCCCACTCCAGCCCAGTCCAGTGCACTTTGCCACCGGCACCCGACACCCCCCCCGCCCCGACCACTTTATTTACAAAACCACCACCACCACCCCAGCGCGACACTGCTCCTGTCCTGCCCCTCCCAACCCCGCACCCCTCCGCCCCGACCACTTTGTTCGGCGCCGCCCCCCCCACCGCCCCGCCCCCCGACCCTCCTCCCACCCCTCTCACCCCCCCCCCCTCCGCCCCGCGGCGTCACGCCCCCACCGCCCCGCCCCTCCCGCCCCTCCACCCACCCACACCAACCACCACCACCACCCACCAGCGTGACCCCCTCCGCCCCGACCACTTTATCTCGGCGTCGCACCGCCCCCCGTCCAGAGCCCAGTGCCGTTTCTACCCCGCCCCTCTCCGCCCCGACCGTCGTATTTCGGCGTCGCACGGCCCCCAGCGTCCCCCGTCCCGCCCCCACGACCTTTCCCCCCTCCCCACCCGCTCAATGCCCTCTGCACCCCGCCACCCTCCGCCCCGACCATTTAGTTTCGGCGTCGCACCGCCCCCGCCGTCCAGCCCGCCCGCCGCTTCTCCGATGTTTCGTCCCCTCTCTCCCCCCTTCTCCTCCTCCTCCTCTTCCTCCTCCTCCTCCTCTTTCTCCTCCTCCTCCTCCTCCTCCTTCTCCTCCTCCTCTTTCTCCTCCTCCTCCTCCTCCTCCTCCTCCTCCTCCTCCTCCTCCTCCTACAGGACTTTTACGGCCACCCCCCCGTGGATTCTCTGTGAGGGCCATCAGCCGGTCTCTAGGTTGGACGAACCTCGTGAGCTGTTCCTGCGCGGTGTCAGTGACCATTGCCCTATCACAGTGTTCCTCTCAGCTCGTCAGCGGGGGTCGCCTGATCGCTGGCGCCCCCGTCCTCTCCCTCGGATGGTGGTCTCTGATCCCCTATTTCCCAAGCTCGTAGCCGAATATGAGAAGCTCGTGTGCTTCGAAGGGCTTGATGCCCCTGAGGCGCTCGAGCTCGCCACTCGCTGTCGGCAAGCCGCTGGCCTGGCGACCCGAGACCTGGCGCTGTCTCGCGACAGCCGTGCCATGATGCTTCGGGCCATGGTTTCCAGGACGATGGCTCGGTGTGTTTCCCGCCAAGATGCGCGGCTTGCCAGAGCCGTCCTCGCTCGCCACAGCTGGACGCGGCAGTTTATGGGCGTGTCGGCTCTCGGTGAGGTGTGGCTGAGGGACCCTGGGGCCTTCCAGGACCTGCACTGCTCCCTGCAGCTTCAAGAGCGGCGTGCTCTTCGCGCACGCCTCGAGGCCGAGGCGCGAGGGGAGCCCCGCCCAGGGATGCAGCAGCGAATTCGAGCGCGCGGTGCTGCGCTTGCACGCCGTTCGCGGCTCTGGTGCCCCTTTGGGAGAAGGAAGTTTTTGGCGGGGGTTCTACCTTCCGGCTCTGCGGCGGCGACTTCGTCTCCCGAGGGGATGGCTCAGGCGTTAAATAGTCACTGGGCCCCCATCTTTGGTCAGGAGACCCCGCTGCCGAATCACGCATCGAGATATGTTCAGAAGTTTTCTAATTCGCGTCTTGACTTTCGGGGCCTTCCTCCTCCTTCCCTGGGCTCGATGTCGGGGTATCTGGCTCGTGCCTCCTCTTCGGCTCCTGGCCCTGACGGGCTTCCCTTCTCCTCATGGCGCCACGGAGCGGGCCCTAACATTCTGCACCAGGTGTTGCTTTGGGTGTTGGCTGGCCGTTTGATGCCGCCTGCAGTCTGTGCCTCGCTCCAGGTCTTCATCCCGAAGCCGCTGCCTGAAGACGATCCTTCTAAGGACGGGCTGGAGCGTGGTGCGAGCGACGTGCGGCCGCTGGGCTTGAAAAATAGCTCCAACAAGACCGTCGCTGCTGTGCTGAATCGGAGCCTGACTCGTGCGATGCAGGCCCTTACTGCTCCTTCTCAGCGCGGGTTTATGCCTCGGCGTAATTTTCTCGATTATATCGTTTATTTGGACGCGATGGCGAGGATCACCAGTGTCAGGCATTACGGGGATCCCACTCATGCCCCCTCCCCTCTCGCCTTCGACTTCTCCCAGGCCTTCCCCTTTGTGCAGCAAGAGTGGATGATCCTGAATGTGTCCCTGGCCCCGATCCCTCGCGGATTTAAGAATGCGGTGACAGTGTTTTATGATTTAAACCCGTGTTTCTCTGCCCAGGGGGACGAGCAGGTTGTTCTCTTCTGGATGCTGTCTGGCGTCCTCCAAGGATGTCCGCTTTCGGGCTCGCTGTTTCTGCTCGCAGTCAACCATTTCATTCGGGACCTCGAAATCTCCCTGACCCGTGTCAGCCGCGGGCTTGTCCGAGCGTGTGCGGATGACATCGGAGTTGTCGTCTGGCATCGTGAGGGGTGGAGGCACCTCGGCAGAATCTTCGGCCTCGCTGGTAAGCTTGGCGCGCTTGCTCTGGAGTATCGAAAAAGTGTTGCCATCCCGCTTTGGGCCGAGTTGTCACCTGATGTCCAGAAGCGGCTAGAGGAACTTCTTGTTTTTGCCTGCCCGTCTTGGACCGCGTTTAAGATTGCAAGCAAAACTGTGTACCTCGGCTGCATCATAGGTCCTGATGTGATCCCCTCGGACGCCTGGAGGGACCCTGTCGGGAAGGCCATGGATAGGTGCTCCTCGTTGTGTGACCGTGGGGCCCCGCATGCTACCTCTCTCGACTTGTACCAGTCTCGGATCCAGTCGGTGCTTAGTTATAAGATGCAGCTTTACCCTCTCTCGTGGACGGAGTCCCAGATCGAGCGACGCATGCTAGCCAGAATCGTCCGTGTTCCTTTTTCGATGTTCCGTCGAAGCGATTGGTTTCAGCTCAGGATTTTTGGATGCCCCCAGCCTGTCAGCGCGCTTGCTCAGAGTGCTGGGACGTTGATGCGGTCTGCCCTGGTCACCTGCAGCACCTGGCAGACGAATATTGTTCGACTTCGGACGGTCATGAGGGAGGAAGGGACATTCCTTTTGGAAGGCCCCTGCGATCGCGAGCTCGCTGGAGGAAGCGGCACATGGTTTCCCGAGTTCTGCTGTCCTGCGTGCAGGGGGCTCGGAGGCCTTGGCTCTTTTCCAGGATCCCCCTCCACCTGACCCTGAGGAGCCGAGTAGAAGGCCGATGTGGCAGCCTCGGTTTGTTGGTGTTTTCCAGCGTGCCCCCTTCTCGGCTCCTCCCCTCCATCCGCTCATCGTCCGCAGAGTGCGTAAGCATGCTCGAGTTGCTATGCGTTTCTCCCCTGCCGATTGGCAGACCTTCCAGGAAGCTCTGACCCAGGCCCCGCCAGCATGGTCGTTCGTAGCTCTGCGCACCTTCCTGGGCGGATGGCTGACTGGTGGGAGGATGCAACGTGCTGCGTGCTGTGTCCTAGGTTGTGAGGCCTGCCCAGACACGCTCGCTCACTATCTGTACTGCCTTCGGCTCTTATATTGGGCATCTGTGTGTCTTCGGTCCCCTCTTCCGTCTCATCCGATGTTCGTGCTCGGATTCGGAGGTGGCCAGCTCGCTTTTGTAGTTACCTTCTATCACTTTTTCCGTCTCTCATCTCGCCTCGCCTCCTCCCTCCACCGCCCGATCACGCTCGAAGAGGCGGGACGGCTGGTAGGTGCCACTCGTCTTGCTGTGCGTCTTCCTGCTGGGCGTCGACAGCGAGCCCTCCTAGGCAGGCGCACCTTGGCCGCCGCTGTCGTCGAGGCCCGCAGGTATCGCCGTGGCCCTGTGCTGCCATTGCTGCGGCCGCCGCTTTATTTCGTGCGGGGCAGCAGCAGCGGCAGCATCGGCAGCAAAAGCAGCAGTAGTTTCAGCAGTAGTTCAGGCATGTAGAGTGGACGGACTCCTCTGGGCACGCTCCACCACCTCCTCCTCCTCCTCCTCCTCCTCCTCCTCCTCCTCCTCCTCCTCCTCTTCCTCCTCCTCCTCCTCCTCCTCCTCCTCCTCCTCCTCCTCCTCCTCCTCCTCCTCCTCATTCTCATCCTGATCCTCACCCCCCTCTTTCCCCCACCCCTTGTTGTGCCGGAGCCATGGCACGCGTGCCACTTGCACTCAATACTAATAATACGACTGGCAACACCAGCAGCACCAACAACATCAAAAAGAGTAATAGTAGTTGTAATAATAATAATAATAACCCCAATACGAATACTAATGATACGAATACTAATAATAACAATAATGCCAATGCTAATATTAATAATAGTACTACTACTACTACTACTAATAATAATAATACGAATACTAATAGTAGTAATAATAAGAATGATAGTAAAACTAATACTAATATTAATAATAATACTAATACTAATAATAATACTAATAACAACCTGAATAATACGAATACTAGGACTAGCAATAATAATAGTAATACTAATAATAATAGTAATAAGACTGGTGAAGATAGCAATAGTAGTAATAGCATCAATCATCATATTAATAATACGAATAATAATGATGATAATGATACTAACAATAATAACTTGTCGAGGGACGATGTTTCTGTCAGTTGTGGCAATTTGGGAGTGTTGTCTGATGATGTTTAACTGTTCGTCCAAAGCCTGCCTGTATGGGGACACGCCCGAGTAAATGTAGGACCCTGGGGGAGGGGGAAAGGGGAGGGGGATAGCCAAGTATTTCACGCGCCCTGTCACCTCCGGTAATCGGGGGTCGGCGGGCTTGGAAGATCTAACAACGCCGTTTGCCCCAAGTGCAGGTCGGTTTACCAGCATCTTGGGGATGACAAAGGGGGTTGCCGTCGCCAAAGAGGTCGTCGTAGAAACGACAACTTGGTCCCAACCGACCATCGGGTGTGGAGCCTCGCGATCGCTCACCTTTCTATATTATTCTTCCCCCTGGCCGTTATCCGCCCCTCCTCCGCCTCCCGCCTTCCTCCGCCTCCTCCCCCCCCTCTTCCTCAGCCCCGCATTCCGCGGCCATTTTGGCTCACGCCTTTCCATGGGCCCCTTGCTCCTGGACCTTGTCCCTCGGCGCACCCCATCCTGGGCGGGCGTGAGGGCCTTCGGGGGGGAAGGGAGGGGGGGGGCAGGGCTCTTGTCGGCGCGAACGAAATGGGTACGGAAAGCGTAGGTACAATGCCCAACAGCACTTCCTGCTCATTCTGAACAGGACTCGCTGCCGGTGTCGCCTCGGCCTGTGTACACTTGAGACAAAAGGCCGCCTGCCCAACAGCGGCCGCTGTTGGTTTGGGGCAACATTTGTTGGGCATTGTGCCCATGTTTTCCGTACCCATTTCGGGCGTCCAAATTTTGGCTCACGCAGGTGCTGGCACGGGAGGGCGCAGCCCCTCTCCGCCCCGCGCGCTTTGCCGCGGCCCGCCGTGCCTCGCGGGAACTGGGCGCGGTGGTCCGCGGACCGCGCCGTGGCCCATCGCGTGGGCGGGCTCAGGCACCAGGCCGTCCGCGGACAGCTGGCGGCGGCGGGGGCGGCCCTGGAGACCCTCACCGGCGACGCAGAGGTGGCGCAGCGGCTCAGAGCTCTCGTGCCGGCCCCGTGCGACGCGGCGTGGAGCGCACTTGGTTGGAGCAATTGTGTGTGTGTGTGTGTGTGCGTGTGCGTGTGCGTGTGCGTGTGCGTGTGCGTGTGCGTGTGCGTGTGCGTGTGCGTGTGCGTGTGCGTGTGCGTGTGCGTGTGCGTGTGCGTGTGCGTGTGCGTGTGCGTGTGCGTGTGCGTGTGCGTGTGCGTGTGCGTGTGCGTGTGCGTGTGCGTGTGCGTGTGCTGTGTGTGTGTGTGTGTGTGTGTGTGCGTGTGCGTGTGCGTGTGCGTGTGCGTGTGCGTGTGCGTGTGCGTGTGCGTGTGCGTGTGCGTGTGCGTGTGCGTGTGCGTGTGCGTGTGCGTGTGCGTGTGCGTGTGCGTGTGCGTGTGCGTGTGCGTGTGCGTGTGCGTGTGCGTGTGCGTGTGCGTGTGCGTGTGCGCGTGTGCGCGTGTGCGCGTGTGCGCGTGTGCGCGTGTGCGCGTGTGCGCGTGTGCGCGTGTGCGCGTGTGCGCGTGCGCGTGTGCGCGTGTGCGCGTGTGCGCGTGTGCGCGTGTGCGCGTGTGCGCGTGTGCGCGTGTGCGCGTGTGCGCGTGTGCGCGTGTGCGCGTGTGCGCGTGTGCGCGTGTGCGCGCGTGTGCGCGTGTGCGCGCGTGTGCGCGTGTGCGCGTGTGCGCGTGTGCGCGTGTGCGCGTGTGCGCGTGTGCGCGTGTGCGCGTGTGCGCGTGTGCGCGTGTGCGCGTGTGCGCGTGTGCGCGTGTGCGCGTGTGCGCGTGTGCGCGTGTGCGCGTGTGCGCGTGTGCGCGTGTGCGCGTGTGCGCGTGTGCGCGTGTGCGCGTGTGCGCGTGTGTGCGCGTGTGCGTGCGTGCGTGCGTGCGTGCGTGCGTGCGTGCGTGCGTGCGTGCGTGCGTGCGTGCGTGCGTGCGAGCGTGCGTGCGTGCGTGCGTGCGTGCGTGCGTGCGTGCGTGCGTGCGTGCGTGCGTGCGTGCGTGCGTGCGTGCGTGCGTGCGTGCGTGCGTGCGTGTGCTGTGTGTGTGTGTGTGGGTGTGGGTGTGGGTGTGGGTGTGGGGTGTGGGTGTGGGTGTGGGTGTGGGTGTGGGTGTGGGTGTGGGTGTGGGTGTGGGTGTGGGTGTGGGTGTGGGTGTGGGTGTGGGTGCGGGTGTGGGTGTGGGTGTGGGTGTGGGTGTGGGGTGGGTGTGTGTGTGTGGGGGGGGGGGGGGGGAAGGGGGGTCTCCCTCCACGCCGACGCCGTCGGGATCGTCGACGTGGTTGCCGCGGGCGCTGCAGTGCTTCGCAGTGCCCAGCGTAGGCCCCGCCTCGAAACACGGCGCGAGGAGATCGTCCCAGGCACCTTTCGCCTTTTCTGCGGAGGCGGCGGAGTTCGTGCCTGGCGTCTGGAGCATGCTGCCCGAGGGGCTCAATTTCTGCATCGTGATGGCTCCGAGTTCTCCGGGGCTGATCGCGAGGCTGAACTCCCGATGCGTGCGGTTCTTCCTGAGCGCACGGATCTCATTGCGCGTCCTCCTCCTGCTGGTGCTCTGGCGGTCGCTGCTGCCACCGCCAGCGGCTGGCCCGAGGAGGAAGAGTCTGGTGATGTCCGGAATGTCGGGGTGCTGCGTCTAGGGGGGGGGCTGGAAGAGTCCCCTGCCGCGGCGTCCGAGGATGGCGCCGAGGTGGGCTCCGAGACCGACAATGTTCAGGAGGAAAAGAAACACACAGACGCAATTAATCCTCGATTCCCCAGAAAATATGGGAAAATATGGGAAGTGGGGGGGAAGACAGAAACCCAGAAAATATGGGAAAATATGGAGAACCATTTTATTGGTGTGTATTTATTTGTGTGTCCTTGGGCCCCTTGAAATGTTCTGAGTGATTCGCATGGTGGTGTGCAAGGTGGCGCCCTCCATGCTGGCGCTCCCGAAGCTGGTCGCGGAGGTGCCGCTTTGCCTGATGCCGCAGAGTTCATCTCGAGCAGCAAGATTGCTGCGGTGCTGGGGGACCATAGCGTGACCTCCGATGTGGTCTCATGCGGTGCGGGCGTTGGTTAAGGAATGTGCCCAGGAGGCGCCAGACCCTGGAGGATTCCTTACCTGATGAGGGCGGCGGTAATATCCATAGCCAGTCCACGATGGGTG
>CAUYUJ010009036.1:182500-232500 GCA_963575745.1 Prorocentrum cordatum | reverse complement strand
AGGCAAAGGAGCAGGAGGCGGATAGGCAGGAGGCGGTGGACGAGGAGGAGGATCAGGAAGGACAAGAAGGTTACAGGGCGTTCCGCTGCCTCGTAATCCTCGCTGCATTGCCAAGCGGTGCCACTGTGATCCTTTTCTTTCTGTCATGCGGTTGTTCTTTCCACGAGCTGTCAGCCTCTGTCCTGGTCGCAGTACGGCATTGCGCGAGCGACGCGCCGAGAATGGGAGGCGCTTCTTTTCTTATGGGTTATCGGTAGCGGGCTCTCTGTCGTCGCCCTGCCATCGCGCGACGTCCCGCAGAAAAACACAATTAGTGGGCACCGCTGTGAGCCTGACAGCACTCTCCCCTGGTCAGGTGTTGTGCCATCTTTGTCATGGTGGACCCCGTCAGTGAACTCTCGCACCCTGAACGTGTAACGTACGTGGTGGAGTTTACATGGTCCACTTAATGTTTGTCAATTCGTGTGCTGTCAGCCCCACTGCTCGCGCAATCGCCCCACCCTCCCACCCGCAACATGTTTTGCAAAACGCATGCGGTCACAATTGCGGCTACCCCCTGGCACTTGCTAGCTCATTTGCGCGGCCGCGCTGGCGCGCGTACGCTCGCGCGAATGGCGACCAGCTGGTTTGGCACAACAGATGCGGCCGCGATGGCGCTTACCGATGGGGGCTCGCCAGCGCGTCTCAAAGACCGCGCTGGTGCGCGGATGCTTGAGCGCGGGCTGGTGAGTGATTCAGGGGGTCGCGGTATCATGACGATGACGCCGACACCGGCGGCAACGATGATCATAGTAACGATGGTGGCGATGATGGCGATGACGACGGCAAGGCTGATGTTGGCGCCGATGCTGGAAACGACGACGATGATGATGTCTCTGCGTCGGTGGTGAAGGTGTTTGTGCTGATAATTGTGGCAATGGCGGCGATTGGCGATGGCGATGGTGGCAGTTACGCGATGGCGCTGGCGAGTGTGATGCCGAGGAAGGGCGCGCGCAAACGTCCAAGAAACCCGGCATCCATTTGTTGACGGGAGCTTGGCATTCCAGATGTTGTAGAATAGCTACATATCGAAGCGCATCGAACGCTAAAGTTGTTTTATTCGGTACGGGCTCATGCACTGGGTCACTGGGCGCGTGCTAAATCTACGTAGATGCACCGCGTGGTGCGATGAGAATGCGGATCTTGGGCGAAACATGGCTAGAATCCGACGTTGCCTCTAAAGATGTCAGCAAACGTGCGCGAGCAGACACCATGCAACGGTTTATATAAAAGCACAAGGGCGCTTTCTTGCATTTACGTTGCAGCGCTTCCACCACTGATGTGTCTGGTGTGGTGTCGACGTGTGCGCGCGTGTGGACTGTGTGCCATGGTTCGCTGCAAGCATAGAGTAGATTTATGAGATAGAAGAGTGCGCGCACATAGTATGATTTGACAGGGATGAGGTGTGCGTGTGTGTGTGTGTGCGTGTGTGCGTGTAGCAGTGCAGCTCTGTTCCGGCGCTGCTCCCCCCTCGGCGTTCCCCCCGCCACAGCCGACGGCTCTGAGTGGCCCGGCTTCCTGTCGCGACGGGGCTCCTTCTCCTCCTTCCGTGCACCGTGGCCCTAGATGGCATACAGCGCGTCCCCTGTTGCCGCTCCGCTGGAGCAGTCGCCCTCTGCCCAGCCGCCGACGCAAAAAGTGTGTGGATACCCGGCCTGCTTGGGATGGTATGAGTTCAGATGGAAATTGAGAGTAAGGCAGAGTCTTATAGAATTCATTGTGTCCAAGGGAGTACCAGTAAGCCATGGTCGGTCTCATTATTCTGTCGAGCGGGGATTCTACGCGGTTGGACAAATTAACGTTGCTGCTGAGCTGTCAGTTCCAGCTTACTTTATATGGTGCGACATGCGCGGTGCAATCGATGTGGTGTTAGCTACGTGGGTCAAGAAAGTGGTGCGGGGTAGGTGGGGCAAGCTACGTGTCGCAACTTAATCAATGTGCTGCACGATGCGTGGCGCAAATCTGTTTGGACAAGTCATGATTCGTCAATACGCTGTTTTCCAACCGTCCCACCCTCCAGCCTGCAACTTGTTTGGCAAAACACATGCGGCCACGATCGAGGTAGGCGATCGGCATTTGCTATCGTATCTGCGCGGCCGCACTGAAGCGCGAACGCTCGCGCGCAGGGCGACCAGGTGGTTTGGCACAACTGATGCGGCTGCGATGGCGCTTAATGGGTGTAATGTCCCGGGGCCTGCGAGGTGTCTACGCATACGTTTTTTGTTATGTGTGTTCATTACACCGTCGTTCCATGTTCGTCTGTATCATGTATCCTCGCTGGAATGTTTTGGTTTCGTTCCACTGTCGTGTTTTGTTCGTTACAGTTTGGTTTCTCATTCGTATCAATGTCTGTTCATATTGGTTACAGAACGAAGCGTCCCAGAACGAAACTAAAACGTTTTTGGAACGAGCATCAAGAGCGGTTGTTTCATCAAAGGGCCCCGTGGTCTTGCACCGAGCGCTTACCGATGGGGACTTGCCAGCGCGGCTCCAAAGCCGCGGTGGTGCGCGGACGCTTCAGTGCAGGCCGGCAATTTCGAGGGGGGCGCGGTATCATGATGGCGTCGACGACGGAGGCAACAACGGCGAGCATTATGATGGTGGTGGCGATTGTAACGATGGCGCCGGCAAGGTCAATGACGGCGCCATTGGTGTTGACAGCGACGATGATGATTTCCACGTGTCGGTGCTGAAAGTGATTGACAGATGGTGGCGGCAATCGTCGCAATTGGTGATGACAATAATGGCGGTGATGCGACGGTGGTGGTGGCGGTGTTGGTAAGGAAATGCGAGCGCGCATACATGGAATAATCTTGGAGGAGAGATAAGAGGCGGAGCGAGCGAGCAGTTCTTGATGAGTTCCAGCTTGACCAGGTTCGAAGAACCAAAAGGTGTTGGACGGAGTTTGAGGCGCGCTCGGCGCGTGCGTGTGGTCCGCATGATAATCTTTGATACGGATTCGTGCGTTGGGCGCAAGCTAGATCAACGCGGATGCACTGCGTGGTGAGATGAGAATGCGGGTTCTGGACGACATTGCTAAAATCATGTCATTCGTCCCTTTGTTTCAGCAGCTGCGGGCATACATGATGTAAGACTGTCAGACTGTCGCGGGGAACCCAGCAGGTTTTACGGCTTTGAAATTCAGATGCGTGCGAAACCGGTGTGGTAGGTGTGATTTCGACATGCAACTCGCATGCATGTTTCTTGCAAGGGATTCTCGCAAACAGCTAGCTGAATATACGGGCACGCGCGCATTGCATGATGTGGCAGGGATTGGAGAGGTCATCTCCGACTGGGCTTGAATGGTCCGACTGTTGATGGAAAGTGGACCATGCAGTTTAATCATATGGAAGTTTGCAGTGTCCCAGATGGTATCGATACGTCTGGGGTTGACGGTGGTGGAGCCTATCTTGTCTTCCAAAAAGAGACTATCTGCGTTGCGCTGAGTGGTGTAATCTATGTGGTGCAAGTTACTTTGTGAAAGTTATGTGGTGTTGGCTTCGCGGCCCTACGTATCCAAGTGGTGCAAGCTCTTTGGTGTAATATCCGGCTGCCTGCGGCAAGTCCCGCCATCGTGCCAGCCCAGCATTATGGGTGGCGACTGTTCGAGAGGGCGCGAGATGCAGTCACGTGTGACACCTCGTGTACCCAGGTTTGGGAGAGCGTGATGATAATGATGATGATGATGGTGGTGATGGTGGCGACGACGATGATGAGGAGGAGGAAAAAGAGGAGGATGAGGAGGAGGAGGATGAAGATGAGGAGCTGGAGGATGAGGATCATGTGCAGGAGGGGGAGGAGGAGGCTCTGGAGGCGGAGGAGCTGGAGGAAGAGGAAGAGGAAGGCCGTCACACGTTACAGATTCTCGTCCTCACTAGTTAAAAAGCCCTCCTGGATTTCGTTTGGACCGTCTTGGGGTCCCCCTTGGGCCGCTTGGGGGCCCTCTCGGGCCCTTCTTGGGGCCGTCTTAGGGGCCTTTTCGGGCGGTCTTGGGCGCCTCTTAGGCCGTCTTGGAGCCCTCTTGGGCTGTCCTTGAGCCCTCATGGGCCGTCTTGGAGACATCTTGGCGTCGGGAGCGCGAAATCGTCGCACTCGCGCCGCTGAATTTTGCAACTGGTTCTGGCCTCGGGCGGAGGGGCCGGTGCGTGCAACGCAGTGCGACTAGAGGGGGGGCGGCTTAGGTGATTCTATAGGCTTACGCCACATCCGCCGACCCCTCATCTTGGCGGTCTTGCCGGCTCGCTTGAATCGGGCTGGGGAGTCGTGTAGGGGTCCATAATGACCTCTCTTGGGGCCATGTGGAATCCGCTTGGGGTCATCTCGAGGCCCTGGGATCTCTTGGGGGGCTTCTCGCGGGACTCTTGGAGGCAGTTTCGAAGCCTCTTGGGGGCCGTTTTGAGGCCGTTTTGTAGCCTCTTGGGGGCCTCTTGGGGCCTCTTGTGGGCGTCTTGGGGGCCTCTTGGGGCCTCTTGGGGCCTTCTGGGGCCGTCTTGGGGCGGAAGGCTCGAATTGTCGGTTCGGGCTCCCCCTCTTGGGCACCTTTTGGGGCTGTCTTGGGGCCCTCTTGGGCTGTCTTGGGGGCCTCTTGGGCCGTCTTGGCGCCCTCTTGGGCCGACTTGGGCGCCTCTTGGGGGCCTCTCGGGGCGGTCTTGGGGTGCTCTGGGACCGTCTTCAACGCCGTGAAGGCCGACAGGTAGTATATGATCAAAATGTACGTTTTCCCATAGGAATTTGACGATTTTCGGCGCTTCGGCCCTTCTCAGGACTGCTCTTGGAGGCCTCTTGGGCCGTCTTGGAGGCCTCTAGGCTCGTCTTGGGGGCATCTTGGGCGTCTGGGAGCGCTCGTTTGGCGCCTCGGAGCTCTCGTGAGCCGTCTTGGAGGAGTCTTGGGGCCTTCTTGGCCCGTCTTGATCCCCTTTTGGGCCCAAAAGAGCCCCGTGATGCGCTCGTGGTGGGCCCGGGGGGGGGGGGGGTCGAATCTACGGTTTGGGGTCCCAGGGGGGGGGTTAGGGGGGGGAACTATCTCACACGCCTAGAGACCCACACTAGAGGGGGGGCGGCTTAGGTGATTACAAAGACCTTACGGGTAGCAGTTGGCACTCTAGCCTGCCTCAACGTGCCAGGAGGCATGCTGCGTCTCCTTTCCTCGCCATGGGTGTCCTTCGTCTGTGCACGAGAGCCGTGTGTACGAGTGCCCGCTATCACTCTTCTCCTCGGGGCTGTACCTTCGGGTGTTCTCATGCCGAATATGGACTTGATGTTTCTCGGGTCTATAATGATCTTCGTCACTACAAATTCTGCTATCGCTTTCCCGAACACTGTGTCCGTTGGATGGGATCCTCATTTCCGATTGCGCCTGTGATGATCCCACGGGTTGCTCCCCGATCCTGCTGTCCCCTCCCGAGGTTGCGCTTCTGTGTGCTTGCATGTGCTATGTCTTTTGGCACGTTCACCTTTGTGCCCGCGTGGGCAGCCCTGGCTCTGCTTCTCAAAACTTTGAGGCGAGACTTTGCCTCGTCGCTCGTCGTGGGGGAACTCAGGAGGGGAAAAAACACACAGGCACAATTGATCGCCGAATCCCAGGGAAGTATGGGAAAATATGGGAAGCGGGGGGGAAGACGAAAACCCAGAAAATATAGGAAGATATAGGGGGGTCCTAGGATTTGCGTGCATTTAGTTGCGTGTCCCAGGGCCCCAAGAAGAACACCCGTGCGGGGCCTGGATGGCCCGAGATTGGGTGATGGGTGGGTGCCGCAACGGTTCGGGGTCGCCTTTGTTCGAGTGGACGCGTTACGGATTCTTTGTGACGGCACGGTGCGCCGGCAGGGCTTCGGCACGCCAGAATGCCTGAACTGTAACGTCAAAGCCTGACAACACGTAATCCTGTCATTGGCTGCTTGGCCCGGGGAAGAGGAATAATAATAACAATAACAACAACAACAACAATCACTTTACCCGAACGCTCAGTGTTCTCACCAGTGCCAGGGTTTTCATGCGACGCCAGCCAATACCCCCACTTTGTGGGGGGGCAGTGCAAGCTCTACCAAATATCCACACGACTCTTCGCCACCACCCACACCCAGCTTCCCGCCCTATGACGTTCGGACACTTCACTTCGTGGCCTGCGGACGACCGTGGCTACTACACTGGCGTGGAGTACACACCCACAGAAGTTGTTAAGCCTACGTTCGTACACCCACAGAAGTTGTTAAGCCTTGTTAACCCACAGAAGTTGTTAAGCCTTCCACAGAACATCTGTTGCATATGATGCATATGGTACATGATACACATGATACACATGATACGTACTCACAAGATAGTTGATCACATCTTTAGGGCAAATTCCTGAGGGATGTGGGAATACACAAGAGAGAGAGGATATGGTTGTCCCGATGGTTGTCTCGATGGTTGTCCCGATGGTTGTCCTGATGGTTGTGGTTGTCCCGATCGTTGTCCCGATGATTGTCCCGATGGTTGTCCTGATGGTTGTGCTTGTCCCGATCGTTGTCCCGATGACTGTCCCGATGATTTTGACAATTTTTTGTTGAAAAACCATTGGTTTTTTGATGTTTTTATGTTAAAATCGCTGCGAACACTAAGGTTTTGGAAGGATTTCGTCTTGCGCGCGCGAATGTCCACTTTACCTTATTTTTTGCAAGGGATTCTTGAAATTTGATTATATTAGAACAAGAAATGTCATTTTCTATTGTTTTTTGCAAGGGAAAGCGGATTACAACAAAACAACCGGATCCTGTACACACCCTCTTTTCTGAGGCTTCCTCACGAAAATGATGAAAATGTAGCTGCGGCCTAGGCGGCGCAGGGGGGGCGCGCACCAGGGGGCCCAACAATAATTATTCTTCAGAATAAATAATGTTCAACAACAACCATTTTAAGGCTGTACGCTCTTACTTGCCCGCGAGTCATTCAACACGTATACCCTACACCCTCGATGCCCGCCCTCTTCGTCTTCGATCACACCCTTTCGGGGGGATTATTTCTCTTTGCTGGGGCCGGCGGGCTTAGACGTACGGGCAAACCGGAACGGGCGGACAATCCTTCGGGGGCGTACATCTCTCTGCCCGCCATTGGAATTGGCGCGGGCCCTGCAAGAGGAGGAGGGGAAGAACGAGGGAGAGTGGGAGGAAGGGGAGGGGGAAGGACGAAGGAAGAGGGAAGATACCACGTTGTGAAGGCGTCCTTGGCGCGTGCGTGGTTCCTGAGCGCCGAAACGCAATTCCAGAATAATTTGTGAGGACGTCGCACGCGAGAGCGCAGTCCTGAGTACATTGTGAGGAAATCTCGGGCGGAAGCGGGGGCCCTGACTAAGTTGCGAGGAAGTCTCAAGCGGGAGCGCCGTTCCTGAGCAAATTGCACGGAAGTCTCAGGCGGGAGCGGGGGTCCTCACTAAATTGCGAGGAAGTCTCAGGCGGGAGCGCCGTTCCTGAGTCAATTGCGCGGAAATGTTAGGCAGGAGCGGGGGTCCTGAGTAAAATTCGAAGAAGTCTCAGGCGGGAGCGCCGTTCCCACGTAAATTGCACGGAAGTCTCAGGCGGGAGCGGGGGTCTTGATTACATTGCGAGGAAGTCTCAGACGGGAGCGCCTTTCCTGAGTAAAAATTGAGGAAGTCTCAGGCGGGAGCCGTTGTTGTTGTAGCCCGGGGGGCAGGGGCACAGTTTGAGCAGGAAGACTTTCTTTGAGAAAAAACAAGGTGCGAGCCCCGGGGGTGGCACTTCAATCGAAAAAAATCAATGTGCACCGGTGGGGGGGATCAACAATAATTATTCTTCAAGAATGAGAGTTCAACAACAACAACAACAACAACAACAACAACAACAACAACAACAACAACAACAACACAACACCGCCAGAGGGCATGGTGGTGGATGTGCGGGGCAAGTTGTGTGACGAGCAAAATCCATGCGGCAACGGCCATCTAGTGCAATCTATGGTGCCGCTCAGCGCATGCGGCGCCCAGGAGGCGCCCACGGGCGGGCACCAGGCGGACGTAGTACATATCCCCCCACATGGCGCCATGGGGCGCTGTCTGGGCGCTGTCCCGCCTCTCTTGAACAGCGTTGGGCGCTGTTGGGCGCTCCTGTGCCCTATCGCGTGGCCATTCGCCGAAGTGCATCCAAATCCAAGCCGAGCGGAAGCCTCCGCGACTTACAGTCGGGGCGCTGAAAAAGGAACCATTTTCGTTGGGGAGGGGCTCCTTGTTCCCTAATTACTTCGCAGCTTGCCTCAGGTTGTCCTTCGGTTTTCGATGGGGAGTCGAAGTTTCACTTACAAAAGGGGCCTCGTTCCTTATTTAGGGTTCCTTAGGTCAACGCCCCGACTGTACGATCCGACCCAGCGGCGTCCCGCGGGGCACCTCGGCGCGCAACCCCGGCGCGCGAGGCGCCCACGGGGCGACCGCCTGGCAGGCAGCGGGCGGGCAGCCTCGGCACGCCCACCCGGAGAGCACGAGGGGCCCGCGGGGCGCCCACGGGCGGGCACCGGCGAGACCACGACACACACACACACACACACACACGCACACACATGTACACACACATATACATATATATATATATATATGTATGTACATATGTATGTATGTATGTATGTACGTACGTACGTACGTACGTACGTATGTATGTATGTATGTATGTATGTACGTACGTACGTACGTACGTATGTATGTATGTATGTATGTATGTGTATGTATATTCCTCTTCGGATATTATGATAAGGACCCCACACACACATAAATTCGGCCCTGGGCGCTCCCACCGACGTGAAAGTCGATGTTTCGGTTTGGGGACCCCCTCCCGGCCATCCTACACTGCCCGAGCGGGCCCAGGATCGTTTCCCGGACGGTCCCGTGTGTGTATGCGTCGGCGGCTGGGCAGAGGTGGACTGCTCCGGCGGGAAGGCAACATGGGGCAGGACGCGCCCACGGGCGCCCACCATCCTGGCACCAGCCGAAGAGCGCGACACCTATCAAATTCGTAAAGGAAGAAAAGCAATAATCCATAAGTGCATGCAGTCTGTGGGAGAGCAATGTAAGACGCGAGAGGAAATAGCAGTCGTATGTACAGGATTGCGTTTTGTTTGGGTGCCTCCCTAGATCCTCCCCAGGAGCCCGCCCAGTGAGCCGCCCCATGAGCCTCCCCATGAGCTTCCACGGGAGCCCACCCCACGAGTCCGCCGCATAATTACGATTATGGACTCGCCCCGGGCGGGGGAGTCCGCATGAGACTCCCCAAGAGTTTCTTCCAGGAGTCCTCAAGGGACCTGACCAGCATATGTGCCATGTACGATATTTGCATCCCAGACCTCTGACATGCAATTCGCTAGGGAAGCCTCCAAGAGTTTCCCCAGGAGCCCCCTGGAGCTTCCCCAGTGGTTTTCTCACGGGAGCCACGCACTGAGCATTCCTGGGAGCGTTTCAAGTACATCCCAAGAGTCCAGCCCACAAGCCCGCCGGGGATCTCATAACATTCCTAATGCATTTCGATTCAAGCAATGATCTCCAAATTTTCCGCAGTTCTTGCCATGATGGTTTCTTTCTGTTTCAGCGGTGTTGGCCGACGCGCGATTTGACCGTTGGTGGTGGTGCGTTCGACAGGTGCATATATCAGAAGACCTGTCGGTTATACCATGAATTGTTTTCGCAACGTGTTTGTTGAAGACGACACGGTCATCGAGCGCCTTGCTGTCCAGGATGGCGAAGCCGTGCACCGGACGGTTCCCCCCGAGAGATGGTGCTTATTTCGAAAGGACTTCGCTCAATTTCAACGCGTCGTGCGCAATGCAATATTTGCAGGCGCAATTGTACCGACGCGGAGCGACCGATTCGATCTGAAGTGCCCTACGACGATAGGCCCTTCCATCTACACGGTCGTGGACCAGTTTATCAAGGCTGTCACGTTGAAGGCTGGGAGCGTCAGCTGGGCACTCATGCTGCATCCGGGCGGCGTGCCCTGCGACCTCTACATCACGCACGCGTGGGCAGAGGGCGTGCACGAGTTCGTCGACAAGGTATGGAACTCGTGGCCGCGGGGAGCAGGCGCAGCGTATTGCTGTTTCCTGTCCAACCCGTTGAACCTGAACATTGCCGACCTGATCGCTACCCCCTCGTCCTCGCCATTTGCGAAAGCTCTGAGTTCTGCGCGCTGTATGCTGGTGATCCCCAACCATGAGGTCAGCATATACCGGAGAATGTGGTGCTGCTATGAGGCATACTTGGGGTACAGCCTTGACAAGGAAATCTACACTGCAACTGCTTCGATCCAACGCCCGTTCCATTTGGCTTTGATGTTTTTGGCTTATGAGGCAATATTCATTGTCATGATGCTGGTTTTCGCTTACATGTTTCACTGTCTGCAAATTCAGAGTCCGATGCTGGAGGTTGAGAGAGCGATGTCGTTTCCAGTGTGCCTCTTCGGGTGGTTTGTTTCTGTTGGCCTGCCAAGGAAGTGGATGGTCATCACATGTAATGTATTATGTGCACTTTCTGCGGCCTGTTGGTGTGCCGCATGTGTGTACGAGTCGTTCTGGCAAGGGCACGTTACATACAGAGCTGTGGTGCTTCCTTTGATCTTCTCTGTCATAACTCTCGCGAGTGTACTAGATGACGCGCTTCGAAGGAAGAGGCGCGAGGAGAGCAGGCAGCTGACCCAAGGGTTCAAAGGACGTATGCGGGATGCATCTTGTTCCAGCTCGGAAGATCGCGGGCGCATCCTCGACGAAGTGTCCATGGCCGGCGTGGAGCAGCAAGTGGACGAAGCGATAGCTGTGCTGGTGATTGCCAGGATTTCCACCAAGAGCCTCCGGAACGCCTCCATGTTAGCCAACAGGCCACTGGAAGGCATAGGCGATTCCAAGTTTGATTGGTTGTTGGCTGGCGTCATAGGGTGGATTGCAGCAATGTTTTCTGAGTGGGAAGGGGCATGCGTGCCATCTTGGAGATGGTTCGGCGAGGCGCAAATACTTTTGATCGTCGCATGCATTTTTTCAATGAAGCCCGACAAGCGCTGGTTCGCAGCCGTCGCCCTTGGATATTCTAACAGGACCTTCTTGTTAGTATTCAGCCTATCTCATATCTTGGCCCCTTGGCATCAAGTGTTATCTTATGTTGTTTGCGCTATTTATCTAGTCGGCTACTTTGTCATTCTGCCACTAGCCTGGACAATTATTATTGCTGGCCCACATGGTACAGCACAGATTCCCCTTCTAGGCCCGTGGCTTGTACGCCATCTAGTGGCAGTGGGCAGCGGCCAACTGCTGTACTTCAAAGACAGAAACAGGCTGACAATGAGACAGCTAGCTGATGCGAGCATCGAAGATTTAGTACCGATGCTGTCAAACCGGCACCTGGAGCACAGAAGATTCAGCACCCTGAGCGTCGAAGAGTTAGGCAAAACCCGCTCCAGCACCACGATCGCTGGCTTTGCGGAAGCTTGAGAGCCCGCAGCAGCGTCGAGGTGCACCCCGCACGGGTGTGCTCCATGCCTCGCCGAGCTGCTTCGCGTTGCCTTCGCGCCAGAGTTCGCCGCAGCAGGTGTGGGGGCAGGCGCGGGGCCTGCCCGCGGAGAGAAAACAAGAGTCCTCCCACGATGCCTGGGGTCGGTTGTTTTCGTGGTCCGAGGTCTGGCTGGCACATGGTGTACAGTCAAAAACCCTAATAAGGACGCGCGACTTTGCTCAGGGTACCCTTGAATCCTTGCTCTTCCTTGCGCTTGCGTCCTTGGGGTTTTCGTCGTCCGCCGCCCCAAAAATCCCAACTTCGGCTTCCAAGGGTCTTGAGTCCTTACCGCGCGTCCTTATTAGGGTTTTTGATTGTAGTCCTCCCACGATGCCTGGGGTCGGTTGTTTTCGTGGTCCGAGGTCTGGCTGGCACATGGCGTAGCAGCGTAGAGGCACGGTGAGCCAAGGAAACCAGCTACAGTGACATCCGCACAGCCATTAGCAAGTAGTGTCGGGGATGGGCGTCTGATCCATCTGACGTCTACATGTTGCTCACCCTCTTCCGTCCTCCTTGCAATGTTCTTCGTAGCCGACCTCCAGAGGTGGAAGAGGCCAACACCGAGCAGCTGGACCGTCGAAACGAGGCGCGACTCAGTCAGAGTCTTGGAGTCTTGAGCTTATGCGAAATTGAGCGAGAAGCTAAGGTCTCCCCAATCCTGCTTCTCATCACCCTGACTTGTTGTTAGTCGAGTGTTGCTGGGCTGGTGCATGAAAGGATCAGATGGGTACAATATTGAGTCTGTATCATGCGGCTCTTGTTGTCACAATACTTCCATTGAAGGCGATCGAGCCGCTGCCTGCGGTAGACCACGCGCAGATAAAGTACAACCCAGTGCAGACTGAGTTCTACAAGCCACATCCAGAGGCCGCGTTCCCTCTCCAGGGCATCACACTTGTTCGTGCGTGCATCCAGGTATGCTGTGCGCCCACGCTCCCTGCAGGGACTCATGCTCATCGTGCCCTCCTCCCTCGCACCTGTTGCCACGCTGGCTGCTTCCACCCCCTCGTCGCCCTGGCCAGCAAGGGGCCCGCGGGCCTGTAGCGCAGCGGCGGTTGGGTCTTCGATGCGACCGCTGGAAAATTACCCCAGTGCGACCCTACCTAGAAGTTGGAGCCCCTAGGAAAGCAGACTTAGTTGCTATGCTATGCTATGCTGCGCTATGCTGCGCTATGCTATGCTATGCTATGCTATGCTATGCTATGCTATGTTATGCTATGCTATGCTATGCTGCGCTATGCTATGCTATGCTATGCTATGCTATGCTGGGCTTTGTTCTGATATGCTGTGCTGCGCTCTGCTATGCAATGCTGTGCTCTGCTATGCTAAAGCTCGGCGAAGCTAAGGTGAAGGTAAGATGAGCTAAGATAAACCTTAGCTAAGATGAAGCTAAGCTCAGGGGGAACCGCGGGGCGGATGCCGGGGGAACCGCCCGGGGCGGGCCCCACTGCCCGGCCCTTTAAGCTACGAAGTAAGAACCCTTCTAGGCAGAGCCTAGGTAGGGAAAAAACAAACAATACAAAGTGCTCGCAGGCCTCACGATGATGACCCAAGAGTTTGATACAAAGTGGGTTTGCGTTGGTAGGGATGGTGGGGGGGGACCCGCGTCGGGTTGGCTGCGCATGCTCCGAAGTCGGAGGCAGAATGTGTGCGTGCTTGTAGCTCTGTTTTGACAGGGATGGTGGGGTGTGACCATGGCGGTCGGCAGTGTTCCCGGTCGGCTGCCAGGTCGGGGTGCGCCACGCCTGACCCGTGGGCCGGCTCGGGGCGCGCACGCCCGTCGCTGCCCCTCTCTCGCTCCCCCCCCCCCTCCCGCTGGAAGCCTGTCCCGTCGGGGCCCTGCCACGGGGGCCCCCGCGCCCTCCCGTGCCTCACCTTCGCGAGCGAGAGGTTGGACCACTGGCCCGCGGGGAGGAGGAGGAGGAGGAGGAGGAGGAGGAGGAGGGGGCACGGAAACTCACGGGCCAGCACCGGCTCCTTGGGCTCCTCCCGCAGAGCCCTCGGTCCAGGGACGCGCGGGGAGGCAGCCCCAGCGGCGTGCCGTGAGCACGGTCGGAGTTGGCAGGTGGGGGCATATGCCATGGCCACATCGACAATGTCTTGCGCGGCTTGAAGCCAGCGGGCGCTGCATTGTTTGAGGATCGATGTAGGTTGTGGGTCGTATGCGATGCACCCCTGGGATCGCAGTATATGTGTAACACCCCGCAGTTGCGGATACGAGTGAGGGGGCGGGCGCGGGTTAGGTCGCGGGTGAGACGCGGGTGGGTCGTGGGGGTGGGTCGCGGGTGGGTCGTGAGGCGAGTCGCAGGTGGGTCGCGGGGTGGGTCGTGGGTGGGACGACGACAACAGACAACAACAATCAGTTTACTATTGTCCGTTATTATTTGCTCGCGTGTCACTCAACATATATGTCCCAAACCCTTGATACCCGTCCTCTCCGTCTTCGATCAAACCCCCTATTGGGGGTATATCTTTCTTACTTGCGGCGTGATGTTGGCTCAGCCACTGAAACAGGGGAAGGGAGGAGGGAAGGGACAACGGGGAGAGAGGGATTGAGCACGACATGGATTAGCAGGAGAGGGGGATCAGGAGCAGAAAAACAAGCGGCAAAACCAGACGGGCGGGCCGGGAGGGCGGGCCCAGACGGCGTGGTCGAGCGGGCATGAATTGCTGGGAATGTTTTAGCGACAGTGCGATTCGCAAGTAAATTGCAGGGAAATCCACAGCGATAGCGTGGTTCCTGAGTGCTGGGGGCGCGGCATCTCGATAAGTTGCCACTCGATAAATTATGAGGACGTCCCGCGCGAGAGCGCGATGTTCGATTAAATTGTGAGGAGGTGTCAGGCGGGAGCCGTTGTTGTTATAGCCCCGGGGGCTAGCAACCCGTTCTGAGGCTCAATATTTCCCCTTGTAGAAGCACTGCGGGCGCCGGGGGAGGCACTTCAATTGAAAAACACAGTGGGCACCAGAGGAGGGGATCAACAAAAAACATCAATTATCATACCAACCGGTGTGATCTCGCACTGCATCATTTCGACCGACCGTGCCTGCGTGTGTTGGGATGTGTCGGTGTACTGCCTCGGTGTGCTGGGGTCCGTGTGCTGGGATCGGTGTGCTGAGATGTGTCGGAAGCACTGGGGTGTGCGCTGGGGGCTCGGATGCATGCTGTGATGTGCTGCAACACGTGCTGGCCGTGGCCCCCCCGGACGTGCTGGGATGTGTGCTGGCATGTGTCAGTGTGCGCTGGGGGTGCTGGGATTGTGGGTGTTGGCTCCCCCCCGCCCCTGTCCCATTATTCCGACCGACCGTGCCCCCCCCCTCTTCCCCCATGGCCCCCCTCCCTTTATTCCGACCGACGGGCCCCCCCCCCCCCCTGCCCGACCATGGCCCCCTGTCCCCCCCCGCCCGCCGACCGTGCCTGCCCCCTTGCTGCCCGACTGTGGCCCCTCGCTCCCCCCCCCCCCCGCCCCCTTTCCGCTATTCCAGCCGAGGGAGGGGGGAGGGAGGGGGGAGGGGGAAGCGGAGGAGGGAGGAGGAAGCGGAGGAGGAGGAGGAGGAGGAGGAGGAGGATAAGTCAGGTCACTGCTGACGTTGACGACTCTGCTCCCTCACTTTGAGGAGCTTGGCTCCTCGGCTCCTGCGTGAGCCTCGCGCAGGAAGCGCCAGCCACTCCGAGGCAGTGGCGTTGGCTGCCAACGAGGAAAAGGAGGAGGAGGCCCAGCGCACGCGGCGCCCACTGGGCGCCCACGAGCGGGTACCAGGTGCTCCTCCTCCTCCTCCTCCTCCTCCTCCTCCTCTTCCTCCTCCTCTCCCTCCTCCTCCTCCTCCTCCTCCTCCTCCTCCTCCTCCTCCTCCTCCTCCCCCTCCTCTTCCTCCTCCCTCGTTGGCGCCCTCGCTGGCGCTCCTGGGCACGGGCGCAAAGCGGAGCGACGCCTGGGGAAGCCCACCCGGCGCACAGGGCATCCACGGACCAAACATGTAGCCGGCAGTGGGGATCTGGGCCTCTTAAACGGCGTCGGAGTAAATGGGGTCGGAGGATCGTGCCGCATCGCCGATGCATCGGCGATGCGGCTCGATGCGGGGCCCGATTTTCTCCACGCCAGCTTCGCCGATGCACAGCCGACGTCGGCGATGCATCGGCGATATATCGCCGATGCATCGCCAATGCGGCGCGATCCTCTGGCCCCATCTACTCGGAGCCCGTCTAGGAGGCTTCTGGGGGAGAGGGCACGGTTCTTGATTATATTGATTGGGGAATACGGATGCCGGACTCTTCGTCCCCCCTGGGACTCGCTTGTGGTGTTTCTTTACCTGTTTTAGAGTCCTTGTAGCGCAACGCGATGAAGGTACAACTATCCCCCCCCAGCGGGTGTATCGTGCATCCGCATGCGGTCCCGCGGTTCATCGTGGCACATTTGTCACGCACTTCATGGCCCACGAGAGAGGATGCGTCCGCATGCGCCCAGCCAGCTTATTCAGGCACCCCCACCATGTGATGCATGTGTGTACATAGATATCTATAAATGTGTATATTCATGGGTATAGTTGCGTCTGTGTATATATATATATATATGAGTATACATACATATATGCGAGGGGGGCACTCGAGCTACCCTAGGCTGTTGTTTGTGGTTCAGGATGAACGCTGGAATATATGCGCCATCCTTGCGTACCTGGCCCCTGGTGCCGCTCTATTCAGGCCACCTGCACCACAGCATGTCCCCTGTCTTTGAAAGTAAATCCTGCCCCATGTGCCAGTTGGCCCACTGGGCGGAGCGCACGCGAGCATCAAGCTGCTTCTCAGAATAGCCAGGAGCTGATCTCGACCCCCCGTGCTCTCGCACGTCCTTTACCGTTCTTGACAAACACATCAATGTGGTTCTTATTGGACGCCACACCAATATCCAGCTGTTCCCAATTTGATCCCGAATGGAATCCCTTTTGAACCGAACTGGAATTGAGCAGATCTCAGATCCAGCTGGCTCCAAGAATATCCCTATTGGAATCTAATGTGAATCGCGTTGGAATTAGGCAGATCCAAACCCAGCTGTGTCCAATTCGATTCCTATTAGGTTCCGTTTAGACGGTAATTGGAATTGGGCAGATTCCAGAGCCAGTTGGTTCAAATTCCATTCCTATTGACATCGAATTAGAATCGAATTGGAATAGTGCAGATCCCAGGTCCAGCTGATTACACTTGTCAGCTTATTCGAAACTGCTTACGCTTGAATTAGGCTGCACCAGACCCCAGACACAGCTGATCTAAATAATGTTCCGATTGGAGTCGAATTCGGATCGACTTGGACTTGAGCAGGTCCCAGGCCCAGTTGGTTACATTCAGGTTTTTATTTTGATATAGGTTAAACACGCGCTGGAATTGGGGAGGTCTCACATCCAGCTCATCCAATGTTGGTTCACATTGGAATATAATTCGGATCTAGAAGAAATTGTGCAGATCCCAGGTCCAACTGGTTCAAAGTGCATTCCTCTTGGAATCATTCGAACTGGATCTGGGCAGGATCCAGATCCAGGTGACTCCATGTGTAGACCCATCGGAATCCAATTTTAACCGGGTTAGATTGGAGCAGGCCCCAGACAATTGATTCCAAGTAGTCTCCGCATGTGGAATCGAATATGAATCCAATTAGACCTGGACAGACACCAGATAAAGCTGATTCCAATGTGATTCCTAGTCAATTCTAATCCGAGTCGAAGTGGACTTGGGCAGATGCCAGATCCCACATCCCCCAGGGAGACGCCCCAGCTGGGCGCGGGGGGCGCCAGAAACCACCAAAAACAGGAACATCAGCACATACACAAACACATAAAACATTAAAGTCACAGCCCCCAGGGGGAAATCAACGAATCCCAAGTCCCGACACGTTTTCGAACGGGAAACATTGAACAACCCACAAAATATGTTCAACAACGCTGAAAGAACAATCGGGGCCTGGGTGCTTTTTGATTTGTTTGCCTGAGGGCTTTGGTTTCCCTATAGTTCGCTGTGTGCTGGTTGAGTTTCCTGATGTTATTGGTTTCTGGTGCCCTCTCCCCCCACAGCGCCGCCTCCCCAACCCAAAGGGAGGCCCCAGCTGGGCGCGGGGTGCCAGAAACCAGCAGAAAGCGGAACATCAACCAAACCACAACGAATCACAGGAAAATCAAAGCACTTCAGGCACAAACATTTCACGAACACAAGGCCCCGATTGTTCTGTCATTAGGGACCCCAGCAAAACCTAAGGTATTTCAATGTTCCCCGTTCGAAAACCAGTCGGAGCCTGGGTTTCGTTGATGTGTTTCGCCTGGGGGCTGTGGTGTCCATGGTTTTTGATGGTGTGTGGCGCCACACCGCGCCCAGCTGGGCGCCTCCCTGGGGGATGTGTGGTCTGGGACCTGCTAAATTCCAATTAGATTCGGAACGGATTTGACTAGGAATCGAATTGAAATCAGCTTCATCTGTGATCTGTCCAAGTCTTATTGTATTCTTATTCGGTTCCAAGTTAGGATTCTAATTGTAATCAGATGTGTCTGGGGTCTGTTCCATTCTAACTCGTTTCTATTTCGATTCCAATCGGCCTGGAATTGGAACCCGCTGGAGCTGGGACCTGCTCAAGTCCACTTCGTTTCTAATTCGATCCCAATATGGCTGCAGTTGGAACTAGTTGGACCTGGGATCTGCATTATTTCACCTAGACCCGAATAATAGTCCAATAGGGGTCAACTTTGAATTAGCTGGATCTGGGGCCTGCCCAATTGCAATGCGATTCGAGTTCGATTACGCTAGGAATAGTGTTGGAACCACCTGGATCTGGGACCTGCTCACTTCCAACTAGTTGATACTTCGACTCGACTCGGATTCCAGTTGGTAGCAGCTGAGTATGGGGCCTGTTCCATTCTAATTCACTTCAAAAAAGATTATAATACGCCTACAAGTGTAATCAGCTGGGTCTGGGATGTGCGCCATTCCAATTCGATTGCACTTAGATTCGAAACAACTGAAAAGCACAGCTTCAGGTAGATGTTGGCGGGTGCCCTGACCACACATGTTTATCAATGTGTATATAGGTGTATGCTTGTATGTAACGATACAAACATACCGACATATAGACATGTATACGTGCATCCGTAATTACATGTACAACTACATACACATGTATGTGTGTGATTGTAGATAGATGTATACATACATGTGCATTTATTTATAGATGTATACACATACATATGTATATGAAGCCCAAGCTACGTCTTTAGTCGTCTCATCTCATCTCATCGGCCCCAGTAGGCGCGCTCACGTGCGCCCCCGCTGTTCAGTTGGACACAGCTCTCAAGTGTTTTGGTGTTCAAAAGGAAGCTCCAGTCATTTTTATATAGTGGGCGCGTCAGCGCGCGTCCCCCCAGAGCACGTGCAACTGCAATTGTGCTCTTTGATACGACATTGTGGTCCGCCCGCCGTCCTCTCCTGCATCGCGCACCCCGTCAGGTCGCAGGCCTTGATTCTGATGCGGTGGACAATCTCCGGAAGGAGCTGCGGGTCAGCGCCACAGGCTTGAGTGTGCCGAGCCCCGTGGCGTCGTTTGGCCACCTGGCCGAATCACTCGGCAAGGACACATCCGCGCGCGCGCCTGCCGGTTGTCATTCAAGGAAGGCCTCACCGCTTGAAGTACGTATCATCCGTAGTTCAAGTTGAATGCAGCCTCCATGGGTCGAACGGAGAGCAAGACACAGAGCGTGATGACGCCAGAGAGGGAGGGCGAGACAAAGGACGAAGACGAGTAGGAGGAGGAGTACGGAGGCTGAGGAGGAGCGAGAGGATAAGGAGGAGCGAGAGGAAGAGTAGTAGGAAGAGGTGGGGAAGGAGGAGGAAGACAAGGGTTAAGGAGGAAGGAATCAAGGAGTGGCTGATGGGACCGCTATGGGCTCCTTTGTGGGCTCCCTCTCCGCTGGCCCCGTGTTCCGGGTTCGGCCGTAGCACGTGGACTGCAATGTGCTGTGCTGCGAGGTCGGCCGCAGGTGCTCCGATTCCCCCCTCCCGCCCCCTTTATCAGGCGGGACGGACCCCCGAGTCCAGGCGGCTCGAGATGTTTCCTGCTGCGGTCTGCGATACCCCCCCGGTCCGCGCGCAGGAGCTCATGGGCGGCATCCGCAGGCACGGCTACCATCAGCCCACCGCCATCCAGGCACAGGCCGTCCCCGCGGCACTGAGCGGCCGGGACGTCATCGGAGGGGGGGGGGAGGCAGTCGCTCGCCTTCCGTGGAGCTGGACAACCTTGACCCAGGGGCAGCGACAGGGGAAGATAGGCACAGGGGGGGGGATGCATCGACCCCCAATCGCCCAGCGATCGCCGATGGGGACCCGATAGCCCCCCCACTCCGCCGGGAAGGTGCGGATTGGCTATCCGGGGCCCATCGCCGGTCTGTCGGCGAGGTATCGCCGATGGCAGGTCGATGCGTCCCCCCCCCTTGTGCCCCTCCCCCCTGCCGTTGCCCCTCGTTGGCGTGGCTGGCGCCTGGGCCCTGGCGAGGGCCGGGCACGCGCGTGGCCGCGTGGGCACCTTCCAGCGCTCAGCGCCCCGGCGTCGGTGCCGACGGCAGCGCGTGCCCTCCGCACGCGTGTCCAGCGCGTGGCCTCCCCGTGTTCGCCCAGCCTGACGAGGTTCCAGCCTACTTTTTAGCCTTGACCCCCCGAAGGAATTTCGAGCACCAGGAAAGCACCGAAGCTCGAGGGTTTGCACGTGTCGGGCCCTGGGAGACACTGTTCCGACACTGTTTCGACACTCTACCGGGTGCTCAAGAATTATTTCTGGGATGTGGTCCTGAAGTACGATGGGAGCAACATAAATGAGCACAGCCGTGTGTACTTCGAACTCCCTTGCAAGCATGGGCGTTGGGGGTGGGGGGCTCGGGGCTCAGGCGTTCGGGGGCTCGGCGCCCTGGACATCGCGCCACCGCTTGCCTGCCCTCCCTCGGCTGGTACGGCCGCCGAACCGTCCCTCGGCCCGCTGCCGGAAGCAGCGTCCCGCCTGCCTCTCGCACTCGCCGCCCAGCCCTCGCCCTCGCCCCCGCGTGGCCCCTTGTGGCGGGCCGTCGCCAGGACCCTTGCAGCACCCGCCTCCCCCACGGGAGGATGTGAGGGAGGGGGCTCTGATGGCCTCCGCTCCGTGCCTCGGCTGGTGGACGGGGGGGGGGAAAGGGAGCAGGTCGCGGCCGTCCACGAAGCGATCGAATCGAGGACTCGTGCCGACGTGCGCGCGGGCGGCTCCCATCGTCCACGGTTGCTCGTGCGATTCGATCAAACTGTTAAGGAGTGCAGCTTCTGGACGGCCACGGACATTAGGGACCTCTCGGCGCAGGAGCCATGCGACGGGGGTTGAGGAAGGAGGAGGAAGAGGGGGAAGGAAGAGAGAAAGGGAGGGAGGGAGGGGGGAAGAGGAAGAAGTGAGGTTGAGGGGGGGAGGAGTCAGAGGAGAAGGACGAGAGGGCGTCGGGTGACGGGCCGCTGTGCGATGCGAGGCAGACGGCAGCCTCTGCGCCGCCTTGGCCCTTGGCGCGGCCTTGGATGGAGCTTCGGGGGCTCCAGGTGGGTGAGTCGGGCGAGATCAAAGGGAAGGATGGGGCGAAGGAAAATGAGGAACGGCGACCACGACACCCACGAGATGAGACGGGCAGTGTGTCGAGCGCCACGTGCTGGAGCAGCACCTCGACAATCATCCAGCACCAAGGCGCTGAACGGCACCGCAAATTCGAAATCCACGAGTGGCACGAGCAGTGGGACACGCGCCACGTTATTCAACAGCCGCAACAATATGACATCAACGAGTGTCACGGACAGTTCGTTGCACACCACATTTCTGAGCCGCAGGACGGCGTGGGGCGGCGCGAATATCGATGTGTGACGTGCCGTGTTTCGCACGCTACGTCTCTGAGCAGCACCGTTCCCAGCAGATTGGACACACATTGCATCAGCATTGGCGTGATCACCAGTACCAGCAGCAGAGTGTTGATCAGCATCACGGTGAGCATCAGCACGACTGTGAGATCTACAAGCGCGACGAGAAAACGGCCATGTTTCCGATGAGCATCTCGAACGCCAGCAGCACGACGGTGAGCAGACACACGATTCCAACCTGAAGTGTGGCACGTGCTTTGCCAGCACCTCGGAGACCGCCCGCACGTCTCCGTCACCCACTTGTGACACCTATGACACGTTTATGTTCAGCGTGTTGGGGGCCAGAGGCACGACGGTGAGCAGCCGCACGACTCCGATACTGACATGGACACGTCGTTTGGCGACATCTCGGAGACCAGCAGCACGTTGGTGCGCAGCAACACGACTCTGGCATCTGTAACGCCAGCTGCCAGCAGCGTCTTCAGCCACCCCTGCGCGACCACTCCAGTCGCCTGGCCGCCAGCTTCCCCGAGCCTTCAGATGGGGGAGCTGGCGTCAGCTGCAGCTCAGCACCCCTGGGGTGAGCCTCCTGCCGACTGCTCTGTTGCAGGCTGGAGACGCGATGATCCACGGACTGCGGCGCTGCCCAAGACGAGCGTGCCGATCTCATTGGTTGCCAACTCCTGGACAAGATACGGTCGGAGCTGCTGGGCCCGCCCCCTGGTTTTGAATTCCTCTGCGAGACGGGCCTTTCCCAGCGCCCTGGCAGCGACGTTCCTCAGCCGCTCTCCCAGGAACAAGCTATGGAAGCCGTTCAGTTCTGTATCTACCCAGAGGCTTTCGCCGAGGAGCAGCTCCCTCCGCCTGACCCAGGGGTTCGGGAGCTCTCGGGGGGGTTGCACGGCGACGGGTCCGGTTTCAGGTCTAAGGTCAAGGACCTCTCTAGGGCTGGATGGGGAGTTGTTTGGCTCAGCGACAGTGGTAGAGTCTTGGCCAAGATGTTCGGGCCGTTAGGAGGTTTTTATCATCAGACTAGTGTTGCTGCTGAATTTGCTGCCCCTGCTAGTGCTGCCTCTGTTTTATTTAGTGCTGCTGATTTGTTTTCTGATTGCCAGGTGGTGGCCAATGAATTCGGCAAAAAACGCCAGGACCGCCTGCACCCTAACAGGCCCTACGCGGGACCTGTTATGCAGGCGGACGCCTTCGGTCAGGGCTTCCCCCGTGGTGTTTCCAAGGTTCGGGCCCACAGGGGGGGCGATGAGGCCCTTCCGTGGGCCGAGCGTCTCCACACCATCGGGAACAACGCAGCAGATGGCGCCGCCAAAGAAGGCGCTTTAATGCATCCCAGGCTGTCTGAGGCGGAACCAGCGGGGATTGATGCTTTGCGTTTGGTCTCGCGCGCTGTCACGCGTTTGGCGGCGCACCTGATGGAGAGATGGCCTCGGGCGAATCTCGAGGGGGTTGCCCGCGCTGAGCCCCCGCGCCCGCAGGTCATGGATCCGAGGCCACCGCGTGTTTGGAGTCGGGTCGGGCGCGTCTGGCAGTGTTGCCACTGCCTCCGCGGGTCCCGACCCTCGTCTAAGCCGGCTCCAGGATTTTTGTGACCGCCTTTTACAAGTCGATCCCGCAAAGTTGCGGGGGCGCGAGCATCGCTGCCTCGTGGTGGATTTCAGCGACGGAAGCTTCGCGTGTGTCTGCCAGGTATGCGCTGCGTTCATGACTGGAGGTCAGATGAGGCGGCTTGCTAAGCAATGCATTGGCAGCCCGCCCGCTCGGAGCGAGGTTTGGACGAGATTGGGCAAATTCTCCACCCTGATCACAAGAGGGTCGGGGTCACTGCCGATCTCGAATCAGTTTGCCCCCTTTGAAGGGCTCTGTGGCTGTGGATGTCTAAAAAACGGATGCAGTTGACATCTTCGATGGGGGGCCCATGTCGAGGACTGCCTCGGCGCCCATCACCCGGTGGAGGAAGGAGATCTGGATTAGTCAGACGTGGGCTTTCGATCTGCCCACTCCGCGCAAGGCGCGACAAGCTTTTTTATTGTCAGCTGACAGTTGCTCCTGGCGCAAGGTGTCAGAACTGGTATCCGTTTTGTGCATGTCGATTTCTCGGATCGGACGGCAGACAAGTTACTTCGATTTCGGAAATTTGGTTCCTCTCGTTTTCTTCTGTCCTGCTCTTGTGAAGCCTATGGTTCGTGCCCGGGTCAAAGAATGCATCTCGCCGAAATCGAAGATGTTTTCCCCTCTTCAGAAGACTAGCATTCGGGCGTTTGCCACGGAGGCCTTCATTTTGCGGGATGGGGGATTCGATGTTGCATCGCATCTGGGGGTACTTTCATCCCCCTGTACTTGCCGACCGCGCTGAGGCGGTCGAACGGAGCAACATTGTTTTTGCTCTGGCTGCTAAGGCGTCTGGCAATTCGACGCTCTCTTCGTGTTTGTTTTTGTAAGGCCTTCGGAGAGAATGATGATGGTCTTTTTCTTGTGCTGCACAGAGAAGAATGGCCCTTTTCTGATGATCAGCCTGAAGGTGCTGGAGTCCGGGATGAATATATATATATATATATATATATATATATATATATATATAGAGATATGTGTATGGTTCGCGCATTGGCCATGCTCTCCGTGAATTATCTCGACCAGGCAGTGTTGTGTTTCTGGTCAATTTGACTGGGGAGTTGTTGGCAAAGTTCAGGGTCCTGGCTTGGGGCCCTTAGCCCCATACCCCCCAGGGGGCTGAATTCAGCGCCTTTACTTGGGCGACTGTTCTCTCTCGGAGTCCCGAGACCTCCAACATCTCTTCATACTGCGGCAACACAGATGCTCGTTCCAAGATCGAACAGGTATCCACCAAGCGCATGTACTGTGGTGCCCTTCCGCAGCGTTATACCCAGCAGCACGTTCTTGCGGAGTGTACCGAAGTCGCGGTTCATCGCTCCATTGATGGTTCAGAGATTGACGCCCACGGGTGTTGGTTCAGGATTGGCAGCGGTCACGCCGACACAGGGGCCAGGTTATCTGTCGACCTGCATAAGCACCCTGCCGAGCTTCTCCAATATGTTGATGAGCGCAGGTCCCCCTGGCCAGAGCAACTCTGAAGTTGGCTGCCTCGGTCATGGTTCGTTGACTCCCCCTGGACCTCTCTGCTGCCCCTCGGGAGGTTCCAGTGCCTCAGGCCGTGTCTCATGTTTGTCACCGCTGGCAGCAGCGGGCGGGGATCTGGCGGTGCTCTGTGCGTCTTAGGGGCAGCCGTGGCATTTCCAGACCGCCACCTCGAAGCTTCATGCTTCTGAACTGGACAGGCTCGGGCACAAGATGACTGTGTTCGATTGCTCTGACCATTCCGTGCCATCCATCTGTATCACGTGAAAGTGCCACTCCTCATTCGCCTCTGCTCGTGGTGTCGCATCTAAGTGCGTCACTCCCTCCAGTCGAGCGGCAGATTCTGGTTGGGAAGCCCTCTCTAAAGGTATTTGTCCCCACTGCAGTCGGCAGGAGCTCGGAGTGACCGTTGATATTTGCTCGCTCGTGCACTGCTAGCACGCGTATGTCACTGACACGCCTGGTTGTGAATCAGCATCTAGAAGTCCTGGTGGTGGAGTCCCTGTGACGTTGGAGGCGCAATGCTCAATCGTGTCTCGTTCCCCCTTAGGGAGGAGGAGGAGGAGGAGGAGGAGGAGGAGGAGGACGACGAGCCGCTTATGCCTCCCATCGGTGCCCGCAGCCAGAGTGATATTTTGATTCTGTGTCAGTTGTACCTCCCTCCGTTGCAGCTGTGCTGGCTTGTAACTTCCAGGCAGTTTGGTGGCGTTGAACATAAACTCAATCAAAACATTTTCTTCGGCCGAGGGACGTGCATCTCGGAACCGAAAAACGCTGACTGGGACGGAAGAGGACTGGGGGCGGGGCCGATGAACCGCCGAGACCAGGTGGATAAGGATAAATGCAGTGGGGGAGTTGGCGAGGCACTGGCGGGACGGGGACGGGCGGGGGAGAGGAGGAGGAGGGGGAGGAGGAAGAGCAGGAGGAGTGGGAGGAGGATAAGGGAGTGCAGTGGGAAGGGGGGGAGGGGTAAGTGGAAACGGGGTGCCACGAATGAGGGGGCGAGGCATCGCTGAGACGGGCAGCGGCAAGACCGTCGCCTACCTGCTGCCGATGCTGGTGCATACGGTCGCCCAGCCGGTGCTCCAGCGGGGGGGAGCGACTTCGTTCAGCTCGCGCTACTCTCTCGTCTTCCGTCCCGTTCCCCTTTCTTCTCGTTCTCTATCTCATATCAGTCATCCTCGCCCGACTCTTGTTTTATCAGTGCCAAAGTCGCCTACGGCGAGTCACCGCCGCTCCTTACCTTTCGGAAACGCTTGTATCGTGCAATGCGCAGCGAAAGCGCGGCCACACATCAGCCTGCTTCCTCTGAACCAAATGCTCAGGCAATCACTGTCACGGGTAGCCCTTGGTTTCACTTTGTGTCTGTGTGCCACGTGTGTGCGGCCGCAGCTCCGCCCGCGTCCAGGCGCACTGTCGCACGACTGCGACGCCCACACGTGGCACTGAGGGTGGCTTCAGAGCTATCAGAAAGGTTAGGAGGGCAAATCAAGCACGGCGTCTTATCGGCCACCGTGCCGCGAGGCACGAGTTAGAGTGCTCTCAGGTTCCCTGTAATCCTCTGTCCTGAGCTCTCGGGATTGAGCAATCTACGACGCCTACGGCTAATCACCGCCATCCCCTTCTATCTTGAGCCGTCCTGTACTTGCGCAAGCTTGTTGGGGCATATTGAGGACATCCGGCGGTGCTTGGCTGTCTAATTCATGGACTGCGTGTTCCCCCAAGCGTTTGGGAAAAACCACCGGGGGAAGATTTGAGAGGGCCGCTCCGGGGCCGTCTCGAGGCTGTGCAGTGCTTTTGTTGTTCTGCCCTCTTGGGTCGTTTGAAAGCGCTCTTGGGCTTAAGTCGGGCATGTCCCTCCACAGGAGGAATATTCAGAAATAGTCAAAACATAGTCTGCGGACTATTGTTGTTTTACTATTTTTGAGCATCTCTGGACTATTTGTTATCCTTCGTCCAAAATCCGCCTGCAGGGGGACACGCCCGACCTGATCTTGGACCGTCCGGCGCTTTCGGAACCTTTTGGGACCCTTCATCGCGTGTCATAGTGTGTGACAGTCACACACTATGTGGTGCAGGCTGCGTGGCGCAAGGTGTCCAGCTGCCTGCGGTAATTCCCGGCGCCGTTGCAGCCCAGCATTCTGGCAGGGTGGCGATTGCTCGAGGGGGCGCAGGTGGCCGTCACGTGTGGCACCTTTTTTTCTCCTGGCTTGGGGGAGCCGTGCTGCGGATGCTGAGGAATTGGATGTTGATGATGGTGATGATGATTATGATGATGATGCTGATGATGATGATGATGATGGCGGTGTAGTGGTGGCGATGATGGTGATGGTGACGGTGGGGATGATGATGATGATGATGATGATGATGATGATGATGATGGCGATGATGATGATGATGATGATGATGATGATGATGATGATGATGATGATGATGCTGATGATAGTGGTAAGAAAAATGATGGTGCCGATGCTGATGTTGATGATGGTGATGGTGATGATGATGGTGAGTGTAATTGTGATGGTGGCGATGATGGTGATGATGATGGTGATGATGGTGATGATGTTGATGGCGACGATTATGATGATGATGGTGGTGATGATGCTGATGATTCTGATTATGCTGACGGTGATGATGCTGATGATGAAGATGATGATGATGCTGCTGCTGCTGATGATGATGATGATAATGATGGTGTTGTTGATGATGCTGATGATGATGATGGTGATGATGGAGTTTGGTGATTATGGTGGTGGTGGCGACGATGATGGCGATGATGACGACGATGATGATGGTAATAATTATGGTGTTAATGCTGGTGCCGATGACATCGACGGCGATGATGATGGTGGTGGTGATGGCGATGCGATGATGCTGATGATGATAATGGTGATCATGGTCATGCTGATGATGATGGTGAGGAGAGGGAGGAGGAGAAGGAAGATGAGGAAGAGGATGAAAAGGAGGAAGAGGAGGAGGTGGAGGAGGAGGAGCAGGAGGAGCAGGAGGAGGAGGAAGAGGAAAGTCGTCACATGTGACACTTTTCGTCACTTTTTGAGGAGCTCTGATAGAACTCGTTCGGGCCGCCTTGGGGCTGTCCTGGCCTCCTGTAAGTCAGTCTTGGGGGGTCTCTTGGAGCACCGTTGGGCCGTATTGTGGCTCTCTTGCGCAGTCTTTGGGCTCTCTTGGGCACTCTTGGGGCCCTCATGGTGGGTGTCTCGGGGCCGCCTTGCCGCCAATCTGGGCCGTCAGAGGGCCTTCGAAGGCCGTCTTGGGCCCCACGGGAGGCACGCTTGGGCCGTCTTCGGTGCCTCTTGGGCCATCGTGAGGTTCTCTGAGGCCGTGGTGGGATACTGTTGGGGGCTCTTGGGCCGTCCTGGGGGCATCGTGGAAGCTTCTGGGGCTGTCTTGAGCTGACGAAAGCCGGGCAAGGCGAGAATGCGAAAGTCATTCAACCACCAACGAGACACCAATGGTTTGGCTTCCTCGGACCGTGCTGGACGTCCGCCTGTGGCCTTCCTAGGCCCCCTTGGAGGCATCTCGGGACCTCTTGCAGCCGTATTCGACCGCCTCGAGGCCATCCTGGGCCGTCTTCGAGGCATTTCGCGCCATTTCTGTTGCCTTGGCAGCCTGCCTGAGCCGCCTTGGAAGCTCGGGTCGCGGACACATCGTCATTGATGTTTACGTCGGATCGCGGCCTCAGGAGCACGGACCCACTGTGTATTGCGGAGCGCCGTGGCCTCGGGAACAGTGGGACGCCCGCGGCGGTCCGCGGCCAGAGGGGGCCGTGGCATCGCTCGGACGTGTGCATTTTTTTCCCGGCGAGAACCCTGGAGGAGCATCCTGGATCATCGAGCAAACAAAAAATTCACGAAACCGAAACATGCACAGGGAATGGACGTCCGAGCGATGGCAAGGGGCGGGTCCCTCGTCAGAGTGCAAGAGCCCTGCGAGACGGCACTTGACATGGCCAGGGGGGCACAGCGGCGGGCGTGGTGCGGGTTATGTGGCGTGAGCCGTGCAGGTGCAAGCCACGCAGTGCGATCCGTGCGGAGTAGGCTAGGTGGTGCAAGCAACCCATCGGTCGTTGAAAGTAGGTTGTTTAGGATTCCCGGCGCCCAATCTACTTCCAGCGCCTTCCTATTGCAATGATCGATATGGTTTGGCTGTTGTGTGAGATTCTTTGGGCGGGCCCGAACCCAATCTACTCGATCCGCCTTCCTACTTCATGTTCCTACCTTCTTCCGACCAGCGTGTACGCGGTGCACCCAGGGAGGTGCAAGCTGTGTGGTGCAAGCAGTGTGGTGCAGGCGCTGTAGTGCAAGCTGTGCAGTGCAAGCTACGTGGTCGAAGCTACAGTGCAAGCTGTGCGGTTGCCCAGCAGCGCACAGGGCACCCACGAGGGACCTACGGTCGGGCACTTGGCGACACCTCGGCCGACCCATCCAGCGCACGAGGCGCCCACGTGCGGGCACCGGGCGAGGACCTCGGTTGACCCATCCACTTGTAATGGGCAAATTGGCTAACACCACTACCACACGTAGGACGGGGGAGAAGTGAGGATGAGGAGGTCCTCCTCCTCCTCCTCCTCCTCCTCCTCCTCCTCCGTAGCCATTTTGGCTCAAGATGCCTGTTTCCCGCGGGAGACAAAGGGATACCGGTAGTCCGCGGCAGGCAAGGCACTTGGTGCCTGGCAGAAATTTCGGTCGCTTTCCCCTTCCCACATCCCTACCGTATGGGTGCAGATGGCGAGCGCTCTGGCAGCATGCACATGGTGCGGCACCCGATCAAGGAAAAGAAGGACCGCAAAAAGCCTGACGGCGAGAGGCGCTCTCGGAGGGCTGCTTCGGTTCACTCTGATTTGTCTTCTGTCGCTTCCAGTGACGGGCGTGCTCATCACGGCCCTCGTGGCCAACGTCTGCCGCTTCGGCAAGGGCGTGCTCCAGATGATGCACCACCAGAGTTATATGATGTGTGCACCCCACCTGCAGGATCGGCCAGCCTTCGAGCCCAACCAGGTGAGAAAGGAGTTCACGTGCCAGGCATGGGCGACACCAACATGCTGGACGGCTGGGACGGCAACACTCAAGGCGTGGCGACATTTCCTTCTCAGGAACGTCGTGATGGTGCCTTCGCTGCGGGAGAAGAAGGAAGTCCATGTGAAACGCCTACGGGACCTCCGCTTGATGCGCATGCCCAAGCTGGTGGTCTTCTCGATCCCTGGGCCCAGAGCTCACTGCATGAGTTCAAGGACCAGGCACTCAAGGAGTTCGCGGCCAAGGCCATGGCCACCCTCAACGAGACCCTCCCGTGCGCGATGGTCAAGGCCACGGGCCCGCTCCTCAACCAGTATGAGGAAAAGTTCAATCAGCATATTCGGCTTCTACGTCGGGACCTGGACTTGCAACCCCAGCGCGTCAGCACGGTTGAGACCAAGTTCGCGGCAATGGAAAAGAGGCTCGCCCACTTGGAGCGCGAGCTCGACCTTGCGAAAACCAAGCCCCGCAACATCCCGATCGCCTCTGCCGACTGGGACCGCGAGGTCGACCCGACGATTATGCACGTCCGCGCTCCTGAACCTGTCCCTCGTAAGAGCGTCGAAGGAGCCATCAAGCAGTGGCCCCAAGCGGCCAGCATCACCCTCGGCGAGGACGTGCTGCTACAAGGCGATGAGTTCGCGAAGCAGTTCATGCTCGTCTTCCAATGCCCACACCCTGCCACGCGTGAGAACAGACGCAAGCAGGCTCAGGCTGCCTTTCGCCATGCATCTGGGCAGAGGAGGTCCTTTCACATTCAGCTCGTCACGAAGAATATCCCCCTGCACGTCTCTGCCGACAAGAACCGCAAAGAGATTGCTACGGAGATGGCATGCAAGAATTTGCGGCGTGCCATCTCAGATGAGTTCGGAGTCGCGACTTTCATCGACCGCGAAGGTGGTCAGCTCCTCGCCAAGTGGGAACCGCCGGCAACGATCACGCCCAAATCGTCCTCTCGAGTTCCACGAGCTGAATGGAAGATTGCTGCTCTCGCTGACGCGGGCCTCAACAAAGAAGCTGCAGCATCACTGGCGAGGAGGACGTTCTCTGATCGCGAAGTTCAGTGGTGTGGGTAGCACAATATTTGGTCATGATCAGCTTCGGCTCGCGTCGTGGAATGCAAGCGCGCCCCTCCACTTCAACTCCGCGAAGATGCCTAAGCGGCTGGGAATGCTGAAGAGGATCTCCCAAGCCGATACCTTGGTGGCTGTTCATGATGTTCATGGAGACGACGCTGCTGTGCGTGAGGCTCTTCAGCGCGCTGCCATTACTCACTTACCGCTCGCGTCGCACATTGGGGTGCAGCGTGCGGGGGGAGTTCTCGCACTCGTACCTAAGGTCGATTCTATCGAAGTCTCTCCTGAAGTTTTGGTTCCTGGGCGAGTGCGACTAATCAAAAATTGTTTGCATGCGCAGTGGGCTTGCACTGTATCATTGGAATATCCACAACTATGGGCTTGAGCGTGGGCAACTTCTCCGACTGCAAGCGCGAGTCCGAGAGCAGCGATTAGAAGTCAGACGCGCGCCGGCAAGATCCTCGGTGATTTTGATAGGTGACTTCAATCTCTCTGATGGGGATCGTGAGCGCGCTACTGCCTTTGTTCGTGAGGAAGCGTCTGGGTCGGGCAGAGCTTCTACTACTTCGCGTTCCTTCTCAAGGGCTGGCGCGCCTGGGTCGGCTAGGGCTTCGCGCTCCTTGCGTTCAGCGGCCCGTGCTGTCTCAGCGAGGGCGGGGCGCCCTGGCGACAGCATCTGGCGTGCAATTTTCAGAGCGATGTCCGAGCTGGCGTCTGACGCGCCCACGCACTGGCACGAGGGCGCGCAGTCTGCGAGCAGAACTGATCGATGCTTCACTGCTTCTCCCCCATGGGTCCTCTGTCAATCCTTCCAGACTGCTCGAGCATTAAGAGAACCGCAGAAGCTGTTTCGGCAAGGCCTCTCTGATCATGCTCCTCTTGTGATCGCCTGGGGGTCGAGGTCTGGCCCTGCGGCCCAGCAGCGGCCTCTACCGAAATGGGTTTACCAAGACAAACGATCGAGCTGTTCGTGAGCTTGAAGAGCTAGTAGGCGTTGCGTCCTTGGAGCACGACCCCCCCAGAATGTTGGTGATGGCCACTCGTATCAGGCAGTCTGCTGGGGCTCTAGTTCGCGACGCGCTATTGCGTTCTTCACCCTCTTCGCTGTCATCTCGAGCGATGGTTGCACGATCGCTTGCTCGATGCGTTTGGGGGCAGGACTACAAGCTAGCAGGTATTCTTCGGTTTCAGTTCCCTCGGGTTCAGAAACATTGCACGGCCCGGGGATTCAGCGCATCTCTGGTCGACCCTTCAGGGTTCAATGATTTGCGCGCTCACCTGCAGCGACAAGAAGCCGCTGCCCGTCGTCGTGAGGTCGAAAACGCTTTGTCTCAAGCGTCCCTGCCCAGCACGCGTCCTCGTTTGATCGGGCAGGAGCGCGCAGCAGCGAGGTCGGCACAGCAATGGGACCCCCTCTTTTTGCGAAAGTATCTGGCAGGCATTGTGGAGGAGAACGCTTCCGATGCGTTGCGCGTGCGCAGTGCGTCTTCCTCGTCCTCCTCTGCGCCCTCCACCTCTGAGCTTCAACACGTTGACGCCCTAAATACATACTGGGCCCCAGTCTTCTCCAAGGCTCCTGAGGCCCCCGGCGGCGGTCGTCAGTGCGTCGAGCGCCTCTCGAGCAGCCAGGACTTCACCGAGATCCCCCCCCCCCATGGTTCAAGATATTATTCGTCTGTTGGGGAAAGCGTCATGGGCTGCTCCTGGACCTGATGGGTTACATTATGCTGCATGGAACAGAGGGTCGGGGCCGCGTGTCTTGCTTGCTGTTCTGCGTTGGATCTCCATGGGGCATCTGATGGACCCGGCCCTCTCGGCGCTACTTGCTGTCTTCCTCCCCAAGCCTCTCAAAGGATCCCAAGAAGAGCCTGATGATGGTGGCGTGCACCGCAAGGCCCTCCGAGACGCGCCCTTTGGGTTTCAAAAACACGAGTGACAAGGTGGTCTGTGGAGTCCTCAATCGGTGCCTCAACAGGGTCACACAAGCTATAGGTGCTAAATCTCCGAATGGCTTTATTAGGGGGCAGAAGCTTCCTCAACAATATCACGGATCTGGACCTCTCTGCGCGGGCTGCCAGTGTTTTAGCTCAACAGCGTCAGTGTGAGGCACCCTCTCTGATGACCTTCGACTACGCCCAGGCCTTCCCCTCGTCTAGTCTGGCTATTCATGTGTCTTCGGCATCTTCGGCCCCCTGCTCCACTAGTCAAAACTCTCGCTGGCCTGTGCTATTGTACTATGTGTTTCTATCCTGGCGCTTCGCAGCTGTTCTTATTCTATATGCGGTCTTGAGTCCTCCAAGGATGTCCACTCAGCGGTTCACTATACACAATTGCTGCCAACCCACTCACTCTCGATATAGAGGCCTCCATGGTCTGTGCTGGCAAGCGTCTGGGTGTTACACGGTCGTGCGCCGACGATCTGGGGGCTGTCATACTCAGGAATCGTGCTTATCGTCGGCTCGCCAGAATATTTCGGCCGGCGGCAGCTTTCGCCGAATTGCACCTCAAACGCAAGAAATGCATTGTGATCCCTCTTCGTCATCCGACTTGCCCTGATGCTGGCGCCGAGGTGCGGGCTCAACTTCCTGCTGCCGGCGCCATGTGGACGCATTTCACGTTTGCGACTAAGTGCACATACTTGGGATTTTTGATTGGACCCTCGGCGACTATCGCCGATCAGTGGTGTGGCCCTCTGAATAAGCATGCGACACGGACTGTCGATCTCAGCCGCCAAGGTGCCCCTGCCGATCTTCTCGCTAGATTGCACCGTGAACGCGCCCTCCCCGTGCTGAGCTACGTTCCCAACTCGTTCCCTTGGAGTGGGCTGCAGCGCAGGAGCAGCGACATCTAGTGGCACGCCTGTTGCGAACTCCCAGCAATATGCTTCGACTGGGTGATTGTTTCAACCTGGGTGGATGGACTGGGCCTAATTTCATTTCCACTTTCGCCCTTGCGGCTGCGGCACGTATGAGAACTGCACTTGTGACGTGTACGTCCTTGCGCAGCCGTCTTCAAGCAAGTAGAGCTCTTCTTGTTTGCCACGGTACAGCCGATTTGTGGGACTCGTCGGCGATGGCACCCTCGTTTTGGAAGTCGGATCCGCTTGCATGCTTCCTGGGGGATGCGGCTAACGGCTTCCCGTCTGACATCGGACTCGCCCGAGGTGGCCTGGCTGCCCTTGAGGTTTGGCAATCTGGAGGGGCTTCTATTCCTAGTGCGGTCCAGGAGCTATTTCAGAATGATCCTCTGCCTTTGCCTCTCAGTCGGACGCTTCAGCAGCCACCAAATCTTGACGCTCTGCGCCCACCTAGGACCAAGTGGCAAGCGATATTTGCCGCGGTCCTTTCACGAGCTGTTTTCCCTCCTCGGTTGGTTGAACTTCTGAAGTGTCGGCTTCTCGCACACTATGGAGTGCAAGACATCAACTTCTCCCACGTCCGACAGCAGCTCCTCAAGATTCCGAAGTCATGGGCGATGTTTTGTTTACGTACTTACCTTGCAGGTTGGATTACTAACCGGCGCATGCAACGACTGGCACCTTGTATTTACGGGTGTCCAGATCAACCTGACACTGTGCGCCACTACGTGATCCACTGCTCGAGATGCCATCATTTCGCTGCCTTGGCGCTTCGGTGTGGCCTTCCTGGATGCCATGCTCACCGACTGGGGCTCCGAGGTTCATCAGTCGCGAGTATCATCACGATGTACCATCATCCCAGTCTGATGAGCCACAAGAGAATCGAGCTTTCTGATTATGTGGCGGCAAGTAAGTTGGTTGAAGCTACTAGACTGGCAGCCAGGCTTCCACTGCGCGGGCCTTACCGACGACTCGTGTCTCGGGCCGTGCTGCTTAATGCTGTCGTTGAGGCCAGACCACGTGCCTCCACTTCCTCTTCGACCTCTTCCACGACTTCGCCTCGTTCCTCCAGCCCGTCTACATCGTGCTCGCCTCGTCCTCCGAGGAGCTGCCCCGCGAGGGCTTCCTCCCCGACTTCGCTGCCGTGCCATCACAGGGGCGGCGGGCCCGCATCTCCTAGCCTCGGCGGCGATGCGGGACCGTGGGGGCTCGAGGGCCACTCGTCCCCACCGTCCCTGTGCAAGGCGCCCCATTGCAGCGGATCGACCCGTCCTTCCGCTCCGCCGTCGCCTCGCATTCTTCCACGTGTACTATGACTTCGACGTCTGCTTCGAGGGCGTTGCCTGAGACCTTCAAGAAGGCAGGCCAGCGGCCGCCGCCCGCCGCGTAGCGGGGCGGAGGGAGCGAACCGCCTCTGGCGCACGCTCCGCCTCCTCCTCCTCCTCCTCCTCCTCCTCCTCCTCCTCCTCCTCCTCCTCCTCTTCCTACCTATGGTAGTGGTGGTGGAAAATGGGCCCAGCAACTCTCTTGGGAAGAGGGGCGAGAGCCCCTAAGTGCAGGCACTGTGTGGGGAAGGGCGCGAGCGCGAAAGTCCTTCAAAAACACATCAGCGCAATCACTGGGTAGTGCCTCTTGGGGCCCTGCTGGGTCCCCTTGGAGCAGTCGTGGCGTCCTGGGGGCCTCCCGGGCGAACCTCGGGCGCAATCGTGGCGAGGCCCGCACGCTTGGCGAGGCGAGTTGTGCGTATAATCGTGGTCCGCTCCCATATCCTGCTCCTCAAAAAAAAACTACTTCGAGCCCCCGTTCAGGCGATCGCAGACATGGATCACGGGGTCGTGGATTAGCGACGGGTCCCGTTTCCATGGGAAATGGCGGATCTCCGCCGCCGCACGAGGCGGCACCACCCGCATTTTGGGGAGGGCTCCTCCCCCGATCCATGGATTTGGCGACCGCGCGCCAACTCCATGGATCGCCAATCCATGTTTGCGTGCCCCCGAAGGGTGCGCGATTCGCAACTCTTCAGATGCATAGCTGACAGATGCGAGAGAGAACGGATGTCCCACCAAGTGGGATGGATCGCTCTGCGCTCCTACTGCGGGCGCAGCGGCAACGGACACGTCGGGAACCGACCAAGCGCTCCATGAGAATCTCCCCCCCGCAGGTCTATGTTTGCGCGCCCCGGGCCCGTTGGGCCGCCTCGGAGGCTTGGCAGCGCGCGCAAGGGGGTGGAGGGAGGGGGGAGGGCTTCTTAGAAGGAAGCTGCTTCTGAGAAGGCGCCGGCCTTACATCTGTAGATAAGGCCCGCGCCTTCTAAGAAGCAGGGGTGCTTCTAAGAAGCCCCCTCCCCTCCCCCCACCCCCCTCTGCGCGTGGCCGAGAGGCACCTCCGGCCCGCTCGGAGGCCACCTGCCCGGGGCGCGGCGGGCTGAGCTCGGCCTGTGGCTGCGTCCTCGCCGGCGCGGGCGCGCCCGCAAAGGGAGCCCCCCCGCGGCAGTGGGGCCCTTCGCTTCGGGACGCCCGGGTCTGGCAGGGTGGCCTCGGCCGCCTTCGTCGGGCCGTTGCCAGCTCGGGGGCGGAGAAGGGGGGGGTGATGACTAGGGGGGGTGGATATCATGGCGGGGGCCATGATATTTCCCCAGATCACAGGGCGCCTCTGCTTGTTCCACTATACGTCCCCGGCCCCCCCCGCTGGGCCGCGCACGTGCCGCCGGTCATGATTTGCACCCCCCCCCCTCTTGGACACCCCCCTCTTGGCCGCTCCCGATACCAGCTTGAGTCACTTTCTTTTTCGTCCGCGGCGAGGCGGCGAGCTCCGCGCCAGCGAGAAGCTATAGAAAGGGGCACGGACTAGCGAGTTGGCCGGCGGGCAAAGAGGGGGGGGGGACGGCCGAGAGGAAGAAGGGACGACGACGAGCAGCCGGGGGGGTGGCAGCAACCAGGCGCGCAGGGCCAGAGCGCGGTGGGCGGCCGTGGCGAACCTCGGTGGCAAGGGTGGCCAGCTTGAAACACAGGCCTATCCCTATGTGTGTGCGTGTGTGTGTGTGTCATCACCTTACCTCGGTGCCGATCTTGGGGATGCCTTCAGTGCCTAAGGGCACATCCCTAAGACTGTCATCGCCTTTTGGCTTGTCAATCTCATGGATGGGGATAAGTTCGAAGCTGGTTAAGCTGGGCATGGCGTTCCCGCTCGTGCCCCGCGGCGCCGCCCGTCGAGGCCTCGCGTCTCAGAAGTGCCGCGCGGCGCTGTAGCCACCCGGGTCGGGCGCGCCCCTTTCTCGCTTGGGGGGGGGGGGGGGCGAGGCGGTTTGCACAGCCCCGCGGGGTTTCGTCCCGCGAGCCTCTGGGGCACCAGCCCCTGCAACTAGATTGAAGTCGGGCATGTCCCTCTAATAAATCGTCAACAAGTAGTCTGGGGACGACTTTGTTTCAACTTTTTTTGACCATCTCGGGATATTTTTGTTTTTCGCCCAAAATCCGCTTATAGGATGTTTTGAGCTTAGACTTTGGCTTGCAATATATGGGCGTGTAGTGAGCGTGCACTGCGGACGCCCCGACAGGCCTTGCCGATGTCGTCCGTGTTCTCTCTGTCTTGTTTTTTTTTCTCTCTCTCTCTCTCTCTCTCTGTCTCTCCCTCTCTCTCTGTCTCTCTACTACTTCATCTCCATCTTGCGGTCTTTATACTAACACACAATTTGAGTAATCATGTGATGTTTTCCACGTGATGGCGTGTGGTATTTGAGTTTGGGTTGTTTCCACTCGGTCCGTTCTTTTCCCTTTTGAAAAGTGGTGCTGAGGCTGCGGCACTGGCGAGAGTCAGCGATTCCCATGGAGCCTCCGTTCCACGAGGTGACGCGCTCGCCGCGGCGCTAGCAAACAAAGCGCCTGCGTTCTCGGCCCCCCAAGATCTGCGCAATGCCTGCAGCGCCGGCCACCTGTCGGATGCCCATCGCGCCTCCGTGCATCAGACCTTCCCTCTCGCCGCACCGCTCGCCGCACTCTTCACCCGCTCGCCAGGCAGCGCCTCCGCCGCGTAGGTCGCTTTTCCGTGCATCGGGCCTTTGCTCTCTCGCCGCAGCCTTGGCCGGACTACTGCAGCAGCAGAAGCGGTGCTCCCGCTGCAGCGTTTGCCTGCCCAAATCGAGGGTACCCTTGTGTCCTGAGCTTCGCGACCCATGCATGTCTTACCGCCCTGTGGCAATGTGACCTTCGGAAGGGTCTTGTGTCAGTCAACCCCGACTGTACTTCATGGTTACCGTCGAGTTTCGGTCGAGCGGGACGGTGCTCTCGCAGCAGCGTTGGCCATCTCCACAGTGTGGCTCTCGTCTGTCGTTGTCAATGCACTCTTCTCTTCCCACCTCCGCCCATCCGCGTCCTGCAGTACCCTTCGTTCCCACCCGCCTCCTTCGTGCCCCTCCCATCTCTTGACCCCCAGGGCTCTCTTGGACAGGTTTGCCATTTCGGGATCCCTTTCCTCTTAAACCTTGGAGTCTGCGGTGCGGTCCAATTCCATGGAGGGGAATGGCAGGGATGGGTATGATTGCAGATATGGCGCGAACGCGTACCAATCTTGCCTCCACCCGTCTCCCCTCATGGCATTTGGTCATGTCCTCTCGATGTCTCTCCCTCTGTCTCTGCCTCTGCCCATGCATTCCCCTGTCTTCAACACCCTGCCCTGTCGTCAGGAATGCTTGTTTGGTGTGCCACCTCTCTCTCGCTCTCCGACTCTCTTTTATGTTCCACTATCTCTATCACTCTCTCTCGTCCGTCCTCAGAAGAGGCTCTGAAGAAGGACGAGGGCCCTATCGGCATCGTGCTGTGCCCCACGCGTGAGCTCGCAGTCCAGATCGAGATGGAGGCCGCCGAGGAGAAGGACATGAGAGAGAGAGAGAGAGAGACAGAGAGAGGAGAGAGAGCAGCCGATGCCGTCAGTTTCCATATCCTGGGCAGCCGCGCCTCGGTGAAGGCCAATGGGCGACGCCGCCCACGTGCGGGGCATCCCGGTGTTGTCCGCGACGTGACCGGAAGAACAGTTCTCCTGGCCGACGGCGTCCTGCAGGACGTGGGCCCGCAGAGTGCACTTTGAGCCCGCGCTCGCTTGCGGTTGCCGTCCGGCCGCGTCGACGCGGCGGCGACGCCAGCGCGGGCCTTCAAGCCCGAAGGCCACCAGCGGATTGAGCCAAGCCGATCTTGACGGGTCTTCGTTGTAGGATGTTGCCAGTCGCTCAAGATGGCGGTCAACGCGGTGCCAGAAGCCGACGGTCCGCGTCTTCACCATTGGGACTGACCGTGCCTGGCGGGGCCCGCAGGGGGAGGACGGAGACGAGGTTGGGGGAGAAGGTTGCAGCGACTTGGACCTCCTCCTCCTCCTCCTCCTCCTCCTCCTCCTCCTCTTCTCCTCTTGCTGGACCCACTGGCGCCAGCCCGAGCTTGGTGATAATCAAGTTCGCGAGGGGTCCTTTTTCCCACACTCCCTGGCGGCGCCCGCAAGGGGGTGGTGCGAGGACGGCGGCGTTATGAGAAGGCGGCGGGGATGCCCAGAAGGGCCAGGGGGCTTCTACGAAGACTCCTTTCAGGCAGGAGCGCTTCTCGACTAGACGTAAGAGTGACCTTTCGCCAGAGTGACCTTTGGTGTGGGCCAAATGGGTTCCCCCGGTCGCCAAACGCGATGCGATAATAGCGTCTTGCGCGCTTGTGTTTGGTCCCCCCGCGGTCCCCCAAAAGCCGCGCACCAAAGGCCACTCTTACCCAGGGTCACTCTTGCGTGTAGTCGAGCTTCTGAGAAGGACAAGCCGTTCCTGTGTCAGAAGGCCACCCTCCTTGCCTCAAGTCGGGCCTGTCCCTCTACAGAAGGAGTATCCAAAACTGGTCAAAAAATAGTCGGGGGACGATTTCTTTAAACATGTCTGACAGTGTTTTGCAATCTGTTTGGGCTATGTTTGGTTTTTCGTCCGGAATCCGCCTGTATCAGGAGGGGAAAAACGATTCCCTTTAAAAATTGGGAAATGTGGGAAGTGGGGGGGAAGACGAAAACCTAGAAAATATAGGAAACTATGGGGAATCCTTTTATTTGTTTGTATTTATTTGTGTGTCCCCAGGGCCCCTTCACTGTAGGGGGACACGCCCGACCTAGCCCTTGCCCCCACGCCTCCCCGTGCGCGCCGAGCCTCCTTGCCGCATCCCCTCCCCCCCGTGGCGACCATGCGCCTCTGAGGGGCATGGTCGCCAGGAGCACAGTGGAGCAGGCATCCAGCGGCAGAGGCAAAAACGGTCAACACACGGTTCTCCACTTGGAGGGAAAAGGAGGAGGAGGAGGAGGAGGAGGGGGGAGGAGGACGAGGAGGAGGAGGACGAGGAGGAGGAGGGGGAGGGTTTCCTTGTGCGCGCCGGGTCTCCTTTCCATATCCCCTCCCCCCCGTGGCGGCCTTGCACCTCTCTGAGGGGCAGCAGGCGGGCACGAGCACAGTCGAGCAGACGTCATCCAGAGGTAGAGGCAAAAGCGGTCAACGCACATTTCCCCAAGTTGAAGGGGAGAGGAGGAGGAGGAGGAGGAGGAGGAGGAGGAGGAGGAGGAGGAGGAGGGGGGGAGGGGGGAGGAGGAGAGGAGGAGGAGGAGGAGGAGGAGGAGGAGGGAAGCGGATGCGGAGAAGTAGGCGGAGGAAGCGGAGCCGGAGGAGGAAGAGGAGGAGGAGGAGTCTGGTGGATTGTTGGTTTGCCCCCCGCCTTCATCCCTTCTCTGCGGTTCCCCTCCTCCCGCCCTCCCCTCGCCCGCCACCCTTTCCTGTCTCCGCCCCACCTCTCCATCCGCGCGCCTCCTCCCCCTTCTCATCCTCCTGCTGCTCCTCCTGCTCCTCCTCCTCCTCCTCCTCCTCCTCCTCCTCCTCCTCCTCCTCTCATCCTCTTTCTCGTCCTCCCCCTCCTGCCCAATTCCACTCCCTCCTCCACTGCTCTCCCCTTCCCCCGCCGCTTTTACCTCTCATCCGCATATTCGTCGTCCTCCTCCCCCCCTTCTCCAAGTATGGACCGTTTGTTGAGCAAGCGGGCAGCAAGTATTTTTCACGCCACCCCGCCGGCGACGCTCGATCGAGAGACTTCGCCGCTGTGGGGACAGACACTACCAGACGAGACGAGGTTTGTGCCCCCCTTCTCCCACATCATCTGCGCAATTGGCCCTCCACCGTGTGCTGCTTTCGCAGAATCCAGGCAGGCCTCCCGTTCATAACCGCCGCATAACTTGTGCGCCACGTACTTGACACATTTAAGCAGGACGGCAAGGGGGGGAGGGTGCGAAGAGAAGCCAACCAAAGGAAGCGTGAGAGAGAGAGAGAAAGAGAAAGAAACAAAGAGAGAGAGGGGCAAAAAAGGACGGACGCACGGGGGGCAGGAGCAGGGAGGAAAAGGGAGACGACGAGAGGGACAAGCATTGGGGGGAGCGGTCGGTCGGGGAGTGCGCGGCGGAACGCATCCCGAGGTGGCCAAGTTCAACAAGCCGCTCGGCCTGTTCGGCTCCCAGTGGGCTGCCGCTGGGCGACTGCTGCTGGGCGGCTGGCAGACCGTTCTCCGACATGTTCCCACTGCTCCTCGTGTTATGTCTTCCATTACAGTCAACGCGCATAGTAAGGACAAACGACTTTTTCAAGGGTGCCCTTGGGTCCTTGCCTGCCTCAGCCTCTGCGGCCCGTCCCTAGCAACTTTCGCAGGCCAGTTTCTCACGCTCCCTGGGGGTTTGGCCGCCTGCCGCCCAGAATACTTCAACTTCGGCCTCCAAGGGTCTTGCGTCCTTACCACGCGTCCTTACTATACGTGTTCACTGTATCGTGCCGCTGGGTGCAGAGGCTGCTCCTCGCTGCGAAGTGGGCCCTGTAGACTCCGCCAGGGCCGGCGAGAAGTGCGTCAGGCCAGGCAAATTCAAAGGCAGGCCGAGCTGAGAACATGTCATGCTCAGAGGACGGGAGCGACTACATGCATTGCAAAACACTGCTACTCTGAACAAAAGGGTGGATTAGGTACTGTAAACCAACATGTGCTGAGCCGTGGCCAGGTGATATCCTGCGGTCTGAAAGCGTTCGATATCAGCGGAGACGCCGAGCCCACGCACGCACAATTACATGAAAGGCCAGGTGCAGCCAGCTTCCCAAACGCAGGACCACGAACATGAACCGCTCGAATCAACACCAAGCATCAGCCACAAAGTCAAACACAAACACAGAACTCAAACTTGATGTTCAGCCTGAGCTCAAAACCGGGTGGAAGCTAAATGCAGACATGTTTCAGCATTGCCGTATCTGGCTACACGTATTGAGGTTCGACGTCAAGCGAATATTCAGTTGCGCTGCGGTGTGATAGGTTGAGCGGCCCCTGACCATATCTTGAAGTGTAGGTTTCTACGAGCGAAGTTGGGCTGTCCACGGGACTACGTTTTTGATACCCAGGGTGGGATGCGCTGTCATAAGCAAAGGTAAGCGAAGGTATGTTGGTTCAAGGCACGCTAGAATCAAGCGACCTGGTTTAAGTTGAGATTGGCTAAATGAATGTTCGCTCTGTGCACGCTGACCACACCTGCGCCACGCATTCCCATCTGAGCTAGCCTTGCCGCCGCCATGCTGTGTCCAGAGCATTGACACATGGCATAGGCATTAGGATCGGAAGTGCCGTATGCACACTCAGCGCATCGGACATTCACAGGGGCTGGCATCGGCGGAGGCAAAAGCAAATGCATAGGTGTCATACGTGTAGGTTGCCCACCGGCCATGGTCGTGGCCAAGGGCCGTTGACCGACTCTCATAGACAGTGTGCGAACTCCAGTGGGCAAGCCTGTTCACATAATATCACCTGGTGGCACCAGTGAACGACAGTGATTTGCATCGCTTTGACATTTGAGCTTGAACGCTCGAGGGACGCGATTTCATTCAGAAGCAAGTTCACATGCGCGGGTGATTCGGCCGTGGCTGGAGCTCAAGAGGGGTGATCCCGAATCCGGCTGCGTTCGTTCCGATGCTCACCATGCCCGTCCTCTCACGCGTGCTGGCACCGTCGTCTCCTGTGCAGCAGCTGCCCAAGCGCGTCTGCATGGCACCGCGCACCCAGGCGCAGCGTCACCTTGGCTGGCGGGCTGTCCAAGCTCGAGCAGTTCAAGGAGGTGAAGCGCGGGTGCGAGATCGCCATCTGCAACCCCGGGCGCACGCCTCCCCGCCAGTGCCGCGCTTCCCTGCATGTCGAGCGGCGGGCGGGCACACGGCCAGTCGTGGGAGTTTGGGGTCCGAGCGCGCCCCCCGCCGTCTGGGCCTTTGAGTCGACCACCGGACCGCTCAGCCACGTCCTTGCCAAAGTTTGCGCAGGGGGGGCTGCGCATCGAGAACGAGAGAGAGAGGGAGAGAAAAATAGAGAGAGAGAGGTTGAGAGAGAGAGAGAAAGAGAGAAGGAGCGACAGAGACAGCGAGAGAGTGTGCACGTGTGTATGTGTGAGCGTGTGTGAACCACAGCGGTCTTCCATACAAGTATTGAGTATGTGTGTACTCATAGATTTATATACGTGGTGTGTAAGAGCACATGTGTATATATTGTAGATATGTACATATATGATGTGTACTTCTGCTTCAAGTCCCCAGAAGGAGCTCCAGGACTGCTTCCTGGGAGGTCGGGGCCAGGGCAAGCAAAACAGGATCGGCGTACAAGCAGCACGGGGTGACCCGCAGGGAGTTGAGAGAGGAGCCATGCGAGCGGAGTAACCATGGGGCCAGGGCTGCGCTGGAAGTGAGAGGCAGCGAGCTTTTTTCCATGGCAGTTCACGCACTTGAGCCTTCGAGCCGCAGCAGTCTAACGCCCCCGTAGCCGTTTTGGCTCAAGGTGCATCGTTGGCTGAGCCAGGCGATGTGGCCCCTTTGCTTGGGGGGGCTCCACAGACTTAGGCTTCCCGCGCCGCCCCGTGCAGCCACCGCGCTAGCGCTGCACTTGCCCCAGCCGCATCCCGTGATCGATCTTCTCCTCGGCTGTGTTTTTTTTTCGGCTCCGGCCCCCCTGGGGGGCCCAAGCAGACGAGTCGCTGCAAGTGGAGCCATGGCACCTCGCACGTCTGACGCAGACGCGCTCACTGAAGCTTCACCGCTGGCCCACCATCGAGTGGCTGCAGGGGCAGCTGACGCGGTAAACTTCTCTCGGACCTTACTAGGGTACCCCCGGGGTGATGGGTCTTGAGGGCCTCGCACGTGGGCGGCTGCCCCGTCCCGACGGGCTCACGTGTCTTGTGTGCCCGCCGCCCCGTAGCCCGCCCACAGGATCGGCACACGCATGGCTGCGGAGGCCGCCTTTGCCCTCCTACGCAGCAGCGCCTTGCGCCTGCGGCGTTGTTGTCGGAGAAGCGGGGAGCAGAGTCTCAACGAGCGCCTGCATACGCGGCTCAGAACATCGAGAGACAGTCTGCCTGCGATCTGCCAGACTTTCCGAACTTTCGTACAGCACACCATGGCGGGAATGCACTTGAAATCCGATGCCGAGTTCAAGAAGGAGCAAGTGCCAGTCGGCACACGCATCCGAGACCTTCAACAGGTGCGCACAAGAGTGGTTGCCAGCGAGGTGGCGCACGACAATGATCGTGGAGCTGATGCGCCAGTCGCTCGCAGTGGCTGATGCGCAGAGGCTGCTGGACCTCGTGGACTCAGAACAGACTCTCATCTCTGGGCAGGGGGAGCCAAGCAGCTTCGCGGAGTTGCCCTTATTGTTTTTAGCCATTGCAAGCAAACACGGACAGCCCAGATCGAGCTTGCGTGGATCGCCCATCGCGGCACCGTCCCTGCGCGTCACTTCGCGCTGCAGGTGCCCGGCGCTTTCCATCGCTCAGCGCGCGAGTTGCGCGAGCGGAGAGGTTTGTGGAAGATATATCGCCGTCCGAACCCGACACGGTCGCACGTGCATGCTGATTCCCGCCAGGACCCGGGCATTAAGCGCTTGGAGATCCAGTCCGAAAAATTGGTTGGGTTGAGTGGGGAGGTTCGTCCTGCCTTGCGCTGACGTGCGTTGCGCGAAGTATCTCTCGCGTTTGCAGGCGTTCTCCCCGTCGCGCGGCGGGCTGCCAGGACGGGTTTGCGGAGACCCGCCAGAGCCTCAACGCGGGCGCGGTGGAGTTTCCACCCGACCTTGGGCGCCGTGGGCGATCACGGCGCAAGGAGCGCGCCGCGGTTGCCAGCTGGCCCGCTGGAATGCGGGACGCCACGAAACTGCACGCGCAGGAGACAGGCGAAGCGCCCACTCCTTGAGCATGGGGCTGGCGGTGGCGATCGTACAGGAGGAGTGCTCGCCCTGGCTCTCCGGAGCTGCTGCAGGCCGACTGCGCTGAACTGGTCCTCACAAGCAGTCTGGGCCGGCTCAGCCAGATTTGCTTCCGCGAATTGGCTGGGCTGGATGGATGGATGGATGATGGATGGATGGTCCTCCGCGACCTAGGCTGGGATGACCGAGCTGGATTGGCCGTCGATCGCGGCGTTGGAGCAGCTGAGTTGGATTTCCCCTTATATACGCGTCGGTTGTTGTAAGCAGGTATGTAGTTCTGGATACCCAGATCCCAGTCTGCTCTGGGAGCCTTCGTACCTCAAAAGTCGCGCGGTTCGCCCTCTTCCCTCCTCTTCAGGGGGCGGGCTGAAACCCAATCTGCTCCCAACGTCTTTATACTTCATGCTTCTACCCACTTCTTCCGACAAACGTGTCTGGCAGGCTGGGCCGACTGACCTGGACTGGCCTGAGCCTTCGCATGCGCAGTGGGCGGATGCGCGCACCCGCAGGGTGGGAGGCCCCGCGATCCTGGTGCGAGGCCTCGCTCGAGCTGCAGATGCCCGCTTCTGGACGAGCTGCAGCGCTGGTCACAGGCAGCTGTGACGTGTGGCTTGCAGCGTCGGGCTCTCGCTCGAAGACACGCTCGGATGCAACTCCTGGGAGGTCAGATTCTGACTTTGCCCTGGTCCGAAATCCGACTTCATCTGGCCTTTCACCGCTGAATCTGGCTCAATCCCGTTTCATCTGGCTTCACCCCATTTAATCCGCAGCCTAATCCAGCGTAGCAGGCCCCCAACCGGGGCTGTATCCTCTTTAATCTTTCCGACGAAGACCTCCCAGTAGTTGTTTCCTAAGACGTGCGCGCTGTCCCAGTTCCGGGAAGAGCATCACGCGACCGAAGACATCGACCATTTCTCCGCACGGTCGAGTCTAGCGCGGCAGAGGCAGTTGACTTAGCAGCCCGTGTGACAGTGTCACCGAGTCCGCCGCTGACGCACCAACGGGGCGCCATATGGCCATCGAACCCACCAGCTATTGCAATCGCACCCTCGCGCATCCATGCTTGTCTTCAAGTTTTGGCTGGCAGGGACAGCGCCCACGCTACTTGTTGCAGAATGGCACACACGGCAATGCACGGCAGCGGCGCGAGGCACATCGTCGGCAAGGGCAGCGCGGCAGACGGAAATGTTGCAGGGTAGTGCCGAGCATTTGCAACCGATCGTATGAGTAAAGACCGACGGGACGGAGTTGGCGAGTCAAGATTCGTAGCGTTCCGTGCCACAGCTATCACATCTCAGCCTTCCCCTCTATCTCAGCGCCTAGACGCGCGGCGCGCCTTTTTCAGCGAGCGCGCCACCACAGGGCGTGATCGGCTGCCCGAGGCAGGCGGACACTGGGTGGAGGGCAAAGGCCTGCGAGCGTGGTTTTGTGGCACCCCCGAGAGGGCGCCGTCGAGGCCCGTGCGGGGCCCACCGAGGCTTTTCAGTCGGGCGTGTCCTCCTACAGGCGGAATACTCTTAGAATTCGATGAGAAATAGTCAGTGGACGTTTTTTTTCTTTTTGGCTTGACGATGTTGGAGTATCTGTCTGGACTGTGGTTTTTTGAATTTCGTCAATGATCCCGATGCAGGAGGAATATTCAAAAATAGTCAAACAATAGTCTGGGGACGATGCGCATTTTTGAGCTATGTTGGTGCATGTGTTGGCTCTGTATCATTTTTCGTTCAAAATCCTTCTGTAGGGGGACATGCCAGACCTAAACCGAGGCGCACGGCGCGCTGGTGGAGGAAGAATTTCGAGGCGAAGGTCATCGTGACTCGCATCGGCGATGCGCGGAATTTGGCGGTGGTGCTCTGCGCAAGCGAGGTGCGGTGTGGTGTCGTCACCGATCGCCAGCTGGTCCACGAGTAGATTCCCGTTGCTGGACAGATGCGAAGCCGCCGACTGAGAGTCTCAACGACGGCGGCGCGTGATCGACCGGTGTTCGCTGCTGCCGACTTCGCGTCGACGTTTTCGAGTAACTCCCGAGAGCGGGCGCTAGGGTCGTGCGATCACCACCATGGTTGCGGCGCTCGGTCAGCCTGGCATCTCAAACCTCCAGCCCCTCTCAGAGATGTTGTGGAGGGTCGTGCAGGGCTGCCCCCTGTAAGTCCAGCAGCGCGCGGGCAGAGGTTATCCGAGGATGGCTTGCCACGCGTGCGTGCTGGCGACATCGGCCTGCTGCTCCGCCTTCTCGAGCCCCTTCCGAATCTAGCGCGGGCGGTCCAGGAGGTGCAAGGGGTCGCCCGCTTGCAGCAGCGCGCTCGGGCCATCGCCCCCATGTGGGCCGACGTCTCCGGCGAGGTGCGTCCCCTTTGGACATCCAGGGGGTCACGCAGTACCTGGGCCGCATGGGGGGCCCTGTCTCGTCGCAGAACTACCAGTGGGAATCCGCCGCACTCAAAAAACGGCGGAGGCTCCATCTTGCCGTGCCGCCTGCACTCCGCCATGAGAGTGGCTGTGGTTCTTGACGCTTGAATCTGGTATGAGGCGAATGTGTTCGAGCTGCTTGCCGCCATCGCGCGGCGCGAGCACGATGGCCTGCACAAGGCGTTCAAGCTGACGCTTCTTGCGCTAGCCAACGTCCTGCTCGCGAGGACGTCCAGGGCATGCGGTGCCGTGTCATTCTATTGGTTGCGAGCTCGACCCCTTGGGCCAGGGAGAACTGGAAGGTTCCCTCCCACGCATCGTGCAGCGTTCTTCAGGGATCGGCGTCTCCGTGCCACCTTCCACCGCATCCGAGTGAGCGACGCAGAACAACGGGGTCGGTTGCGCCGACATTCCGGCGTGCGTTGCCCGCGTAAGGTCGCGCGTAAGCACCCTCGTCTCCACTGTAGCGTGCCGCGCCAGCGGCCCGCGTAGGCCTCCGCGTAAGGTCGCCACGTCATCTCGCGTAGGACACCCGTTTCTTGTCGTCGCCCAAGTGCAGCCGCTGAAGAGGCCCTGCTCTCCGCGGCTGCCCAGCACCGGTGGGTCTGGTGGGCGCAGTGCTGCCAGGGAGGGCGCGCGCGCAGCCTCACCGCGTGAGCTGCTGGCCCCGCGAGGCGGTTCGAGCACGGGGATGTGGTGCCCCTCGAGAGGCGCAGCCTCGCCTCTGCCCTGGCCGAGTGGCGGAGCATGCTCTGGTCCCTACGCAGGGAGGGCTGTTTGACTACCCGCAAGCTTCGTGCACTTGGTGTGGCTGGCCGGGGCGAGAGCTGGATACACGTGTGGCCGCACGTCTCTCGAGCGCTCGGCCTCCGCGTGGTCGGCTGCGCCAGCCTCCTGCGTGTAGAGTTTCTCGCCTGCTGCCGGTGGCGAGCCGAGGACCATGCTCCTGAGCACACGTTCCCTCGTTGCCCTTCTCTTCTTCCCCATGTCCGTCCCTCTTTCCACCTGTCAAGCAGCGCGCAGAGGGCCCCAGCCCAAGCAAGAGTCTGTCCCCACCTGGAGCAGCATGGTTCAAAGGGCTCGAGAAGTGAAGAACCGAGCCGTGACCGCTCCTCCTCCATATCCTCCTCCTCCTCCTCCTCCTCCTCCTGCCCCGCCCCCCCCCCCGCAGGCGCCTCATAGACATTGTCAAGATGAAGGGGTGCACGCTTCAGAGGCAGTCCGCGGGACGGCGGGGGCCGCTCCACCTGGCCAGATTTCAGAAACATCCTGCTCACGATTGAGGCATCTCGATTTCGAATGTTTGCTCGCATCATTATTCGCGCCAGTCGCAGCTGTGCTGTCTAAGACCCGGGTGTCGAGGAGCGGCCTGGGATGACGCGCGCGCGCGCGTGCGCAGCCGTTGACGCCCGCATTGCACGCACGTGCGAGGCTGGGAGTGCATGGCCGCGAGGTACCATAAAGTCGGGCACGTCCCTCTACAGGAAGAATACTCAGAACAGGCAAAAATAGCTGGATACCATTCTTTTTGTATATTTCTAGATTTGTTTGGCTATTTTCTGATGATGTAGAATTGTTCGTCCAAAATCCGCCTGTAGCAGGATTTGCCCAACCAAAAAATGCTAAAGCGATTCCGAACCGATCAAGGGCCAAAGCGTAAAAATCAGCGTATTCAAAGGGCACGGCGAGACACATGGCAGGCTCGAGCAGTCTGTTCCGAGGTTCGTGGGCCGACGTTGGACGAGTGTGTTGGGCCTACTTCCACCGGCCAGCTCCTAGTTCAGAAGATCTGTGAGCTCGCCAGGAGTTCTTCGGGATTGAGCGCTCCGCTTGGCAAGACTGCAGGAACGCATCGCCACATGCCCGCTCGGGGCCGTGCGTGAGCCGCACAGGGGTCTGCCCCCCGAGTTTTGGAATGCGTGTAGCAGTGTTTCTCTGCACCTTCCCGTCCCTGAGCGGCCCCTGCTCCTTCTCTCCTACGTACTTCAGCCGCCCTCCCTGTCTCGTTCCATGTTCCTGCATCGTGGCACAATTCGCTTCAACGGCATCCCCGTTGTCATTGCTCTTCCGCAAGCGCAGTTCCTCTGCCTAGCCGACGACGCAATAGTTCCTCTGCGCCTTGAGCATCCCGCTGTGGAGGACGACTACCATGCACGAGGCAGCGCAGACCAGACTCCGCGCAGCAGTCTGGCGCCATCCGTCACCTGGTGGGGAGGCAGCCGACTTTGCGAGGCAGGGCGGAGCAATTGCGGCGAGCGGACGCGTAGCGGAGGGGTCCTGGGCGTCGCTCCCGCCTCTCCAGCTCTCGCCTCTCCCGCGACTCAGGGTCACTTTCGTGGTGATAGACGAGGCAGACCGCATGTTCCACATGGGGTTCGAGTACCAGGCGGGCGCGGCCAGCCCGTGCCGGTGGCCCCGCTGCCGTTGGAACTAGGAGCCGACGGCCTAGAGTTAATTGGGGCACGCCCCACTTCAGGAGGAATCTTTAGAAATAGTCAAATAGTCAGGGGATTTGTTTTGCATGTTGAAACCATTTTCGAGCATTTGTGGACTATTTTGTATTTTGCATCGAAAATCTCCTCGTAAGATGACATGCCCAACTTAAGCCTAGAGGATAGAGGATGAGTGCGTGCACGTTCGCGAAAGGTCGGAGTTCACGGTCTGGTTTGCCCGCTCAGGCGTGGAACACCTCATTGAGCAGTGTGCTATGCGTGGCCCGGTCGTGTCGCGCGAGTCGTTCTTGCGAGGCAGGATGCGCATCCAGAGGTTTGGTGGCTTGGCGCTGCTTCGTAGTTCAATATGGTATGGTAGAACGC
>CAUYUJ010009036.1:177500-180000 GCA_963575745.1 Prorocentrum cordatum | reverse complement strand
AAGCAGTAATGATAGCAGTAGTTGTAGTAGTCGTAGTAGTAGTCGCAGTAGCAGTAGTAGTCGTCATAGCAGTAGTAGTATACGTAGGATTCGGGTCGCTATTGTTTCTATGCCGAGTCGTAGTTATAGTAGCAGTCGTAGGAGCAGTAGTAGCTGTAGTAGTCGTAGTAGCCGTCGTACTAATAACCCTCGCTGGATTAGTAGTTCGAGTCGTAGTAGCAGCATTCGTATCAGTCGTAGTAGTGCTGGTGGTGGTAGTCGTTGCAGTAGTAGCCGAAATTGCAGAAGTAATAGTAGTAGCAGTGGTAGCCGTGGTAGTAGTATTCGTCGTAGGACCTAGTAGTACTAGTAGTAGTAGTAGTAGTAATAGTAGTAGTAGTAGTAGTAGTAGTAGTGGTGGTAATAGTAGTAGTAGTAGTAGTAGTAGTAGTAGTAGTAGTAGTAGTAGTAGTAGGAGGAGTAGGAGTAGTAGTAGTGGTAATAGTAGCAGTAGTAGTGGTAGTAGTATTCGCAGTAGTATCAGTAGCAGTAGTAGTAGTAGTAGTAGTAGTAGTAGTAGTAGTAGTAGTTTTTGTCTTAGTAGCAGGGGTAGGACTAGGAGTAGCAGTAGGAATGGTAGTCGTAGTAGTAGCAGGGGTAGTAGCAGGATAAGCCGTACTAGCAGGAGGAGCAGTAATAATATTAGTAGTAGTTATAGCAGCCGTTATGGTAGCAATGGGAGCAGTAATGGTAGTAGTATTCAGAGTAGTAGTAGTAGTAGTAGTAGTAGTAGCAGTAGTAGTAGTAGTAGTAGCAGTAGTAGTAGGAAACGTGGTCGTAGTCTTATAAGTAGTAGTAGTAGTAGTAGTAGTAGTAGTCGTAGTAGTAGTAGTAGTGGTAGTAGTAGTAGTAGTAGTAGTAGTAGTAGTAGTAGTAGTAGTAGTAGTAGTAGTAGTGGTAGTAGTAGTAGTAGAGGTAGTAGTAGTGGTAATACTGGTGGTAGTAGTAGTCGCAGTAGTAGTCGTAGTCTCAGTCGTAAACGAGGTCGTCGCCGTAGCTTCGGACGTTGTAGTAATAGTAGTAGTAGTAGTAGTAGTAGTAGTAGTAGGAGTAGGAGTAGTAGTAGTAGTAGTAGTAGTAGTAGTAGTAGTAGTAGCCGTCGTCGGAACAGTGGTAGTAGTAGTAGTAGTAGTAGTAGTAGTAGTAGTTGTAGTAGTTGTAGTAGTAGTAGTAGTAGTAGTAGTAGTAGTTGTCGTCGTCGTCGTCGGAACAGTAGTAGTAGTAGTAGTAGTAGTAGTAGTAGTAGTAGTAGTAGTCGTAGTAGTAGTAGTCTCAGTAGGAGCAGTAGTAGTTGTAGTAGAAATCGTATGGAGAAAATCTCAGCCCGTCCCGTCGTTCATGGCGTCATCCGATCAGGGCCCGATGCCGCGTCGATGGTGATGGCGATGAAGATGATGGTCATGATGGTGCTTGCGAAGATGCCGATCATGGCGACGCTGGCGATGGCGATGATCATGCGACCGCCGCTGGCGGATCTTCTTGTGGGGCCACGAAGCTTGCGCGGGGTGTGCCGACATCGCGAGTATGCGGCATGCGGTCACTGGGGCCTTCGGTAGAAGCCCCCCCTGTGGCCCCGCAGCGAATGGATATGCGCCGGCATGTCGGGCTGGCGGCGCGCGGCCGCATCCGCTGGGGCTTCTGCGGAGCTCCGCATGGGGCCGCGAAGCGCGTGAGGGGTGCGCCGACGTGGCGAGGTGGCCGCGGCGCTGAGGAGGCGACGCTCGCGCGTCTGCGCCTCGGCTGTATCAGCCGCCGCTGTGGCCCAAGGCCGCTGGCCCGTTGAGGTCTGGAGGTCGCCTGCATCGGGATGCGCGGAGGCGTCGCCACGCCTGTCTCGATGGTGGCCGCTGCCGCCCGCGCCTTCGTCGCCGTGCTCCTGAGCAAGAAGGACTTGCGCGCGAAGCTGGGCATGTTCATGGACGGCGTCGCGCTGCCCATGCCGCCAGGCAAGGGGCCCGATCGCTTCAGTTATAGTTGGGACGGTGCAGCGCACATGTGGAGGAGGAAGACCGAGGCGAACGCGCCTGCGCTGGCGGGGGCCGATGAGTACGACAGACAGGTCCCGCTGTCGAGATCGATTCCTCTATGGGGATGCGCGTCGCAGGATGGCTTTGCCGCGGTGCTCTGGCATCTGGACAGCAAGAAAACCAACAGGGAGGATTGGTCCCAGGCGGTGAGGGATGGGAAAGTGACCGCTGCGCTGCGCGCACTGAACCCGAAGAGGAAGAGAGGGCCATGGACCATCCTCTGCGGTAACGAGGGGTTCCTCAGGGCCAAGGTCAGCATGGGGGCGTACAGGAAGAGGGGCATTGCCTTGTGGAGCGTGCCTCCCGAACGCCCCTTATCTAAACCCAGTAGAGATTTTCTGGGGCTGGCTTCGCAAGAAGCTGCGGTCTCTGGACCTGCAGGACTTGCGCAAGAAGCGGGCGCTCTTTGGCAAAACGGCTTACACGGCCAGGGT
>CAUYUJ010009036.1:142500-172500 GCA_963575745.1 Prorocentrum cordatum | reverse complement strand
CACAGCTGAGGCAAACAACCGTACAGCCGAGACGTTCCATGACATGCTTCTGGTCACGGAAGAACCGAATCTCTCCGTCCTCCACCTCCGCCCGACCCACGCCCCCACCCACCCCGTCCTCCCCCAATCCACAGGGGGCGGCCGCCTGGGGGGGCGCGCCTGGCTCTGGCACTGGGTCGTCCTCCCCCAGCTTGGCGGCGGCGATGGCCTCCCGCACGGACTCGCTGGGGTGGACATATTGCTCGGGCGTGATTCGGAAGAATCTCTCGGCAGCTGCAACGTCCAAAGGGCTCGGCTCGCACGTTCGAGCACGAAGAGCCCTGAGGGATTCCTTGGCCCTGGCATACTTATTGCATACTGAGCATCGATATTCACCCAGCCTCTCGCAGAACCGAAACTCGTGAGCCTCAAAGACGACCGTAGGAGCCACGCCCGCGTTCGACTGTGTCGGCGGCGTGTTCTCTCGAGGCTGGAGCTTATCAGTCGCTCGTGCCGCCGCCTGGACCATCCAGGCGAAAACTCTGCTATTTTCCTTGGCGGCCTTGAGTTCTGCAGCGTGAAACTCCTGCACCACACGGGCGGGGGTGTGCAGCAGAGCTCCTTTTTTGGCAGAGTGATCAGCCCACTCATTGCCTACAAAATTCTCAAAATCACATTCGTGAGAGTCGAGGACCGCCTCCAGGCTCCTGTGAGCGGGAACCCACACGAAACTTGGTGGCTCCTCATCTTCATACAGCCAACGCATCTACCTCCAGGTCGCTGCGTGCTTGGATCTCGCATCGCACGCAGTTGGGCTCCACTGCTGTCCTTCTCTCACTAAACTCAGGTGGTCTGAAAACACTATCGCAGGGTGCCCAGCCACCTCGAGTGCCTTGAGGCCCGCATAGTGCTCCGCTCTAGGCACCGACTGCACCTGGCCTGGTAGCGCTCCAAAGATGGCTCGGATCACCATCCCTGAGACGTCTAATTCGACCACAAACCAGCCGCACCTCGTAAGTCCAGGTAGGGACGAGGCCTGGCCCGATCCGTCGGTGTAGACCTTCCGCCCCCACTGGCCCCGCCAATCCCCCCACCCAAGAACAGGATAGTCCTCTTCGGGAGGCGACGGAAAGGGCGGCAAAGGCGGCAGCCCAAAATTTAAATAGAATTCGCTCGACCCAGACTGACTCGAATACTTGTCGCGAATCGCAGCACGTCGCTCGACCACGTCATCGGGCAGAGCTTCATCTAAGGAGTCAAGCATGGCCTCGCAACCAAACCACTGGTGCGCTTCCGATCCTAGCTCCATCTGGCAAACAAAACAGTTGGGCGACCTACGAAGCTGGATGGATTGGAGGCGCTCTGGGGTCCAAACTCCTGCGGCCCATAGTGAGCGAAGAGCCCCTCTCCGACCTGCATCCTGAATTGAGAGCATAGCGTGCCTCATGGCACGCCTCCGGCACGTCCCCCCCTGGCTATTGGGCAAGTGCTGGAGCATACGATCGGTATGCCACCGACGTACACCTCCTTCGAGGAAGCGTCGCACGTCGCACGGGCAAGCCCGAAGCATGCCTATGTGCATGCCAAGGGCCGATACGAGCACAGGTAGGGGGAAGCCACCGACCACCCCGCGCGAGGCAGAGTGGCCCACACAGTGGCCACCGGGCCTCTGGCTCCAGCCCGGGTGGCACGATTCTGCATCTTATCCTTGACGTCATTCCTCCTCCCCATCCTCCTCCTCCTCCTCCTCCTCCTCCTCCTCCTCCTCATATTCTTCTTCCTCCTCCTCTTCCTCCAGGAGGGGAACGGGTCCTGATCCATGCCCGACGGAGACGGCCAAGGGGCCACTCGCCTGTCCCGCAGGAGAGACGCAAAACGGACTGCTGTCGGAATCGAGGCATCAGACATCGGGTCAAAGAGATCGTCCACCCGGGTCGCCGGGTGCAGGGTGAAACTGGACTCAGGATGGGCTCCACACATTCCTCCAGCGAAAGTTCTTAGCTCACGGATAGCGGTGTCAGAAATCCCCGCCACTCCAGCCCCGTGGCCCGCAGCTGGGAGGAGCCCCGTGCGCCAGAGAGACTTGACTGCCTCCCCCGTGGCGTTCTTAAAACCCCAAACCTTGCGCTTCCTAGCCATGATCGTGCGCAGCCTAGCTTTTTCTTGCACTCGCAAAACTCTGGATCCATGCATCTCATGGCCCAAGCTCCTCATGGCTTTCTTGGCTCCTATGCCGAGGGTCTCGATTGTACTTGCAAAGCGATCTCGGCCTCTGGCTGAGTTGGCAACGAATCCTGACTTGCTGGCTTGCACCACTAGCCCTGGAGGCCTCACCTCCTCACAGAAGGTGTGGACAGCATTGGTCAACTGTCTGGACTCGCCCCTTCCACGCCCCGCCCCCCGCCTCTCCCCCGACCAGTTTACACTCACATCATCGATCAGATCTCGTGGCCTGACCGAGGGGTGAAGTCTCACGGTGTTCTGAAGGCTCCTAAACAGCAGAACCTTAAGCACAGTGGTAGCCATGCTGCACCCAGCTAGAATACCCTGGTTGGAGGGAACGGGGTATGAAAGGGAGGGGAAAGCTCGGAGGCAACGGGGTTGAAGGTAGGTCTGAACGGTCATCCATGCTAGCCTCGTCGGAAATCCTACAACTCGGGCTACGTCTAAGAGACTCTGCAGCACGACCGTTTCGTAACATTTGAGCATATCAATGAATACTGTCAAGCTGTCTTCTCCTACTTCGTGCGCGATCTCGGCACCTAAATTCAGAGAAAAGGCACTGTCCGACGAGGACCTGCCAGCTCCAGCCCCCCAAAAGCACTCCAAATCATGAGAGAGCTCCCAAGCAGCCGCGATGGGCCGTCTAACCCTGCCCCAGACACGGAGGAGGGTGTTGAGGAGGGCGATCAAACGGCAACCCCCTGACGGTTTGGGGAGTCTTACAAGTTGGGTCAGGATTCTACTGGACGGCCAGAACAGGAGCTTTACACGCCCCATGAAAAGCTGAGCTAAAACTTCAAACCAACGTCGCTGAGGAACATCAGGCTCCTGGGGGCGAAACCAAACTGGCCGGTGCCAGTGGCCCAGGGAAATTGCAGAATCGCTCTTTTCAAATCAGCAACCTCGAGTGGCGGAAGCTCGCTCCAGTCGGCCGCGTCGGCTTGCGACCGTGGTGCTGGGGCATCGTGCATTGACCAAATCGTGTCCCACTGCCGCATCGCCTTGTCGGCTAGCGCGTGTGGCTGCACTGTGGTTCTCGCCAGCATATTCGCATCCACTACTTCTTGCAGGGCTTTCCCCCTCGCGTGACGGTGTGCGAATCTGGCTCCATTCTTAAACGCATTGGTCGCACAGGCACGCCAGGCTGCAGCTGACTTCTCAGACTGCTTGTCCACCAGCTCTGCGGCCTGGGCTTCAATGGCCCCCAACAAAGCGTCGGAGTCAGCAGCGAGGAATTCCATTCCCATCAAGAACACATCTGAGGCCCAAGGCTTAATGTCGGCCAGGACTTGGTGTTCCTTCAGAATCTTAAAGAAAAACCGACCGAGCTCTATCATGTGCTTCGCTAGCTTTCGATGGGACAATTCTTCAGCCATGCCAGCCTTCTGCTGGTGGCCGATCAACACCGTGAGATTGAGAATCGCCTCCTTTGACCTACGCATGTGTCGGGCCCATCTGGTCGCCATGTTCCACGAACGATCAGCTTGTGACATGTACTCTCGCCTGTCGTGAGGCTGCCACTGGAACTTCGTCATGACAAAGCTTATGGGGCCTCCAGCACCACGATAAGCTTCGCCTTTGACTCCGACTAAATCGTGTCTCCCATGTAGCTCTAATTCGATCTGATGCAGGACAGCATCCCATGCTACCTGCAACTCGTCATTACTGCTGGCCGATGACACAAGGGCCCTGACTCCTTCCCATCTCAACGGGAACCGAGGGCACCCAGGGGGAGGCTGCTTCGGCACTGACCTGGGACCATGTAGCTCCCTTCGAAAAAACTGGAGGTCACGGCCTGACAGGGGTAGGACTACTGGCAAATGCGGAAAAGTGGCTGCCGCTTCCTGCACTGTCGGCTGGCCCACTCTGGCCATTACATTTGCCGAGGTGAGGAAGAAATCAATGCGACGGCCAGGCAGGCTCTGGCGACAGGTCGTCGCCGCTGGTGCCCGCAGCATGCCTCCCAGGCCGTGCAGCCAGGACAGGTCGCCCATTCTCGGAGGGCTCCATGTTGAAGTCGCCAGCCGCTATCCAGTCGTACCCCGCGTAGTTGAGGCGCTCGACGTAGCTGCTGACCTCTTGCATAACGTAGATATTGTTGTCTGACCATCCTTCATTCACATACAGGTACACTGTGATGAGCACCAGACCACCAGGCACTCCCCAGTGCACTTGCGCTGGTAGTGCACGTCCGTCTGCCAGCGATCCCGCCGTCATGAATGGGGCTCGCGTAATCATCACCGTCGGTCTCGCCAGTATTGCCAGCCCTAACTGTGTCCCGCCAGCATTGCCTGACTCTTTGGCCTCCGACCAAACACCCTGCCAGCCCATCTCAGAAGCTCTGGCCTGGGCGTCGGCAAGAAGCGCGGCCGATATGTGGTGCTCTTGCAACATGACCACTGTGTGGGTGCATCCAAGCAAGAACTCCGCCATCTGCTTCTCCGTCGAGCAGTTGAGTGTGACTATTGTGCCCTTCTCGTGCTCGCCGAAGGCGTCGCCCCTCGGGGGGGCTGGGGCCGCGGTGGCCTCTCTGCTCGGGCTGCCACGTCCGTCGACGTCGCGAGCAGAACGAGCGGGTGGGGACGGGGCATCGGCCACCCGTGCCGTTCCGTTCCCTCCGTGCCGTTCCGTTCCTCCCTCCGTGCCGTTCCGTTCCTCCCTCCGTGCCGTTCTTCCCTCCGTGCCGTTCCCACGGAGGGACGGCCCCCTTCCCTCCGTGCCGTTCCGTTCCTCCCAGTCCTTTGCCCCCCCTCGACCGGGCGCCGCGAGCTGTGCAAAGATTGCGCCGGCGTGCGCAAATGTGCGGAGCCGGGATTCTCGGGCGGCGCCGCGTCCCCCCATTGGCCCGCCCATGGAGTTGCCCGCTCGCTCGTGGTATGTATCTTGGGGGGGTTGTCCGGGTTGCCCCGGAGGGCGCTCCTGCAAGTTGTGTGTGTCCGCTGGAGAAGGCGTGCGGCCATGTGCGGGCATGGCATGGCCTTCCTGACCAGCGACCTCGTGGGCGTGGATCACGGAGATGCACAGCATGTGCGGGCACGCGCGGGGGGGCGGCGGCGTCAGCGCCGCCCCGCAAACGTGCGCGCAGGTGGGCGTGCACGCAGTGCGCGGCATGTACGCAGAGAAGACGTAGGAAAAGGACGGTGAGCGCTGTTTGAGAATGAGCCATGTATGCATACATCCTTACACATGCAAGCCCAACTCAATTTCGAAGTACACATGTATATATGTTTAAAGATGGGCATTTGGAGGCACAGACAAATACATGTACATATACACATACACACATATATATATATGCATATATGTGTATATATATATATATATATACATGTACACACGTCGACGCACCATTTGCTCGCATTTAGATCATCCACAATTCCTCTCTGTAGGCGCCCGCAGGCGCCAGCGATTATTGTCTCCCGATCGTTCAAGTGTCAGTTGTTGGGCCATCGGGTAATCGGACAATGCTTCCTTGGCTGCCTTGCACGACGCAAACATGTTGAGCTTGTTTGTGTAAGAATTGCAGGACATGTTGACCGAGTCAGCGCGTCGTTTTCGTCGTCGCCGTCTTCATATGGGAGGTGCGCTGGCAATCGTGCGCAGCAAGAGGTCGCCGCATTTGTGCTGAGCTTACTCGGTTGTGGCCGCGCGTTCAATTGCGTGCCAGACATTGTTCGCCGCGCTGGACATTGGTGGGTGGATATAATTCCCATCGGATGATGCTTCCTTCGCTACCTTGCGCGACAAGGATGTTGAGCTTGTGTGTACAAAGGTTGCAAGATAATTCGCGACATCTCCAATCGAGTTGGCGCGTCGTCTTCGTCGTCGTCGCCTTCGTCATTGTCGTCGTCGTTGTCGTCGTCACGGTTGTCGTCGTCGTCACGACGACGGTAGCGTCGACGTCTGTGGCAGAGGGTTGGGCGGTGGCCGCCGCGGCGGAATGATTTGTTTCAAGTTTTTTGGGGGCCTAATCCGAGCATAAGCCCGCGGAATCAATTTGTTTCCAATTTGTTGGGGGTATCAAAGAGTTGTTCTATTTCGAGGTGGCCGATCGCGCCCCTCGGTTTCAGGGGCGGTGGCGCTGAGCTGGCGCTTGAGTGACAAGCTTCCTTTGCGTGCCGCCTCGTCGGCCAGTGGGGGGACCCTTGCCGAAACGTCCTGCGCGGGCATGGCATTTGCAGTTCCTTCTGACCGGGGTGTTCCAGCAAGGGCCCCGCCTTAGAGCCGGGGGCAACGATAGGGGGGGATAGGCACAGGGGGGGATGCATCGACCCCCAATCGCCCACTGATCGCCGATAGGGGCCCGATGGCCCCAACCTGCCTGGGAAGGTGCGGACTCGCTATCGTGGGCTTATCCTCAATCTATCGGCGATGTATAGCCCATTGCAGGTCGATGTTTCCCCCCGTATGCCAGTCCCCCCCGATCGTTGCCCCTCAGCCTTAGAGGAATCCGGAGGTTCGGAGGCCAGCAAAAACTGGCGCTTGTGAGCCACATTGGCTGTGTCGCCAGCGGAAGTTCGGCACAACCTCGGCGGAAGCTGCTTGAAGTGAGAGCGTGACCTCCCGAGAGAGGTCAACGCCCGCGCCCCCAGGGTTTCGGAGCTGGGCGGGAGAGGAAAGCCGCAGAGGCTACCTGCAGCAGGCGGCTTTGGGGGCACTGGCCCCGCGAAACCCTGCGCGCCAGTGGCCAGCCAGCCCTGGAGACGCCTGTCGATTGCGTGTGTGGTCTCGCGGGGTCCAGCAGCTTTCGCCGATCCCGAGTGCCCATTTTTTCCCTTTGCCAACTCTCCCCGTTCCTGAGTTCACCCTATCCCGTCTGCCCCCTCCTCGTCCCAGGCGACCTTCCCGCCGAAGATCGAGCGCCTGGCCCGAGACCTCTTGCAGCAGCCCGTAAGGATCACGACGGGGCAGGGCGGCCAAGCCGCAGCCAACATCGTGCAACACGTGGAGGCCCTTGGGGGAAAGGTCGATGGGGGAGCGGGATGGAGGGGGGAGGAGGAGGTTTTCGAGGCCTCCTCTGAGTGCAATGTCTCTCCTTCGGCACACTCCCCGAGGGCGGCGCTCCCATCGCACGCGCCACCTTAGCCAGGCAAGGGTGGCCGTTCGATTCAGGCTCCTGCGCCGCGCACATCGAATTTGGAGGCCAGCCGCGAGTTGTTTCCGTCAGATCTACGGGGTCGAACCTCCTGACGACAAGATCGTCGAAACTAATCCTCACACGTGCCCGTTTCTTGACGACAGTCCAGGCGGTTTCTGGAGCGACTGAGCTGATTCCTCATCAGGTGCACGTCGAAGTTCCTTAACGCCCACTCTCATTGCGCACTTCAGGCTGCATGCCTCTGCCGCATCTGAACCGTATTTCCCCCAGGATCGCACACTGTTGCGGCCTTCGTTGCGTCAGAATTGCAGTTCTTCGCGTCATCTCGTCCACGAGATTCCTCTTCCTCGTTCGGTATATGGGTAGAGGCCTCTGGCGCTGGGGCCTCCATGGCGGTGCTCAACTAGCCCCGCTGGGATGCTCCCCAGTACTGCAGCCCGTCGGTCCAGTCATTCGAACCCGTTGTACTTCACAAGTGCCCTTTGCTTCCACATATGTGCGGGTTTCTGCTTCCCCACACATGGAGTGCCTCGCCGCGGAAGCACCCGCCGCGGAGGCTGGGCGGGCGAGGTGCCTCGAGAAGGGCCGGCTCTGTCTGGGCTCGGTGTCGCCGCTGGGCGCGCGCAGCGCTTCGGGAAACCACTCGCCGTGGCCCCCAGGGCCGCCGGGGGCGGCGGGCCCACGTGGGGTTTACGGGAGCTCCCCGGGCGCTCCCGGATCTCACGGAGCATCCAGGGAGGATCCCCAGGTGCCTCACAGGTGCACTTCACGATGCGTGGAAGACGGCCGACGGCGACGGCAGAGCGGCCCGCGGAGTCCCAGGAGGGCCCCCGAGTGGCCTCAGAGTAGCAGAACATCGAATGAAGTTCTGATGATTCGATTTGCCTCGCCTTCTCTGGCCGGCCCCAGCCCGCCACGGCAACGGTCGGACCTGCCAGATTGCCACACGAGAGCCCGAGGGAGCCCCACGAGGGCCCCAAGACGGCCCAAGTGGGTCGCAAGACGGCACAACGGGCACCCAAAACGGCCCGAAGAGGGCGCCAAACGGGACCCACGGGGAGTCTCGAGTGGTAATTATCTTCAAGAGTTCGCTCGGCTCCCAACATGCTTTCGACCCCCCCCCCGGGCGCCTCCAAAACGTCCCAGGAGGCTTGGGGCTTCCAAGAGGCCCCCGAAAGTCTAAGAGCACGCCAGCGCCCAATTGTTTTAACATTCTTGTTGCGAGAATGTATTCCCAAATGTGTATTCCGGATACTCGGTGTTGGAAGTTCTACGAAACACAAGGCGTTTGACGGATTTCGGCATGAACGCGCGACGACGCGCGCGTGTGCACACCGTCCCGTTTGTTGCAAGGGCTTGTTGAAAATTGATGATGTTTGACAAGCGCGTGTGCGCAGATCGTTTTTTTGGCGGAGTATGAGGGGGGGACCGATAAGGGGCTGCCTGGGATGGAGAGATTTGATATTTGAGATGGACGAGACTTTCAGATTGGAGATATGTAAATGGCAAAACAATCTGGCGGACCGTTAAGTCCAGAGGGGGGGAGGTAGATCCGAACATTTTGTTAGATTGGAAAGCCGATGTTGGGCAACGAGTATGGAGCAAACAATGTGGTGCAGTATGTGCGGTGCTATATACATTGTGAGGTATGTATGTTTGTATATATGTGTGTGTGTGAAACTATAGATCACTAGGTATCCATAGACATATGTATACATACATGTCTCTCTCTACATATATATATATATATATGCGTATGTGTATAGATAGTTATTCATATATATATAGAGAGAGAGAGAGAGAAAGACCTGAATGGCTTCGCCCTTTGCCGCCAGTCCTCCTATTACTAGTGCGGGCGGCTGCGCGGGGGTCTCCTTTGGGCCTCTTGGGGGTCTCCTTGGGGCCTTTGGGGGTGTCCTCGAGCCTCTTGGGGGTCTCCTTGGGGCCTCTTGGAATCAATATGTTGGGGCCTCTTGGAGGCCTCTTGGGGCCTCTGGGGACCCTCTTGGGGCCTCCTGGGGCCTTCTCGCGGCGGAAAGGTAGAGTTTTCGGTTCGTGGACTCCCTCTTGGACCGTCTTGGGGCCCTTTTCGGCCGTCTTGGGGCCTTCTCGGGGGCCTCTTGGGCAGTCATGGGGGCTTCTAGGGCCGTCGTGGGGCGATCTTGGGAACCTCTTGGTCCGTCTCGGAGCGTCGGAAAGCCGAAAAGGCGACAAGGCGAAACACCTTTAAAACAATGTGAGGAAGATCGTTGGTTTTTGCTTCGTGGGGCCCTCTTGGGAGGCCTCTTGGAGGCCTCTTGGGCCGTCTTGGGAGCATCTTGGGTCGTCTTGGGGCGATCGTGGGACATTTTGGGGCCATCTTGGGCCGTCTTGGCCTCCTGAGGCTCTCTTCGGAGCCTCATCCGGCGATTTTGGAGGCCTCTCGGGCCGTTCTGGCCGCGCGGTGGCGTCACCATGAGAAACCTGGGGTGGCCTGGAGCAGTCTGGATTTGAGGTTTCCCCCCCCCTCGTTGGCTGTTTGGTGGCGCGGCGGGGCCCCTTAGCAGACAGTAAACAAGAGGCAGGAAACAGAACTGGACAGACAAAAGGCCAAACAACAAACGACAACACATAACACATGACAGCATACCGCACAAATCTTCGCAGCCTTGCGCCCCCGGAGGGGGCTGGTGGATTTATGTTGAGCAATATATATTTTACAACCTATGTGGCGCAATATTTGCGGAGCTAGATATGTGGCGCAATATATGTGGTGCGCTTCACCAGCGCTCGCAATGAATTGTCAACTCCACTGCTCGCGCAATCATGCCACCCACCCACCCGCAGCTTGGTTTGCAAGACCCCTGCGACGGCGACTGCGATGAGTGCTTGGCGTTGGCTGGTGCATCTCTGAGGCCGCGCTAGCTCGCGCATGCTCGCGCGCGCAGCAGCGGCCAGCTAGTTCGGCGCGACCAGCGCGACCGCGGTTGCGTTGATCAATGGGCACTTCCCAGCGGACACTTCAGTGCGAGTCGGTGACTTGGGCGGGCGCAGTATCATGGCGACGCCGACAAGAGTAGACATGATGATACGAACAGGGATGATGGTGACGATGGTGAAGATGACGACGGCAAGGCCAATGACGGCGCCGATGCTGATTACGCCGGCCGATAACGATGACGATGCCCCCGCGTCGGTGATGAAGGTTTTGGAACGAGTTCGGCATGCTCGCGCGGCCGACGCGCGCGAGTGGCCCGCGTGGTAAAACTTGACACGGGTCGTGCCACCCCAGCTCGCGCGGAAGGGCGTCCGGATGAGTTCGACATGTGGCGCTAGAGGCCCGCTTGGCAGAATTTCATGACAATGTTGAAAAATCGATGGTTGTTTCGAGAATGCATTTACTTATTCGTTTCGCTCACTCCGCCGGCCCATCTTGCATTATTCGTGCTATATGTTTGTGTGTTCGTGGCGAGCGAAAAGGCGAAGGAGAAGGACGAGGAGGAGGAAAAGGGGGGTATGAGGATGAGGAAGAGGTTTCTGGAGAGCTTTTTGTGTCAAGGTGAGGCGAAACTGGTCATGGACAAGGCGCCTTTCTGGGAGTCGTTTGGGGTCTTCGGGGAGGCCGTTTGGGGGCCTCTTGGCGGTGCGCTTTCGTTCGAAGATTGAGGGCCATTGACGCAGAGGGGGGAGAAGGACGAGAGGGAAGAAAGAAGGAAGGGTTACTGAAACGATCGGAGGCATTTGTTTCGGCCTCTTGGCGGTAAGTCTGACACCTCCTGGGGCGGTTCGGGGCCTCTTGAGGGCCTCTTGGGGGTCTTGGGCCTCTCGGGGGCCTCTTGGGGGTTTTTGGGGGGCCTCTTGGGGCCTCCAGGGGACCTGCGCCTGGACCTCGAAATGTCCGCTCGGGTCCCGCGTCTGGGTCCGCTCTTGGAGCCGTCTTGGGAGCCTCTTCGGCCATCTTGGAGGCCTCTTGGGCTGTCTTGGGGCCCTCTGGGGCATTTGTGCGCGTTCTTGGAGATCTCTTGGGCAATGTTTGGGCGATCCTGGAAGCCTCTTGGGTCGTCTTGGAACGCCGGGAAGCTCCAGGGCGAGATCGCCAAGAACCTTCAAACAATGAAGGGAAATCCATAATTTCTGCCTCTTGTGGAGCCTCTTGGGAGGTCTCTTAAAGCCTCTTGGGTGTCTTTTGGGATCTCCCTCTTTGGGGATTTTTGGAAACCTCTTCGGGCTTCCAGGGGACCTCTCTGCGCCTAGAGCTCGACATGTCCGTTAGGTCCCTCGTCTGGGTCCGCTCTTGGAGCCATCTTGGGAGTATCTTCGGCCTGTTGGGCTGTTTTGGGGCGATCCTGGAAGCCTCTTGAGCCGCCTTGGAGCGCCAGTAGGCTTCCAAGGCGCGAACGCCAAAAGCCCTCAAAAACTACAGCAACATCACTAATGTCTGCCTCTGTGGGCCATTTTGGGAGGTCTCTTGGAGGCATCTGGGGGCGCCTTGCTGGCGCTTTGGGCTGTCTGGAGGCCATCTCTGGCGTCTTGGATCGCTCTTGGGCCGTCTCGGGTCATGTTGAGCTCTCTTGGAGACCACTTGAAGCGCTCCCTGGAATGCTCTTGGGAGTCTACTGAGACCTGGCCGGGACCTGCCCCGGACCTGGCCGGGACTTGCGTTTTTTTTTTTCGTCCAGGGACCCCCAGGGGCGGCCCCGCGCGCGCAAATTAGAATATTGTTAACCAGTCGCTTGAGATCTTAGCACACCCTCGGCCCGTTGGGCCGGGGAATTTGAAAATTGATATTGCAAACTCATGTGTTGTTTGTTTGTGTTCGAAACATTCGTTGTTGTAATCCACACGAAATACATGGTTGTTGTAGGATTCCAGCATGCGCGCGACGACGCGCGCGCGTGCACTTCGTTTTGTCTTATGTACATGATTCTGCCGACAGCACGCGCGCAAGGGCGTTCGAGCGATTTTGATATGCGCGCACGAGAGGCTTGTTTGGTAGCAAATTATGAACATGTTGGAAACCTTATGAGTTATGAGTCGGTGTATACATGTATACACATATACATGTACATCTTATGTATATGTATGTATATATGTGTGTATATATGTATGTATACATATATATCAGTAATCAATAAAATACATATATATATATATATATATATATATATATATATCAGTAAACAATAAAAAAAGGGCGCGATCGCCAGCTTGAAAGCAACAGCCCGCGTTGCGAAACCATGCTTCCTGGGGAGGGAAATCCTCGCAACACTTGATTTTGAAATCCTGACAACAGCCATGGTGTTCAAAGGATTTCGGCATGGACGCGCGCGCACTGCGTCCCGTTGTTTTGTTCAAGGGATTCCTGGAAACAGTTATTTTTTATTAACGAGTGCGCGCATAGAATTCTTCTGCGGAGGATGAGAGGGGGTGGTGGCGTTGCCAGTTTGGCTGGGATAACATGAGCTCGTATTTAGGATGGGCGATGGGGCAGAATTTCATTCACAATGCAACACGAGAAAGGGAGCGGTTAAGTCCGGGGGGGGCGGGCAGATCGTAATATTTTATTGCCCGGGGAATTAATGTCTGTTCGCACTGAGTTGTTCACTCCACTGCTCGCGCAATCATCCCACCCGCCGACCCGCAACTTGGTTTGCAAAACCCATGCGGCGGCGAGCGCGCGCAGCGACCAGCTAGTTCGGCGCGACCGACGCGGCCGCGTTGGCGCTGACCGCTGGGTATATCCCAGCGGGCACTTCAGTGCGGGTCGGTGACTTGCGCAGGCGCGGTATCATGACGACGCCGATTGTGATATTAGCGATGATGACAACGATTGTGAGACTAGCGATGATGGTGGCGATGGTGACAACGGCGACGGCAATCAATGCCAGTAACGGTGCCGATGTTGATCATGCTTGCGATGACGGCTCCCTCGCGTGGGCGAAGGTTTTGCAGGGAGTTCGACATGCGCGCGCGGCTAGCGCGCGCGAGAGTGGCCCGCTCGGTATTGGACGACGCGGATCGCGACCCCCCTACCTGCAGCACGTGCGCAAGGGCGTTCGAATGAGTTCGGCATGCGGCGCGAGGGGCCCGTTTGGCCGAACGCACTGGCAATGTTGAGAAACCAACGGTTGCCCTAAGAATGTGCAGGAGCGCGCGCGCAGGATTCTTGGGACAATTGATGTTGCAAAACCATGTGGTTTATATTTGTCCGGGACATTCGATTTCGAAATCCAAACAACTAGCCAGGTGTTTGACGGATGTCGGCATGCGCGCGACGACGCGCGCGCGCATTCCACCCCATCTGTTGCAAGGGGTTCTGGCGACAGCACGCGCGCAAAAGGGCGTTCGAACGATCCCGACACGCGCGCGCATGAGGGCCTTTCGGTTGCAAGTTACGACGATGTTGAACACAAACAATTGTAGTTGCTTGAAGAATTATGAAAAACCCGAGCGCGAGTTTTGTTTGAACAAGCTCGTTGCGAAGCCTTGTGTATTTTAGTTCCCATGTTTGCGGGACTGTTGGAAACCTTACGGGGCCTACGGTGTTGGAAGGATTCCAATACGCGCGCGCGACGACGCGCGCGCGAGCACTTCGCTTCATTTGTTCGTAAGGGGTTCTTGGACATGTATGGATTATGATAAACGAGCGTGCGCGCATAGTGCTTTTTGCTGAGGACTAGGGGGGAAGTGTTACCGGCCTGGCAGGGAGTTTACGAATCCATATGTTGGATGGACGATGCGGCAGACCCATATGTAAATTGCAAGACGAAAAAGGGGGCGGTTAAATCCGGGGGGGGTAGATTGACAAGTCCCAGGCCCGTGCAAACATCCCACCCGCCCACCCGCAACTTGGTTTGCAAAACGCATGCGGCGGCGAATTGCGATGAATGCTTGGCGTTGGTTGGTGCATTTTTGCGGCCGCTGTAGGCCTCGCATTCTTGCGCGCGCAGCGGCCAGATAGTTTGGCGCGACCGACGCGGCCGCGGTGGCGCTGACCGCTGGGCACTTCCCAGCGGGCGCTTCAATGCGAGTCGGTGAGTTGGGCAGGCGCGATATCATGACGACGCCGACAACAGTAGACACCTTGATGAGAGTAGCGATGATGGTGACGATGGTGGCGTTGACGACGGCAAGGCCAATGACGGCGCCGATGTTGATCACACCCGCCGGTACTGATGACGATGTCCTCGCGTCGGCGATGCAGGTTTTTGAAGTAGTTCGACATGCGTGCGCGGCTGACGCACGCGAGTGGCGCGCGTGGTATGATTTGACGCGGATCGTGACCACCCCCGCCAGCACGCGCGCAAGGGTTTTCGAATGAGTTCGACACGCGGCGCGAGGGGCCCTTGTGTAAACAATTGATGAACATGTTGGAAAACCGATGGTGGTTCCCCGAAGAATCCGCACGACCGCGAGTGCAGGATTCGTTTGGAAATTGGCGTTGCAAACCTATGTGTGTTTTGCACGTTTTCGGGGCAGCCCAGACCCCCTCACGAAACCTCAGGTTGTTGAAAGATGTCGGCCTGCGCTCGCGACGACGCGCGCGTGTGCACGTCGTTCCGTTTGTTGCAAAGGATTCTTGAACACTGATGGCTTTTGATAAACGAGTGCGTGCGCATAGTATTTCTTGCACAGGAGGGGGGATCGAAATCCAGCCTGGCTGGGATGGCTTGAATTCGTTGACGATGTGGCAGAACCAGATGCGAATCGCACTTCGGAAAGGGGCCCGTTGGCCTCGGTGGGGTATATCCTGGTTTTTTTTCTGGGATCTAGAATCGGTGTGGTGCAGCACGTGTTGTCCAGTCGATAGGATTGCAGTCGCCGCCGGTCGCTGCCGATTGATCTGCCAATTTTCGACTGGATTGCAACGGATTGGACTGCAATTGGTCGATGGGATTGCAGTCGATTGGCCTGCAATCGATTGGGTAGCAGTCGATTGGATTGCAGCGGGTGGTGGTACAACGGGGCGGCGGCGACTGGGCGGCGAAGGCGGCAACAAGGCGGCGGACCCGACAAACGAGCCCAGCCGACGGGCGGTGACGAGGCGGCGACGGGGCGGCGACGGCGGCAACAAGGCGGCGGACCCGACACCTGGGCCCAGTTCTTCAGGAGACGGGCGAGATTCCCTAGGTGCAGGCACTGCTTGGGGAAACAGCTTCGGCACAGCACGAACCCCCGCAATCCGCAATCTGCTCGATAGCTTCAAGCACAACCCTCCCGACGGCCTCCACGCGCACAAAACATCGATGCCGGTCAAGTCTTTGAGGAATTCGACTGCTCTCTCCGAGTGAGGCTCCCGACAGGCCAAGACCGCCTCATCAAAAATACTCCCAGGTCGCCCGAAGCCCGAAGACGCCCCAAGAGACTCCCAAGACGCCCCAAAAGACTCCCTCTCCCCCGCCTCCTCCTCCTCCTCCTCCTCCTCCTCCTCCTCCTCCTCCTCCTCCTCCTCCCCTCCTCCTCCTCCTCCTCCTCCTCCTCCTCCTCCCCCTCCTCCTCCTCCTCCTCCTCCTCCTCCTCCTCCTCCTCCTCCCCCTTCTCCTGTCGACCCTGTCGATCCTTGCGTAGCCATGTCCCTCCGGACGAAAGACCACGGTGGCGGGCGAACGCCCCTCGCCAGGACCGCCACAAACACCCCAGGATGGCCCCAAGAGGGGACCACGAGGCGGAAGTCCGAGCTGGCCAGCGGAGAACACGCCACAACCTTGGAAGCGGGCGTCCGCCGCCCAGTGCTCGCACAGCCAACCGCTATCGCACGCGTGGGCATGACCCTGGCGAGGCAAGCTGCTCACCGTGCACGCTCGCCCTGCCGCATCTCCTCCACTTGCAGCCGACAACGGCGTTCGTTTCGTGTACCCGCTGCCACGGCCAAGGCTGCCGCACGCGTGGAGAGGCAAGCTGCTCACCGTGCACGCTCGCCTTGCCGCCTCTCCTCCGCTGCAGCCGATGCACAGCATTCGCGTCGTGTGTGCCCACTGCCACGGCCACGGCTGGACGGCTGGCCCGCAGAGGGACTGCCGCTGCCCACCGTGCCGTGGACGTGCGCCACCTCTGCGGGGGGGGCCTCCTCATCGTTGCGCAGGGGCGCGGTCTGGGCCGCAGGGTTGTCTTTCTTGATGGGCCTGTTTTTGCACCACCACCACCTTAAGTTGGAGGGGGGAACGAAGGTGGAGGACGAGGAGGAGGAGGAGGAGGAGGAGGAGGAGGAGGAGGAGGAGGAGGAGGAGGAGGAGGAGGAGGAGGGGGAGGAGGAGGAGGAGGAGGAGGAGGAGGAGGAGGAGGAGGAGGAGGAGGAGGAGGACCCCCTTCCCCCTCCTACTTCTCCACGGGGCGGCGCGAGAGCGCGAAGAGAAACGAGCTTCGCGCTGCGCCTCCACGAACCGCAAGTTTCATGCGATGCAACTTCAAATTGGGCTCCCAAGAAATGTCTGCGGCAGGATGCCCAATGTTTGCGCAGTCGGCCACTTGAAGGGACTTCACTAATTCTAGTGTGGCAGTATCCCCATGCCCGGCCTGCGCGGGGAGGTGTTGAAGAGCGACGACGAGAAGTGGGACTGGATGTCGAAGCACATCGACGGCATGCTCGAGAAGGGCCAGGTCGCGCTACCGCCTTTCCCAGCCTGTAGATGGTTTGCCTCCCCCCCTCCTATCGTTTATCACTTTGCTCCTATCCGTGGCCACTTGGGCTCCATCTCTGTCTTTGAAGAACTTGTTTAGGCCAGTGCGCTGCGTTCTGTCTGCTTTCGGGCGCGCACTCGAGCGAGGGAAAGGTCCGTGGGCATGTTGCTTGGGGGGCGTGCACTCCCCGCTTGGAGCTCGTCGTCGTGGGCCGCGTAGCCCCCGCCTGGTCGGCTGGGGCGGGGGATCCCCTTCGGTTGGCCACGCGACCAGTCTGGTCGACATGGGTTTGTTTTGAGGTGAGGCCGTCAGTGAGCGCTGGGAAATAAAAGGCAGGCAGGGGGTGGTCGAGGGCCCAGTCGTGCTTGGAAAACCACAGAGACCTCTCCAGACAGCTCACGAGCTAAGAGGCATTCTGATGCGGCCCTTCGTGCCAAGTGTCACGCCGTCTGATCTAGCCGGACGAGGCTGGGACGAGGATAAATAGGTTCCAGAGCGTTCTGAAACGCTCTCAGGGCGTTCCGGAACGCTCTGAGAAGGCCGCGGCGCCCGAAACGTCCTCCAGAACCGCCAGATCTCAGAGCATCCTCAACCCGAAGTATTCTCGTTCTGGCTTCCTCTTATCTAGATCCGAGATCTTTGCGCGAACGTCATGCCACCATCAGCAGTTTTACCATTTCAATTCGCCGTTGTCCTCGAGTTCCTCTGTCCGAGCGTGAGTGATGCACCTACCATGATACGGGGCTAGTCAGCTGCGGCTGCTGGCCAGTCTTCGGCAGCATGCTGGTCTAAGGAATGGCTCCGCTGGCGCTCCAGAAAAGTCTGAATCAACGAGGTGAGACACATTAGTCTCCGTTGGTCTTCATCCCCCAAAGACCTCTTCATCGCATCGTCGCCCCATCATCCTCGCCGCTGCAGCAGAGCCAGGTCCTCGTTTTCGTCAAGTCCATTGCCAGTGCGGAGGAGACCCGGGGGGGCGAGGTCTGGAAACGAAGGATCGTCGGAGCCAGCGGCTGCAGGAGGAGACGCTCGGAAGGAGGAGGACCAGAACATAAGAGTGGGGGGGGAGCGAAAGGTGGAGCGGGGTGGGGTATCGGGGACGGCGACTGTGAAGGAGTCTCCTTCACAGTCGCCGTCGCCTGGCAGGCAGGAGAAAGGGGGGTGGGGAAGAGGTGAGGGCACCCGGGGGGCCAGGGAGACGAGGACAGGGGGCGGGAGACTGGGGGAGTGCGGGCGGGTGACTGGGGGTCGGGTGACCGGGGATCGGGGACAGGCGGGGGCGAGAAGAATCGGGCGAAGAGAACTATGCACATGCACCGATCCTGGCAATGCCCATCCTTGACCCAGGATCGGTGCATATGCCTTCCTGGCCAAGGTAGGAGGGCGTATGCACCGATCCTGGGCTCAGGATGGGCCTGGCCAGAATCGGTGTATGTGCATAGTTCTCTTTCCTCTAGGTGCAGGGGCAGGGGGGAGGATGAGGAGAAGGGTGAAGAGGATCAGGAATTCACACCATTATCGAAATCGCCATCGCAGATCGTCTGCGGTCGCGAGCAAGCAATTGACCTACATTTTGAAGCACGTAGTTCGAGTGGTTGGCAACGTGTCGGGCACACCCAACATGAAGTTTCCTTGTTGTTCGTGCACCAAGATCTTGTCTAGTGAGAGACGCGCAGATTTGAGAAACTGCCAGACCAACTCGCTGTCAATTCGAGTGGTAGATCCCCATAGCTCATGGTCAGAGGTTTGCAAGACCGCCCTGGCACAAGGGCACGTGAAACTCGTAATACAAGCTGGCGGCGGTGTCAAAGACAGTCAATGCGACGCAGCTGCTCTGACAATGGGTCGGTGGGCCGAGGCGCCAGGAAGCTGCACGTTTGATCCTATGATTGCCCACCGGCCCAGCATGTTTCTTGACCCGATTTGCAGCGTGTGCGGGGCAGATGCTATGGCCCTCGACGGTGCTACGAGGGAAATCGCCAGCCCTGTTACCCGGTTTAGGATTCTAACGGCTATTGGCTAGACTGCTGGAGGTAATCCAACGAAAGAGAAAGCGGAAGGGGAAGAGGGAATGAGGAAGCATGACGAATGATGATGAGGACGAGGCGGACGAGGAGGGAGGAGGTCGGGCGGGCACACATTCGAGGGGTCAACCCTGCTCTGTCTGATAGTCCGGTGCGCGCCCCATGCACGTCGGTCGCAGACCCGATTCGTTGTCAAATGGGTCTACAAATTCCTCTCTCCCAGGGTCAAGGCAAGAGGAGGGAATAGAAGAGACAGCGAGCGCTTGGGCTGCCACCGGAGACCTTCCGTACTTCCGTGCCGTGGGCACGACTCGGTTCAGTTCGATTCACGCGCCATCGGCCGTCGAAGGAGGATGAGGGGGAGGCGGAGGCAGCATGGGGGAGGCGGAGGCAAAGGGAAGCAGGGAGGCAGGAGAAGGGCTTCTCTCTATCGGAAAAGAAGAAACGCCATAAACATCAATGTTTGGCGCTCCGCGCGGATTTAAGCCCAGAAGCCTTGCTGCGGACCCCTCCTCGCAGGATCCACTTCTTCTTCTGCTTCGGCATCGTCGCCGACGACGCCGAACTCGCACTCCTGGTCTTAGTTGGGGCTGGGCTCCCTCTCGCCTTCGTCTTGGCGTCGTCGAAGGAGGCGCGGCCGCCGTAGAGTTAGGTCGGGCACGTCCCTCTACATGAGGCAAATTCAAAAATACTCAAAACATATCTGGGACGATGTTTTGATTATTTTAAGCTAATCTTGAGCATTGTTGGTGTATGTTTTATTTGTCGTCCAAAATCCGCCTGTAGGGGGACATGCCCGACCGAAGTTTACCACGTCAAGTTACGATGCCAGCAAGGCCTCCTGGGACTTCCGGACGGACCCGAGCTCGAGGATGGACATTGGACCTGCGGGGCCTGCGGGGCCTGCGGAGCATGTTGGCGGGGCCAGGGTATCCCTGGGCGCAGCGGCTTGCGCCGAGTGTTTGGCGGCTACCGCGCCTCTCCCCGCCCAGCGCCTTGTGGAGCGCGGCCGCTGCAGTGGCCCAAGATCCAGGGGCGCCCGCCTCCTCCAGCGGCGCGCCAGGCGTCTCCCTGAGACTGCATGGCACGGAAGCTGCAGTGCTGCCCCCGCGCACACCCGCTGCTCGGCAGCCCTCGCTTCAGCCCCGCCTGCTCCAACTGCAGCCCCGCGAGCTCCGTCTGCTGCTCCCTCGGCTGCTCCGCGATCTCCGTCTGCTGCTCCGCGAGCTCCTCCTGCTGCCCCGCGTGCTCCTGCTCTTGCTCCAGCCAGCTCATGGTGCTTGCCTTTGTGCCTCGCCGGGCGTCCGTCGCGCCGCCAGTGTGCGCTGGGGGCGGGGGGCCAGCTCGGCCGGCCCAGGCGGCGCGCGGTCCACCGCGCGGCGCCGCGCACGGGCGCCCCGCCAGGTGAGCCACGTGGGCGCCCTTGGCAGGCGTCGCCGGGCAGAGCCCAGGCGAGACAGCGACGCGGCCAGGGTTACGTCGGGCATGCCCGTCTACAGGCGAAATATTGCAGGATAGTCAAAAAGTAGTCTGGTGACGTTTTCTTTCTGCCATTTTTGGACTATGTTCGAACCTGTGTTAGCTGTTTTCATTTGTTCTTCCAAAATCCGCCGGCGTCCCTGGCGGGCAAGCGTCGCCGGACAGAGCCCAGGCGAGGCAGCGCCGCGGTCAGGGGCCTCGGGGGCAGCCGCAAGGCAGGCTGCGTCTGTGCCTCGAGCTCCGTCTGACTCGTCGGGCTCGGGGGCAGTGGCGAAGCCCGGGGTCGCTCGCGCTCGGTGCTCGTGCAGCCTAGAGCTGCTCCAGAGGAGCACGCCCTGAACTGCCGCGGCAACTTCAGGACGAGGAGGGAGGAGGGAGGAGGCATGGAATGGGGATTGAGGGGGGATGAGCACAGACGGATGACGGTGGAGGGTGCGAGTTGGGCGGGAAATGCGCGCACCACCGTGTTCCTCTGCTCGCTGGCAACGGCAGCAACACTCATTTGACAGTCATGAAGGCTGTGATCCGACAGGCAGTGAGCATTGCAGGTCAGGGAGCCGATCGAACGACTACGTGCGCCGTAAACGCGACATCGAGTGCGTTGTTGCGAAACCGGCGTGATCCCATCAGCAGTCTTGTCAGGTTCAACGCAGAAGTGTTCGTTGTCGCACTGCAAACGTGCTAGCTAGTCTTCACGCTTCGCGTATCCCCACCAGCCCATTCAGAAACCCTGCCCTTCAGAGCTGACGGGGAAAGGGACGAAGAGACACATCTAGGGAAACAAAGCGAGCAAGGGGGTGGCCTTGGAAGGCCTCTTCGAGCCATCATTGGGTGCCGCGTGGGGGCGAGGGGAGGAGGACGAGGAGGAGGAGGAGGAGGAGGAGGAGGAGGAAGAGGAAGAGGAGGAGGAGCGAGGAGGACGAGGACTCGGATGAGGCTGAGGACGAGGAGGACGAGGACTAGGATGGGGACGACGCGGACGAGGACTCATGGAACTAGAGGTATTCTTGCGGCTGCTGCTGGTGCTCTCTGGAGTTTGGGGGGCCCTCTTGGACCCTCTTGGTAATCCTGGAAGGCTTCTTGGAATCTTCTTGGAGGCCATCGATTACAGGATGGGGAGGTCCCCAACTCAACTCCCCCCTCAGGAGCCGGCAAACTGCTTCTTGGGGCTTTTTTGGAGCGCTCTTGGAGCTGTCTTGGGGCCGTTTGGAGCATCTTGGGAGCCATCTTGAGCCAGCTTGGGCTATCTGAGCCATCTTGGAGGTCATCTTGGGCTCTCTGAGACCGCTCGGGGGCCGGGCCTCTCGGGTGCCTCTTGGGGCCCACTTGGGACCCTCTTGGAGCCCTCTTGGGGCTCTCTTGGAAGCCCTGGAGCTCCTCTTGGGGCCGTCTTCGAGGCTATCGATCGAAGGAGGGAGGCACCCGATCGAGGTCCCCCCTCGGGTGCCACGATCCTTGAACGGATCGCGGCCCCTCACGTCCAGTTCCAGGGGAGGGGGTAGGGGGAGGGGTCAAGACACCCTCTCCGCACGCAAGCCGTCCAGCTCACTCCCACCCGCCCTCCCACCACATAGGTGGCATCTGAATCTCGGCATAGCCAGGGATCGCCACTGGATGGACAGCCACTGGGAACCAAAACGGATGCCAGGTGCGTGACGCTCGCCGAGGGCTCCACATGCGGTTGGCGTGCCATCCTCATAGAAAACGTGATGCCCCCCGTCCGCATGGTCCAGATGCTGATGTGGGGGGCGTCAGCATTGTTCTGGGCCTGCGCACAGCAAGCATCATCATGCGGGCACCATCGCCGCCCCTGGCAACAAACCATACAAAGTGATCGCGGGTGGCCCTCACAATACCCACGACGTTGTCGCAACGTGCACGTTGCATTGATTTTGACACGGATGATGACCCTGCACAAAGAGGCTTCTCTAAGGGTGCCCCGCCATCCCTGTCAAAAACAATGCAACGGGCTCACAGGGCGGCAGCGCACTGTCCAGGTTTTGCTGCAATGTGCACTGCGTATTGTTTTTGAGAGGGGTTGTGGAGGGTGTTGGCAGGGTGGGCACCGCAATGTGCATGTTGCATTGTTTCTTGACATGGATGGTGGGGGGGGGCCCATGATGTGCGCATGGTTCTGGGTTGGCTGCAGGCCGGGTGGGGGAGGGGGTGTCAATTCATAGGGAACAGTGATCAAGACACCCTTCAGATAGCAAGCCGTATAGCTCACTCCCACCCACTCTCACAACACATAAGTAACACCCGAGCCTCAGCATGTTTCGCGATCGTCTTTTGATGGGCAGCTACTGGGAATCAAAACCGAGCCCATGTGCGCGACGCTGGGGCGAGGTGCCCCACGCGTGCCAGGCGCGCCACGCGCGCCAGGCACCCCTGGGGCCCGAGCGGGCCAGGCACGCCTAATGCGCCAGTTGCTTCCTCCAGCCGCGCCAGGTGCGCCACGTCCTGGGCACGTGCAGAGTGTGTCGGGTGCGCCTGCGCACGTGACAGCACACATCGGTAAACATGGCGGCCCCCACCAACCCTGTCGAAAACCAAAGCTCATCATAGTGTCTGGTGGGCCTGCGCACAGCAGGCCATACGCCACCATCCCCGCCGTCCTTGACAAAAACCACTTGAAGATGATCGCGGGGTGGCCGCACACTATCCACACTTAGTCGCGAGATGCATTTTGTATTGTGTCTTTGTCAGGGAGGGTAGCCCTGCGACAGCAGGCAATATGCTAACACCCCCACCGTCCCAGTCGAAAACAATACAAAGTGCCCGCGGGCCTCACGAACATGACTCCAGACTTTGCCCCAGAGTGTACTGTATATTGTTTTTTGAAAGGGATGGTGGGTGGGGGCCCTTGTCGCGTCGGTTGCAAATGCTCCGAATTTGGAAGCAGAGTGTGTTGTGTATTGTTTTTTGGCAGGGATGGTGGGGGGGGGCCCTCATGGTGTGCGCATGCTTCCGGGTTGACTGCCGGCCGGGTGGGGGAGGGGGTGTTTATTAATAGGGAACAGTGATCAACCCCTACCCGAAGGGGAAGAAGGGCTTTCGGAAGAGGACAGAAAGACATCGTTAGACCACCTGCGACCTGAGGGCTGGTGGATTCCTTGCATGTTGCAGACATGCGCCCGGCTATGTTGGCTCCCCTTGCGGCCTGGGCCCGACAAATCCGATATACCCGAGTATGATCGACCGTTGTCTTGTCAGACAACACATCTTATTCTGTTCAAGAAAAATTGAAGCGCGATCATGGTCCCCTTTCCGGGGAAGTCAGCGATAATGGATACATATATATATATATATATATATATATACATATTAAAATACCGCCCCCCCTGGCCCCAGGTCCCATACCTCCCCGTGACATCTCGGGGACGCTCCTGGTACCGCTCCCCCGGCCTTTCCGGGGAGCCTCCACAGGAGGGCCCAAGACGCCTTCCAGGAGCCCCTAGCATCCAAAAGGATGGCCCACGACGCTCCCAAGCAGCACAAGTCAGCTCTCCGACGGCTCTCGAGGCTCCCAGGTGGCCTCCAGAAGACCCCAAGAGAGGTCCGAGAGGCGTCCCGGGACGGCCCGAAGATGCCAAAAGCGTCGATTCCCATAGAGTTGTTCAATGGTTTTGGCTTTCGCGTTTTCGCTTCCAACGGTCCAAGAGCGCCGAAGAGGCTCCCAAGACCGTCCCAAGACCACCCAAGAGGCCCTCAGGACGGCCCCAAGACGGGCCAAGAAGGCTCTAAGACTGCCGAAGAGGCGCCCAGGACAGCCCCAGACCACCTCAGAACAGGCCCAAGATGGGCCCAAGAGCGGGAGCAGGATGCTTCCAGAGACCTCCGAGAGGCCTCGGGGACCCCCCAGAGGCCTCCAACACACCCCCGATCCCTCGGAGACCCCAAGAAGACCCCGACGAGGCTCCAAGAACAGCCCAAGAGAGCTGCGAGAGCCGTCCCGAGAGAGCCCAAAGAGGGTAAAATCGTTGATTTCCCATGGTTTATCTAATGTTTTTAGCCTTCTCGAGTTTTCAAAGTGGATTCCTACTCGGAGACCCCACACATCCGCTGACATCTGGCCAGTACCGTGCCTCCCAGCTTCCCGGGAGCCCACAAACAAGACGCCCATGGACAGCCCAAGACGTCTTCAAGAAGCCCCCAGAACGTAAAGAACGGCCCAACATGCTCCCGCGCAGCCCGAGACATTTCCGACGGCTCTCCAGGCCTCCAGGAGGCCTCCAGAACCCCCAGGGGGTCCGGAAGATCCCACATCCCTGAGGGGCCCGGCTAACAAAACCCGCGAGGCACAACCAAAAAACAGCGCCGAACAGCGCCGAGGAACTGGACAAAAAATGGAAATCCCACAATTCCTTTTTTTCACAAGTTTGGCCCCCGGTCTACTCTTGCGCAGCAGACCACGATTCAGACTCCCATCACCTCCCCAAAAAATCCCAGGAAGCCTTTGAGGGCCCCAAATCGTTGAATACCTACAGGAAATCAATGATTTCTGCGTTTTCCGCACTTCCCCTGGGCCTCCAAGGGAGTCCCTGGACGCAAGAAGCGGCCAACATTAGGTTACATGAGTTAGCCTATCAAGCCTAGCTAGAACTTGAGCGCGAGCGAAGCGCGCGCGATGATTCTTATATATCTATGTATATATATATATATGAATACACGATGTTAGCGGAACGAGCGAGGAAGAGGAAGAAGAGGAGGAGAAAGACGAGAAGGAGGAGGAACAGGAAATGGAGGCGTATCTACGTTGATCCGCGAGGCAAAGGGAGGAACAAAGGAGAGGAACGCGGATGAGGACAAGAGGAGGAGCCGGAGGAGGACGAACGAGTGAAAGAGGAGGAAGAGGAATAGGATGTTGGGGGGAGGATGAGGAGCAGCAAGCCGGCTGAAGGGGGACGGTGAGGGAGAGATGTAGGTGGAGGGAGAGGGGAGGAAGAGATGCAGGGAGAGAGGGAGGGAGAGATGTAGAAGGAGGGAGAATATGATACAGAACCAAGAGATGCGTACGAGGAGGGGGAGAAGGAGGAGGAGGAGCAGCAGCAGCAGCAGGATAAAGTAAGCGGAGGAGAGGAGGGGATGGAGGTGGACATGGAGATGAAGAGGCGGAGAAGGGGAGGGTAGCAGGAGGAGGATGTCGAGAACGATCAGGGAGGTGGGGAGGGAGGGAGGACACGAATGAGTGGAGAGGGAGTAGTGGACGTATGCGCGTAGGGACGAACGGACGGGCATGTGGGAGAGGAACAGCAGCAGGAGAATAATGGGGGACGACGCGAACGCGGACGAGCCTCATGAGGACGGGGAGGACAGGGTGGAGCAGTAGCAGCCGCAGAAACAGCAACACGATGTGGAAGGAGGAGACGCGTGATTGAGAGGGGCGAGGGGAGTAGGGAAGGCAAGCAGGGAAGAGACGTGGCGTCCTCGCCAGCGCCGACGAGGACGGTGGCGCCAACGGCTGCCACGACGACGACGGCGACGGCGAGGCACGAGGCACGAGGCACGAGGAGAACGGGAAGGGCAATGGGGATGAGGTGGAAGATCGGGGTAAGGAGCACGGGGGGACATTGGCGGGGTCGAGGAGGCGTGAGGAGGAGGAGGAGCAGGAGGAGGAGGAGCAGGAGGAGCAGGAGGAGGAGGAGGAGGAGGGGCTCGAGGAGGGGCAGCCGTAGCGGGCGCATACATCATCCAGCAGAGCTGGACGTGCGGGAGCAGAGCGGGGGCCGTAGAGACCACGGAGGTGTGAGAGCGCGCCGCCGCGATGCGCCCCCGTGGCCCGGCGCTCGCAGAGGAGCTGACCCAGAACTTCACCGACCTCCTGGAGAAGAAGACCGAGTTCCTCCACGGCGACCTCGACCAGACGGAGAGGATGCGAATCCTGCGGGACGTCAAGAGAAAGAAGGCGGCCCACCGCGAGGGAGGAAGGACCGGCATGGCGAGGACTGACAGTGCCAGCCAGTCTTATTTGGTCCGGGGCCCGGGTGGAAAGGCTAGGTCCGTTCGCCCCATGGTTTTTTATTTTCCTTCTTTCTTTCGTTCTCTCTTCCTCTAGCTCTCTCTCTCTCTCTGTTTCTCTCTCGGCCTCGGGCCACGTCAAGACGAGAGACTCGCGCTCGCAGCTGTGACTCGCACACGCAGCTCTGCAGGGGCTTTGGCCTCAAAGCAGCCGGCACTGCAGGCAGGGCGGGCTCTTGGGAACGGATCGCGTTTGATGGCCTGGCGTCTGGCCTTTGTCGGGCCTGTCACTCTGCAGGAGGGATCTTCAAAAATAGTCAAAAAATCAGTCCGGAGACGATTTTCTATTTTTGGTTGCAATGTTTGAGTATATGTATATATATATATATAGATCGAAATGTTTCGTCGAACATCGGCCTGTAGGGGGGGCATGCCCGACCTAACGTTCGCCGTCAGGGCGGCAGGTCGCACCTCTTCGGGGCGCCGGTGGCCGCCTGCAGGCCTGCGCCGACCTCTGCGCACGGGGGGGCGACGACCCAGCACACTGGGAGCATGCTGCGAGGGGGGGATGCGTAGAGACCGGAGGGCGGATGACGTATCCGCTGTGACGGCGCGCCCATCAGAGGCCCGGGGAACGCGCCAAGAATGGGCAGGACCCTCTCGAGTCCTAGACGACCGCCGCCGCACTCGCCCTGAACCCTCTGCGCTAGAAGAAAACAAAACGCCACAAACATCAACTTTTGGCGCTGCGCGCGGATTTCTTGGATCCGCGCTGGGCGCCCCCTGGCGGCGTCGCCAGCGCCGCCCCTGGCGCGCTCCGCGCGCCAGGGAGGGGGCCCAGCGCATATCCAAGAAATCCGCGTGGAGCGCCGAAAGTTGATGCTTGTGGCGTTTTGTTTTCTTCTAGCGCAGAGGGTGCAGGGCGAGTGCGGCGGCGGTCGTCTAGGACTCGAGAGGGTCCTGCCCATTCTTGGCGCGTTCCCCAGGCCTCTGGGTACAAACGCCGCGTCGACAGAGCCCGCCGACGAATACGGTCGGACCGAGGTACAAGATCGAGGTCGGCTCGGGGAGGGCACCAATATGCTCTTCGTGTCCGTTTGGTGCTCCTTTGCATCCTGGGGAGGTTGCCCCTGGCTGTTCTGCGTGCTCTGGCCGGCGCGAGGGTATCCGAGGGGCGGGCTGCCGGCTTAGACGGCCGCCCCCCCCCCTCTCTGCCCCCTCGCGCGCGCCACCAATAAGCATCGGTGGTTCAAAGTCTCCGTTCCAAGGGCGCCCTTCCCGAGAGGGTCCTTCGAAGGGCTCGGCGCCTGCAGAGCCCTTCAACGACTGCATCTGCGATTGCATCTGGCTGTATGTGCAAGAACATGGACATCATCATCAGCAGCATCATCAGCATCATCAGTATCACCATTATCATCATCACTGGCATCATTGACATCATCATCAGCATCAGTATCATCATCGTCATAATTAGCATCATCATCATCATCAGCAGCATCAGCATCAGCATCGTCAGCATCAGCATCATCATCATCATCATCCCTCCTCCCGCGTCTCCCGGGCGTCGTCGGCTTTCTCCCTGAAGCGCGAAGAACATGGATAGTGTGAGAGGGTCTGAGGTTTCCAGGCGCCTGGGGAGAGCGAGTGAGGGAGAAGGGTTCGTCGTTAGCGTGGTGCTTCCGTGCATCCAGACCAGCTGGAAGTCCAGGACATTGTGCGCTTATGCTCGTTTTTGTGACTCGCCACCAGCCAAAGACTGCCAGTGGAGGGTTGGCGTCGGGGAAGGAGCGTAAGCTCGCCAGTCAGAGAGGGCCTTCTCTGGCTCGGGTCACAGCTGTTGAGGCAATTAGCTCCGAAGCTCCAAGCGCGCACCCATATTTGTAGGCGTACGCGTGCTAGCTCGATCCTTTCCCGTCCCCTTGCCTCAGTCCATCCTCTCCTTCTCCCCTCCCTCCTCACCCTTACACCTCAGCACCCTGACCCCGACCCCACCTTTCCCTTTCCGGTCCCTCCGTCCTTACTGTCACTCCTTTTCCCCGCCCAATCCCTCGAATTACCATTTTCTCGCTTTCCCTCAGACCTGCTCTGGTTCGTCCATCCTCGCTTGGTTCCCTTCCCTTTCCCATGCCTATATATATATATATATATATATATATATATATTTATATATATGTATATGTATGTATATATATATATATATATGTACATGTGTATATATATATACATACATATATATATATATATATCCCTCCCTTCCCTTTGGTTGCATATGTCTTTATGGTGTGGTCTCTCTCTCTCTCTTTCTCGTCTCTATCTCTCTCTCTGTCGATGGTATTTTTTTTTGTTGTTTTTCTTTCTCTCTCTCTCTATCTCTCTCTCTCTCTCTCCCTCACTCACTCGAATTATCTTCTCTTATCTTCTCTGTACCTATTTCTTTATAGTGCATATCTACATCTTTCTACACGCATCTAAATGCACGCCCCCTTTCTGAGAGCCTTTCCTGCACTCCCTCCGTCCACTCTTCTCATCCCTTCTACGTACCCTAATTCTTCAAGCTTCGCGTTTCCCCACCAGCAGCGACCTGGTGACGTTCCCGACCTCGCGGAGTTCGTATACGACTGTTGATGAGCGCTGGGCACTCAGCGTTTCCTACATATTCACCTGACCTGCGGCTATCGGCTGCGCCCCCCCTCCTCCCATCAGCATCCACAGATGGGCGCCCGTCGTCGATGTTTCACCTCAGTGACATGTTGTGGCTCTCCCTACCTTCCTCCCCTGGAAGCGGGATACCGTCAGGATGTTGCGTCTTGCTTTCCACGGTATACCGTGGCTTAGCCCGTGTGACGGCGGCTGAAATAATCCCCGCTCACGGTGTGACTTGGCCTTGCTCTCGCGAGCATGGGCCCGCCCCGCCCGCCCGGGCGCTTGAGCGGCTGGGTACGTCGTCCTTAGGCCTGCCCCTTCGTTCCACAACCACAGCTGGGTCTTCGGCGTGGTTGACCTCATCTTAGCGACAGATCGTGGCCCACATTGCAGTCCCCTCAGGACGCGGGGTACTGCTATGACTTGGTTGCGGCTTTTCTTTCACGGTGCACCGTGACTTAGCCCGTGTGACGCTGGCTGAAATAATCCACGCGCGCGTTGGGATTTGGCCTGGCATTCGTGCTTGGGCGCACCTCGCCCGCCCGGGCGTCCGAGCGCATGGGTACATCGGCCTAAGGCCCGCCCCATCGTTCCACCCTACACATTTGCTGTGGCACCCCCCATCGGCAGGCGCTGACGACGGCTACTTCTCGGGCATCGGTTTCGGGCTCGGTCTGCCCGCCTGTGCCCACCTACACGTGGCGCTGTCAGCTGGAAGGCCACCCCCCCCTTCTGTGGCCGTGCTAAGGTGCCCTCATACTGGTGACGTGCAACGGTCCATGAGCCTCAGTTGCTCCGTAAGTGAGGGTTTGGCTTACTTCCGGCGTTGGCTCTTGGCCCGCTGGTAATATTCTCGCCCGTCCGCGTCTCCTCGCGCTGGGTTTGGGCCCGCGGGTATTTTCCCGCTCGGTCCTTTCCGGCCCGCGTCGCCGCCCCCCCCACCGGGTTTCCCCCGGTCTTTTGCTGGCCTGCGCCTGGGAGCTGGCGCCACTGTGCGTT